>CM072557.1:15237500-15802500 GCA_036898215.1 Platycarya strobilacea
CGTTTAGCTCTAAATAAAGAGGCTGCAAGGTATGTTTCTCAAAAACTTTGTTGGAAATTCTTCAACTTTGAGGTTCAAACGTTACAATGATGACAAAACATGAAAACAGGCTAAAAATAAATAGCTTGAGAAGACAGATCCCTCGTTGGTGTCGGAATGGTGCTTGCCATCGGAGCAGGAGAATCACGAATCGCCGGTCTTAAATCGCGAATCGCCGGTCTAAAATCGTGAGACGGTGCTTGCCGAGTTCAAATCCCTTGTCGGCGTGGTCAGTCCTTGTTGGCATCGGGATGCCTCGTCGGCGTCGGAATGGGCTGGAGCACAATCACTGGGAGGGAGAATCGTAGGTCACGAAACGGGTCGTCCAAAGGGGGGGTCCTCGTGTGGGGGCCTCTGTGGGATCTCTCAATCTGCTACATCAAATCTATTTTCTTACCAAATAAATTCTTGAGGTGGGGTTTTATTAGTGGCTTGGTGCAAAAATGATGTTTTCTCCCTTCCGGACCCCATGTTTACTCTTTTACTTTCCCATCCATTTCGATTCCTTTATTGAAGTATCTAATTAATTGATTAGTTACTCTCCCCATGATTATTATGATTAATTAATCTCATCTAATTTTTCTCTTCTTTTCAGGCAATTAATCCCCTTTTCTACATAATATATATATATATATATATATATATAACACCCCAAAAATAAAACAAACACCATGCATGCATGGTGAAAATTTGGTAGCATATTATATTTATTCATTATTAAGAGCCATCCCTTGTTCATAGCTTTCATTTCAAAAGGAAAAAGAAAAAACCAAGCAAATAAATTGATGAGAGGAACATTAAAATGTTGAAGCAGATCTATTGCAGTTTCTTATTGGCTAAGAAGTGTTCAACCATGTGGAGAGCCCTCTTGGGTGCAAGCATAGGAACCTTATGACCAGCACCTCTCATCGTCACAAAGATAAGCCCCTTATCATAGACACTCATCCTCCCGGCAACCTGCTCACAAATTCATTAATCGAACAAATGAAATGTCACTTTCATGTAAAATTTAAAACAGAAAAAAAAAACAAATAAATAAACCCAACCTGTTGGTTGTCGCTGTACCAAGGAATCCAATCTTCAATAACCTTTAATCCAAGCTTTCTCAAAGCATACCTTGTTGAGGTTACTGGGAGTCTGCCATCTGAATCTCCGCTGAAAAGAATGATTAAATACATATATATGAGTACTTTTAAGGATCCGAATAAACAGTACTTGATTATGTAGAAGCTAGAGCATTGAGAACGTTCTAGCCATTTGTCATGTTTAAAATCTAGTAAAAATTGAGATTTTAGTTAATTAAAACTAAAGTCATTGAAGAAATTGGTCCACATTGGACTATTCATCATCTCAAAGTCAAAATTTATTTTAATAAAAATATTTTCTAAAATTTTTAATATGTATATGTTTCTTAATATTTTACATATACACTCTATATATTAATTAAGAATCTAATTTTTACTTAAAATTATTGTTTCTCTCAACCTAACTATCCAACATAATATTGCATTATTTTTAATAAACATGCTTTTAGTTGGTGAACAGTAACTCACCAAATATGACTTCGGCTTTCTATTTCCTGTAGCTCATAGGGACTTTGTGGAATTTAACTAGCCCAGTGCATGTGAGTTTGAACAAAATTTAGTTATATTTTAGATTTTACTGATACGCCAACGCCAACGCCAACGCCAACGTGTCTAAATTTACCTGTAAATCCATACGCGCAGACCACTAGCAATAAGCTTTTGAATTGTGGGTAGCACTGATTCTGACGAATCATTCCAACTCAGGATCTCCTTGCTGCATGTGGACAAAAATATTAGACCATATGTCTATAGAATTAACTAAAGGGGAGGCTAGGGATTCCGATTTTGGAATCTCTAGTACTCATGCATCCCGATACATTTTTTTATTTTTAGTTTTTTAGTTTTTTTTACATGATTTTTAAATAATATTATGATTTTTTTTATATTTTTAAAAAATATTTTAATATGTTAAAAAATCATGTAAAAAAAATATAAAAATCATGTAAAAAAACTAAAAATAAAATAAAAACAAAACCAGAATTCCTAATAGGTATTCTAAAATAAAGACAAATAACATTTTCCTTCATCAAATATAGTTTTGAGGAATGAAAAAGCAATGTGCCTGAATTCTAACATAGAACTAGATGGATTTATTTAAAACCCAAATAAGTAAAAGTCATTAAAACGTAATTATTATTTTTCTTGGTCAATTACTTGTATAATTAGATGCTAAATATGCATGTAATTAAGATAATTGGTTAAATACCTGCAACGAGTCCATGGATAGGGGATTCGGGTGACATTGGCATGCAATGCTTCTTGAACATCTGCCCTATTCAGATAGGTTTCAATGTAGGTTGATGAACAAGGGTCATAACTAGGTAGTTTTCTGTGCCAACCATCCTGCATGCATGTAAAACGTACGACTTAATTCCCATCATTTAATTTGAAATTTATACAGTTAATCACATGCTGATTTATTTTCTGCATTATCCCGGCAAGCTAATAGTACTACGTCGTACAACCGAAACTATAGTTTTGTCGCCATTATAAGTTCTGTCAATTTCCAAGTAATTCATAGAGTACTCTTTTTTCAGCATGAAATAATGCATCGATCATGCATATTGTCTTTACGAGAATATATATTTTCGGTTGAGGATAAACGCAAGAGAACCAGGCCCACTCATAAAACTTTACCAAATTATAAGGATCAATGGCCATGCAGTACTCAAACTTCTTTCCTAGAAACCAACTGAAGTACCATTGATCGAGCAATCATCCAATGGAAGTTATATATATTTATATATAGCTAATCAATCATTCTTCCTCATGTATTCTGTAAAGGATGTGTTTCATACCACTTACCACTCGGATAACTTGCAACAAATGAATGGGCAGTATTGGGGTCGGGAAAAATTTAGATGCCTAAGTTAGAGAAATAGTATGAGCATAAGTGTACCAAGAAGTCAAGCGATTTGTTTGTTACCTATGTATGCTATTTATAAAGGAGTATGGAAGTGCTATAGACGTTGATAATCATTAAACCCTTGTGTTTGTCCTTTATGATCCCTTAATAAGAGGAGGGGTAATTGTCCTAATTATAGGCGCTATCTCACCCAAGATGATTATCTCAATTCGTAGACATTATCCCCTGCAGGCAGTGTTATCTACCACATTATTGTGATCGTGGGTCTTTGGACCTTGAATCTCCTAGCGCAAGGCAATAGTTTGGGTCTGTCCTCCAATCGTGGGTTTCACAACTGCATGAGCTCAAATATCCCTTTTAATTACACCACTAATTTTCTTTGTGCTAACACATAGAAAATTAAATAGTTTCACATTCTTTGTGCCCACCTAGCCTCTTACCCCATTGGCTCATGGTCTGTGGGCGGCTAGCTAGTTTCACTTTTCCTTACCCGTTGAGGGTCCATGCTAGTTAGTATGTGGGTTTAAGATTTTTCCCATTTCTCAAGAACGTAACCCATGTTAGTCATAACTGTTCTCATACTTTCAATTGCCTTTATTCAAAAGAAATTGTAACTATTGACGTAGACAACCTTTTAGATTCCCAAAGATTTTCATAATCACCTTTCCTGTTCTTACTTTCTTGATTTACTTCTTTTCGACCATGGCAAACTTCCGTATTCTATATTCCCTCTCGTTTCATTTTTGTTTCCTTTTCCCACATTATCTGCAAGTGCTACCATTTCTTCCCCCTTGTTGCAAAGGCTTATTGTGGCTTTTCCTATACCCTTAATCGACCTTTTGGCCAAACTCTAGTGAGGGCCTCTTTTCAATCCTCTGCTGAATCTTCTCTTAGCCTAATCCCTACCTCCTTTGAGGATTTTTCTTGGCATTCCACCTTAAACAAATGGGACCTGACAAGCTTGAGGTCCTTCTTCTACATCCCTGACTCCGTGTATCTATCTTTCCATTTTGAAGGCAAGGTGTATTGATAGAGAAGGGTACACCGATGACGTGGCTTTAACTGTGTGTGCCCTAACTCATGGGGTGTGGCTCCCCTTCATTTGTCAAGTGCGCTTTGTTCTGGATTTCTTGCGTTTAGCACTTGCGCAACTTCATTCGCATGCTTGGCGTATTTTGAATGTTCTTGAGTGGATTTTCGGATGGTTTTAGAGCCTCTTGGAGAGTTGTAGCCAGATTTGACGATGAAGAAGTTCCCTTTTACAATGTCAAGGGGCTACTGAATAATATCTACAGTTTTCGTGTTCATTCGTAATGCTTGGGGACCTTTGAGGGCTGCCACTCCAACTCCAAGCAGCTACAAGGAATTTTTCTTTATTTCTGGCCATGGTTGGGAGTTTCTTGCCAATGAAATGCACCTCAGGATTACCTTGTCCATGCTAATTGGCATAGAGTCCCCAATAACAAGTCATATGTTGAATTTGACTGACAACGAGTGCTCTCACGTTGACATAGTTCTTAATTGGGAAAAAAAAATGACTGTAATGGCCTGTGGATGGAGGGACTCCTCACTCTACCAACTTTGACATGTTTTTGTGGTTTTCGGCCGTGCCCATGTTAGGGGTCAGAAACTTAAGGCTGTGAAGCCTCCAGCAAAGAGGCCTGCCCCCAAGACTGAAGGCTTGTGCTCAAGCGCCATCACAATGAAGAGGTTGAGGGTGGAGTTGTTGGATCTGCTGCAGCAGTGAAGGTAGGGGTAGGAAGGAGTACACCTTCAGGTTTTGACCATGCCACTAGAGAAAGAACTCCTAAGGCCTCCCTTGGGGAGAAGACGCCCACAGTCTCTCCTGTTAGGGTTTTTTTCCCAATGAGTCTAGGTCTTGATGACCTTAATGGGATCATGGGGCCAGCCCACGTTGACTTGGCGGCGACTTTTGATTTTGTCTTGCCCTCTAAGGGTATTGATTTTGTGAGCATGCCGCCTTTTGAATTTCCTTCTCTCCTCTCCCTCGCTTCAACGCCCCGTGGTGGTGACTTCTTTGACATGTATGAACCTATGGGTGTGACTAGAATAGGGGCGCTCGAGTTCCATGTTCCCTTACCGATGATGCCCAAACTAACGTCGAGGCCAGCGACATTGTCAACTATGGAGAGTAGGACTCTATTTTAAGCTCTCTTCCTACGATCGTTCCAAGTGTTGAGACCCCGCCCATAAATCAAGATAGGATCTCCATCCCTTCCTTCTCTCCTATTCTTTTAGTGGCAATATGGGCTTTATAACCCTTCAGAAGGGGGCTGGGTTCTTGTTGGAGGGGGGAGGTGAAGCTAGTGGAATTAGCCAGGGTGAAATGGATGGTGGGGGCCTTGGCGACCAAGAGATTGGCGAGCAGGTTGAAGGCTAAGAGGTATTTCCAACTGGATTGGAAGTTCTAACTACCCTTTCCCAGTCTTTGGGATGCCGTGTTAGGTGGGACCTCTATGGTGGGCGAGACAAATGAGGTTAAGGAAGCTGGTCCTCACTATTTCCCCCTCCTTCTAGGCCAATCGAGAAGATGGCCATAGGCCTGAGACACATTTTGTCTCTGGTACACTTTTTTTTTTAATCCTACTTTTTTTGGTTATTTCTGTGTGAACCTACCTTGCTTATCCCTTGTGTCTATGCAGAGCGTGGATGACCTTACGGCTTGGATGTGGGCAAAAGGGCCCATTTGGAGGAGGAAGTTTGTGAGCGGCGAGTTTATTATTTTTATACGAAGAATGAGATAGCTCGTCTGCTAGTTGAGAAGACTGGAGTGGAGTGCTACCTAGAACAAGAAAATGGGCACATTCATGTTTTGGAAGCTGACCTTGAGTCTCTATTCGATGAGTCCTACGAGTTGCGTAGCGAGCTTCTTCGCACCCTGTCCCTCCATGCCCATGATAGTATCGCCTTACTTGTGACGTAAAAGGAGTGGGCTTCCGTGAGTGCCCAAGTGCCTTGCTTGAATGGGGCATTAGCCTCCTCCCAGCGGTCTCAGGAAGACACCTAGCAGATTTTTTATGAGTATGCCCAAGACCTGGCTTTTTCTAAGCAGAAGTGCAAAAAGCTCGCTCGTGAGTTATTAGAGATCAAAAGTCCTTTTGGGCAAAGTGTAAGGAGTGTGAGTCTAAATTATCCATGCTGAAGGGTGTGTGCGATGATCTGCATACGAAATTTGTCACTTGCCTAAAGAACATAGAAGACTTGGAAGCCACGTAGGACATGACCACCAAGGTAGCATAATTGAAGGAGCTGGAAGGGCTCGAGACCTAGTTGGTCTATGCTAATGATGAGTTGATTCGCTTGCATCCTCATTTGGCCACCAGGACTGTTTGAGAGTGGGCCTTTGGATATGGCTAGGGGGCTAACATGGCTTGCCTACATGCACACTTATTGGCCAATCCTCACACTGACCTTATAAGGCTGAACCTGGGCAAATTCAAATCGGGTGCAGCATTGTGCTAGTTTGTGGATGCCTTGGGGCACATAGTCATGTCCAATGCATTTTTTGATTTGCCATCTTCTTCCAAGACTAGTTCCACTTTGTCATTGTCAAAATGAGATGGACTTTTATCTTTGTAGTTCCTACATAATTGGTTGGCCCTTTGTTTTGGCCTTTTGTACATGACTTGATTAATTTTCGGCCCTTTGTTTTGGCTTTTTGATATATTTTGTTGTTTTTGCCTTTTAGTATGCATACTTTGCTTTATGTTTTTCTTTTTTGAACTAAATGTTGGGGAGTTGTGATGCCTTCTGACCTCCATACCTAGTCGCTTGTTTCGTAAGTTTTAAACTCGACACTAGTAGCTAGTTGTTAGGGATCTTGGGATCTTGTAACGTCCACGCCCATCCACTTGCACCACAAGTTTTAAACTCAACATAATGGCTAATTGTTACGTGTAGTGGGTTCTTCTAGCCTTTATGCTCATTCGCTTGTACCGCGAGTTTTAAACTTGACACTAGTTGCTAATTGCTGGGGTCGTAGGGTCTTCTAACCTACATGCCAATACTCTTGCAATGCAATTTGTAAACTTGGCACTGGTGGCTAATTGTTGGGCATCATTTCTGACCTCCAAGCCCATTTGCTTGCAATGCGAGTTTTAAACTCCACGTTGGTGGCTAGTTATTAGGGATCAAGGGGTCTTCTGACCTCCATGCCCATTTGCTTGCACCATGATTTTTAAACTCGACACTGGTGGTTCATTGTTAGGGGTTGTGGGGTCTTTTGATCTCCATGCCCATTCGCTTGCATCACAAATTTTAAAATCGACGCTAGTGGCTAATTATTGGGAGTCATGAGGTTTTCTAACCTTCACACCCATTCTCTTGTATTGCGAGTTTTTAACTTCACATTGGTGGCTAACTGTTGGGCGTCATGGGGTCTTCTGACCTCCACTCTCATTCACTAGCACTGCAAGTGTCAAACTCAACATTGGTGGCTAATTGTTGGGGGTGGTGGGGTCTTCTAATCTCTACATCCATTTGCTTGCACTGGGAGTTTTAAAATTCTGGCTAATTGTTGGGGTGTTTTCGGGTCTTCTGACCTCGATGCCTATTCACTTGCAACATAAGTTTTTAACTTGACAATGGTGGCTAAACTGTTGGTGGGTCATGGGGTCTTTTGATCTCCATGTCCATTCGCTTGCATAGTGAGTTTTAAACTCGATACTGGTGGCTAATTGTTGGGGGGATGAGTGGGCTGAACATCCATTCGCTTCATTGTCTTGACTCCAATTAAAATGTACATCTAGAAAGGTAAAAAAATGCTTAAAGTAATTGCCTAAGGATAAAACCTCTCAAGTGCTTGGCGTTCTATGGGTTTGCAACTCCCTTTGTTAACTATCCTTGGGGCAGTACGAACCTTGTCGATTGTTGGCAACCACTATGTAAGGCCCTTGTCATCGTGGGCCAAGCTTTCCCACATCTTGCATTGTCACTCCCATTTTTATAAGGACCAAGGTTTCAACCTTGAAGGACCTGGGCTTGACTTGCTTGTCGCAATAGTGTTCACCCTTCCTTTTTCTAAGGATATCTGGACCTTCACCTCATTCCTTATCTCCTCTAGTAAGTCAAGATGTTGTTTGAGTACTCTGTCGTTCTCAACTTAATTAAAGTGGCTGGTTCGGTGTATGGGCAAGCCGACTTCTCCAAGGGAAACTGCTTCGCCTAAAGGCTAAAATAAATGGCATTTCTCATGTCGGGGTCTTCATTGTAGTTTGGTAGGCCCATAAGACTTCAGGAAGCCCCTTTGCCCACTCACCTTTCTAGTCACCAGCTTTTTCTTTGAAATCTCGAGTAAGGACTTGTTCATTGATTCTACTTGCCCGTCGGCCTAAAGCTACCATGGTGATGAGTACTTTACTTGAATGCCCAGCTTTTGGAACCACTCTCTATAAAGTTCTGAATCAAACTGCTTTCTTTTGTTGGAGATTATGTTGTTGGGAATGTTGAATCTACACACGATGTTCTTCAACAAGAACCTAATGACGACCTTTGTTGTTTTGGTCGCGAGGGCCTTCACTTCTACCCATTTTGTGAAATAGTTTATCACTTCAATTATGTGTCTTACCCGTCCTTTTGTTGGTGGAAATAGGCCAACTAAATCGACTCCCATTGGGTGAAGGACCGTAGCGGTGATGGATGATAGTTTTTCTGGTGGATAGTGTGGGATTGGGGCGTAAACTTGGCACTTAGTATACTTATTCGCAAACTGCTTGGCGTTCATCAAGGCGTTGGGCCAATGGTACCTTGTCCTAAGGGATTTCCTAGCCAAGGCCTTCCTACCCAAATAGTCGCCGCAGACTCCCTCGTGTATTTCTGCCAGGATATACTATACTTTTTCGAGCAAAATGCACCATAACAAGGGGGCCATATAGCCCCTTTTGATGACTTTGTTAATCTTGGCATACTGTGCCACCTTTCTTCTCACTTTTCTTGTTGCCTCTAAGTACTCTAATATCTTGTTGGCTCATTTTGGCATTGAGGGGCCCATGTGGTTTATTTAGGACCCGATCTTTGGGATCTTGATAACCGTACTCTGTACTTCCCAAGGCAATTCTGTGTCATCCCCTACTGAGGCAGGTTTGGCCACCCTCGGGACTTGTTCTATACTAAAATAATTGAGTTGGTCGTAGAGTGCTAGTACTCTAGGTACTTTTCGAGCTTTTCTCCCTTTGTGGTGTGGACCGTTGTGACCTAGTTCACCATTATCTAGGAGTCAACTTTGGCTTCGATCTAGTTGGCACCTAGAGATTCGGCAATTGAAAGTCCTTCTATTAATGATTCGTACTCTACTTCATTGTTTATGGTCTTGAAGGTGAGCATGGCTATGTAGTGATACTCTTGACCTGTCTCTTTGATGATATAGATCCCAAATCCCCCCATTTGGGAGGTAAACCCATCACAACAACATTGTCCAGGGTCGACCATGGGGTGGCATTGTAGTGTCCACCAAAAAATGGATGAACCGACGATGAAGTTTGCTCGGACTTGCCCTTTGATTGTCTCTTGGGCATGTAGTCAATATCAAACTTGCTGAGATTCATTGACCATGCGACCAGTCTTCTTGAGTTATCCAGCTTCTCTGGTATCCTTTCGAGATAGTGCTATGTCAACATCTTGATGGGATGGGCTTGGAAATACGGTTGTAGCCTCCTAGAGGCTGTCACTAGTGCAAACACTAACATTTCTATCTATGAGTACTTGGCCTCGGCACTCGTTAATGCAAGGCTCGTGTAGTGAATTAGCATTTTTATCATTTCCTCTTCTTTGACTAGAACAGCTGAGATGACATGTGGGGAGATTGCTAGTACATGGATAGGATGTCCCCTTGGTTAGGTAGCTTTAGTAATGGCAAATTGGACAAGTACTTCTTTAGATGCAAAAGGCTTAGTTGCACCCCTCATTTCATAGACGTGTCTTCCTCAAAACCTTGAAAAAAGGGAGACACTTGTCTGTTCACCTTGATATGAATCTATTTAAGTTGTCCACCCTTCCCACTAGTCGTTGAGCATCAATAATGTTATATGGCAGCACCATATTTAAGATGAAATCGATCTTCTCAATTTTTGTCTCAATGCCCCTCTCCGAGAATATAAAGCCCAAAACTTTGACTAAATTGACCCTAAAAGTGCACTTAGCTGGTTTCAACTTCATTTTATATTTGCATAGCACTACAAGGGATTCTCTGTGGTCTACCAGATGCTTGGTAGGCTCTTTGCTCATTACTAAAAAGTCGTCTATATATACCTCCATAATTTTTCCAATCTAGCGCTTGACCATCTAATTTACCAACCTTTAATATGTTGCTCCAGCGTTCTTCAAACCAAGAGACATCAGTCGATAGTATTAAAGATCTCTGTCGGTAATGAATGTCATCTTCTCCTCATCCACATTATTTATCCTAACCTAATTGTACCTTGAATAATCATCCATGAAGCTCGGAACCCTACGATGGCGTCTATGATGATGTCAATTCACGAGAGTGGAAAACTGTCCTTAAGATAGGATAAATAAGGTCCGTGAAGTCTATTCACATTTTCCACTTTAGTTTTCTTGACGATCACTACATTGGAAAGCCACTTTGGATAGTCTGCATTTTATATGAATCACACTGCCAAGAGTATGTCTATTTCCTTAGCTATGGTCGTATACTTCTCTTCAGTAAATGTACTTGTTTTCTGACAATCCTTCTTTGCCTCTAGGTTAATGCATAAGTTGTGCTCTGTAATTGTATTGTCGATCCCTAGCATATCTTCATAGCTCCTGGTGAACAAGTGTATGTACTTGATTAGCAACCAATTGAATGCCTCCTGATATTCTAGCGGAAGCTTAGTCCCGACCCTCATAATGGCATTTCAGCGTTTTAGGTGAAGGCCCACTATCTTTTGAGGCTCACTTGGTTTAGCTTACATAAGGTTGTCCTAATCCCTTACTTTTATGCCTTGGCCATCTTCAACCAAAGGTAGGGGTGGCAGTTGCCTATTTGAACTACCCACCATACACATTGTAGGCACCTCCCCTTCAATTTTTGAACGTAGCACTTCCACGTCAGGATTTGCTCACCACATGCTTTGCTGACTCTTGCTTCGGTTGGAAACTCATTTTCATGTGGTTTGTGGAGATGACTACCTTCATGTCATTGAGAGTTGGCCTCCCTAATATGACATTATAGGATGACAAAGCTTTGACCACTAAAAAGTCCATCATTGTGTTGACCATGTGGGCACCTTGGGCTAGTAGCTCAATGGCCAACCACACACTAATGGTTGAAGACGTGTGGAGGCCACACACTAGGTTGGTTTATTGCAACCTGTGATCCACCCTAACCCAATTTGTGACCCGGAATTACTGAAAGTCAGCATTGGAGGGAATATTCTGGCAACGAAAGGAATATTTTGTTTCTGAATAGGAATATTCCAATTTCATTTTTTTCATTTTTTTGGTGCAATTTTGATCTTTTTGGACCAGACCAGAGCCATTTTCAAGGTTCTCAACTGTTCCAGACGCAACAATGATCTTTGTTTGCTGAGATTCAGCTCCAAACATGGAGAAAAAACCCATTTAAAGTATAAATTAAGGTCAAATTAATGGACTATTCAAGACAAAGTGCAATGATCAATCTGACAGCAACAAATGATGCACTATGGAGACTTCAAATGGAAGATCTTCTAAACTGTAAAAATTTGTTCAACTCAATAGAAGAAAAAGGAGAAAACCCAGTTAATGTGGCGGAGAACAATTGGAAGAAGATGCACGAGAAGACTATTGGTCAAATCAGGCAATGGATTGACTAAAGAGTTTTTCGTCATGTTGCATAGGAAACAAATGCCTATTTGCTATGGAAAAAACTAGAGAATATGTATCAGGCAAAAACTCTCTAGAATAAGGCACTCTTGATAAGATGCCTTGTCAATCTAAAGTTAAAAAGTGGTACCTCTGTGGCCGAGCATACTAATGAGTTCTGGAACCTAGTGAATCAACTTGCAACTGTAGATTTGAAGCTTGGAGATGAAGGGCAAGCTCTACTACTTCTCAATTCTTTATAGACATCTGGAAAACTCTAGTAGTCTTTCTTAGAAATTAAACAACAAATGGGAAACTTACCACATCAATAGTGACAGATGCCTTATTTAATGAGGAAGGGAGATGAAAAGAGGTTAGAGGAAACCAGTCAAATGCCTTTGTGACTGAAGGAAGGTAGCAAAGAAATAGTGGAGGAATTAACCGAGAAAGAAATAAGAGTAAAAGTAGAGATAGATCCTAGAGTCACGGTGGTCAGTAAAAGAATAAGGCAAAGTGCTTTTATTGTGGTATAGAAGGTTATTTCAGAAAGAATGCTAAAAGCTACAACGGGACCAGAATTAGTCTAGCAGTCAAGCAAAGTAGGAAGAAGATGAAGTCTCAGTGACACTTCCTAGAGATTGTGCATTTCTTTCCGCTGGTGAAGAATCTTGCCTATATGTTGTAAGTCAAGAGATAGAGTGGGTGATAGATACAACAACTTCTCACCACGCCACTCATTGTAAAGATTTCTTCACCACTTACAAATCTAGAAACTTTGGCACAATTATGATAGGTAATTCAAGTTTTTCAAAGATCGTGGGTATAGGAGATGTCAAAATAAAGACCAATATTGGCTATACCATGGTGTTAAAGGATGTTCAACACATACTCGACCACTAGCTCAACTTGATATTTGGGATAACTGTTGATCAATAGGGTTACGAAAGCATCTTTAGCAACAATACTTTGAAATTGAAGAAAGGAACAATGGTTGTCGCTCAATATAGCTAAAGACGAGGCATCATCAAATTTGTGGCACCAAAGATCAACTATATGGGAGAAAGGGTTGTTAAAATTGGCAAAGAAAGCTTTTATCACAATAAACAAAGATATTACACTCAACCCTTGTGAATTTTGTTTGTTTGGTAAACAACATAGAGTCTCACTTCAGACATCTGCTGGAAAAAAAATTAGAGTTGTTTTGCCTAGTATATACTCTGATATTTGCCATTGCTTTGAAGTCAAATCGCTAGGTTGTAGTAGATATTTTGTTACTTTTATTGACAAAGCTTCATAGAAAGTATGGGTGTATTTCTTGAAAATGAAGGATCAAGTTTTTGAATAATTCAAAAGCTTCCATGCCATGATAGAAAGAGAAATAGGTAAGAAGTTAAAATGCCTCAGAACAGATAATGGAAGAGAATACACTTGTGGAAATACTTTGATCCTTCCAGTCATGACATTAGAAATGAGAAAACAGGCTCCTATGCCCCACAACACAATGGTGTGGCCAAGCAAATGAACTGGACCAGTGGAAAGAACTAGTTGTATACTGAGTCTGGCTAAGTTGGCTAAGCCATTTTGAGGTGAAGCAGTATGAACAACTTGTTACCTAATTAATATAACACCATCAATTCCACCACAATTTGAAGTCCCAGAGATTGTGTAGTTAGGCTGCAAGATATCATACTCTTATTTGAGAGTGTTTGAGTGCAAAGTATTTGCACATGTATCCAAGGAGAAAAGACAAAAATTCGATGTTAAGTCCACTCCATGTATCTTCATAGGCTATGGAAATGAGGAATTTAGATACTGATTATGGTTCCAAAAGTAAAGGTCATTAAAAGTAGGAACATTGTGTTCCATGAAGACCAGTTGTATGGCAATGTTACAAGATCCAAAAAGTTAGAAGAAAGAGAACTACAAGGGCTCTAGAAGCAGTCTCTAATCCCTTACCACCTCAATCTGCCACAAATACTAAAGATAGGTAGGAAGGCTCCCTAGAAGAAGGAGATGAAGCTAACAATGGAGGAATGAATACCAAGCAGGGGAAACAGTTACCTCCTCTACTAGAAACTGCAGAACCATCATAGTCATCAAGTGATCCTTTAGTTAATGAACCTCAATACAAAATTAGATTATATTCTTCTTACAGATGAGGGGAAGTTAGAAAATTTTCAAGAAGCAATATTTCATGCAGATAGCGACAGATGGATGTAAGCTATGCAAGATGAGATGAATTCATTGAAGAAAAATTAGACATATGAGCTGGTAAAAGTTCCAAATAAAAAAAGAGCACTGAAAAATAAGTGGGTATTCAAACTAATGAACGATGGCAAGCAGGTGAACTACAAAACTCGTTTGGTCACCAAAGGTTTCTAGCCATAGAAATGAATTGATTTTGATGAAATTTTCTCATCTATTATAAAGATGACTTCAATTCAGATGGTACTCGGATTGGTTGCAAGTCTTGACCTGGAGCTTGAACAGATAGATGTGAAGATGATATTTCTTCATGATAATCTTGAGGAGGAGATCTACATGGAGCAACCATAAGGTTTCAAAGCTCCTGGGAAGGAACACTTGGTTTATAAGCTGAAAAATGGCCATTATAGTTTGAAGCAAGCTTCTAAACAATGGTATAGGAAGTTTGACTCATTTATGGTAAGCCATGACTACAATAGACCTGCTTTAGATCAATGCGTATACATTCATAAATTTTTAGAAGATAATTTTGTGATATTACTGCTTTATGTTGATGATATGCTAATCATTGGAAAAGATACATCCACCATCAACAAGTTAAAGGTGTATTTCTCCAAGTTCTTTGATATGAAAGAATTAGGAGCTGCCTAGCAAATTTTGGTCTTGAGGATCACTCATCAGGAGAGAAAAGAAGTTATGGCTATCACACGAAAGGTAGGTTGAATAGTTACTGAAAATGATCAACATGGAGAACGCTAAGTCAGTTAGTAATTCACTGGCTAGTCATTTCAATCTAAATAAGAGTTTGTGTCTTTCATTAAGGAAAAATGATCAAGAAATGGTTGTCGTTCCCTACTCTTTAGCGGTAGGAAGTTTAATGTACACTATGGTGTATACGAGACCTAATATCGCTCACGCTATGGGAGTTGTGAGCCGTTTTCTTTCAAATCTAGGAAACAAATACTGGAAAACAGTAAAGTGAATTATTAGGTACCTTAAAGGTACATTAAGATTATATTTGTGCTACGGGAGAACTGACCCAGTTTTGGAAGGTTATATAGATGCTGATATGGATGGTGATCTTGATGGAAGAAAATATACATTAGGATTCATTTACATATTTGAAGGGGAGCTGGCCTTGTCTTGGAAGATTATACAGATGTTGATATACTTGGTTATTTTGATGGAAGAAAACCTACATCAGGATTTATTTACACATTGGATAAATGTGTGCCTTTATTTACAACAGAAGTATAATACATTGTTATAGCAGAAGCAAGCAAGGAATATTGTGGCTAAAACAGTTTCTCAACAACAGAGAAATCAATCAAAAGGAGTACAAAGTATATTTTGACAGTCAAAGTGCTCTTGACTTGAGTAAAAGCTCAATATATCATTCTCGAACAAAACACATTGATATTTGATATCATTGGATATGTGAGGTAATGGAGTAATAGTTGTTGAAACTTGGGAAGATCCATACCAAAGAGAATTCAATAAATATGATGACAAAGGTGGGCACACATGAAAAATCGAGCTATGTAGAGACATAGTTGGGTTAAGTACCTTGAATAAAAAGATATCAGGATATCCTTCGTTTATCATTGAGGGGGAGAATTGTTGAAAAATCAACACTAGCATTGGCTGAAGCTTGTTGAAGAAACTGGAGAATTGTTGAATGGGGTGATGATGGAAGAACCTAGAAAGACAGCTGGAAATGTAGTTGGAAGAGGCGACCGGAATTCTTGAACTTCTTCACCGCTATTGATCCTTGTGGCTCAAACCAACTCATTTTCTCTTTAAATACATGTATCAATGGCGAAATTTGTGTGTAATTATAGTGAGCATAATTCATAAACAAATTGTGTTGAGAGAGTTGAGAAACTATTGTAAATGTTTGCTTTTTGAATTAAAATCTCTTCTTTGTAGATGTAGGCTATGTTGGCCAATCCAAATTAATTTCTTGGTCCCAAAATGCTTGTGAGTGTCCATTTATCCCAACACGTGCAATCAAACAATATATTAATTGCCAATTAAGGGTTTCAATCAATCAAAAACATAATAATTAATTATCTCAGTGCATGACGATCGAGCATATATTGCCAATTACTTGTCATGATGATTATTATATATACAATGGATGTAGAAAATGATGAAGAGATTAACTCACAATTCCGGAAATATAATGGTGAGCAGTTCTGGTGGAAAGTTCATACGAGCTCTTGGTGGTATTTCCATTGAAGCATATAGGAGTGTAGATGCTGTAAATGTCAATGCCGTCGTAGGCAGCATATAACTCAGAGAAGGCTGAATCGCAGCCTTCTGATTGAATTTTGAAATTGCATTTGCTTTTTATATCATGGTACAATCGATCTGATATCACCGCATGATTCCATGCATAATCAACAATTCCCTCATTATCTGCTTTAGAGTCCAATGCTGCGTTCCCCATCTGCATTTATTCATATATATATATATACATATATATATATATATGTGTGTGTGTGTGTATTATATATAATGTAACCTGATCAATTTATTGCATATCAGCTCAAACAATCTATTACATTTAGCAAATTAAATATATCTCTTGTGAATTCAAGAGATTGAATGCATATATATGAACTTAAATTACAAAATGAATAGAAACAAGCAACATAAATTTATGGGGTTTTTGGATGTAAAATGTTGAGAACTTTGTTATGAATAGTGAGAAAATGGAAGAGATTAGCTGAAAACTTAATTTATAGGATTTCGTATAGTGGCTCCCACTTTAAAATATATATAACTAATACTTTTGAAAAATACTTTAATAATATTTATTATTTAGATTAATTCTTATTCGTATTAAAATAAACTATAAAAGTCAAGCCATTGCGAAAAAAAACACTTATTTGTTGCCAAGTATTTGCAACCAACAGGATTCCATTCTTATAGCAAGTGATTCTTTCGTCGCAAATACCTAATTACTAATAAGTTTTTTTTTCCTTCTAGACTTTTAATTAGCTAGTTGTGTCAAGTCATGAAACACATTGAGAATTTGGCATGAACAAATATATGTGAAGCTGAAACCAAATTAACAAAGAAGCACCACAATAACAATCATCAAAGAGTAATAGAAATTTGGTAGGAAAAAAAAATCACCATGAATCCTTTGAGGTTTATAAATGTATTTTTGGATGCATTCTTATTATTATCGAGAATGGCCTCAGAAAGTTGTGAAACATAATGCCCTGAAAAATTGCAGAACCGATCAATTAGACGAATGCAACATTGATTATAAAAAAATTTCCTCATATGTAATCAGTTATTTATGATGGAAATGATTTTTTTAATTAAAAATAATCATTTTTATAATACATAACATATTACAAATAATCATTTTTCTTAGGAAAACACTACTCCCTATTGAGAAAGTCAGAAGAAAATTAGGAAGCATGAAAGGTATGAATTAAAGAGAAGAGCTACATATTGGTACGATCTATATGTCGGTCTGACTTGAACTTATTTAGAATGACAAGCCCCTGATTTGCAAAGAAAACAGAGGAGCCGCTTGCCATATCTAGAACCTACAATGCGCATTATAAGGGATAAATAGCTACTCTATTGTTTAGATTTCCAATACATTGTACATCTTTATTTTTTCGTGCATTAGTTATCTTTGTGTATATATATTGATAAAGGACAGCTAGTAACTTAGTTCGGTTAATATAAGAATTCTTTGGCCAAACCAAATTGGTAGCCAACACCAAACATTTTCCTTATTGTTATGGTACCATAGTGAAAGCTTTGAATCTCTCTGTTCTACCAATCCTAACATCCCATTTTCACGTCAAAACCTTCCTTCTTGCCAACTCTCATCATGGCCGAACTTTATCAACAACCTGAAAATGAATTTTTAAACCCTTATTTCCTGCATCATGGAGAGAGCCCTGGACTCGTCTTGGTCTCACAACCATTAATTTCCAATAGCTATCATGGTTGAAGTAGAGCTATGTATGTAGCCCTATTAGCCGAAAACAAGTTAGGCTTCATCAATAGCACCATCACAAAGCCTACCGATACAAATGCTAAATACCCGTAGTGGCAGAGATGCAAGCATATATCCTATCTTGGATCACCACCAACCTCTCACCTAAAATTGGTGGATACATCACGTGGTCGGATTCTGCATCAATAGTATGAGATGAGCTCAAGAAAAGGTTTGTAAGGTCAAGCAATAACAGAATTTTCATGCTTGAGCAACAGCTGTCAAAAACCAAACAAGAGAAAAATCTAGCAAGTGTCTATTTTTTCAAGTTAAAACTCATATGGGAAGAGATAATGAGGTACGAAGAGCCTTTCAAATGCTTAGCAATGGATTGTGGTGTTGTTTCAGTGCTGAATAAAAGGCTAGAGAAAAGACAGATTTTGCAATTCCACACTCATGCGAACGTGAGAAACCAAATTCTATTGAAGGATCCATTGCCCACACTAGATGATGTGCTCAACCTTGTTCTACAAGGAGAGGCGAATCACAAGCTCACTAACCCGAACCAAAATATTTTGGATTCTGCAGTAATGATAGTCAGCAATGGTAGGTCCCAGAAGCAAAAGTGAAACACCAAGCAGATATGAGGAAACTACAAGGGATCAAGTCCTAAGGAGAAAGCACCATGCACGAGATGCTGGAGAACAAAGCATAATGTGGAGACTTGTTGAGAAATCTACAGATACCCTCCAAATCACAAACTATATAAACCAAGAGCTGGAGGAGGAAGTCAGCAGAAGGTGACCAACAACGCATCCTTAAATGAAGGCTCGAGAATGGCGAATCTAAACATCTCGCCAGATCAAATACAACAACTCATAGCCCTCTTGCAATGCCAAAATTCCAACCCATCTACCAACAACTCAAAAAATCAAGGTATGAGTTTGTCATGGAATAATGTTAAGCTTCATGCTGCTTCAAATATTCTTTAAGCTGCACAAACAACACTACCAATAGAAGTGCATGGATTCTTGATAGTGGGACAACTGATCACATTATAGGATCTCTTGACCTACTCACACAGAAAAGACCTTCGAAAAGTGTTTCAATCAACCTACCAAATGGCACAACAGTACTAGTTTCGAATATAGGAATTGTCATTATTTCACCTACTATCACCCTTGAAAATGTGCTATATATCCCCAGCTTTCATTACAATCTTATTTCTACAAGTCATCATTAGCTAAAACCTAAACATTTGTTTCATTTTCTTGGCTAAACCATGCTTTATTCAGGAGCTGGACAGTTGGAGTATGATTGACATTGCTAGGGAAAAACATGGACTCTATTTTTTGGAGAAAAATTAGCTGGGGGACAAGTTGCTACCCATCCAACCCGTGGCCAATTTCTTCACTTGTTTTGACACCAGAATTGTAGCATTTACAATTGAGACATCCTTATGATCAACACCTCAATTGGTTGCATAATATAAACATAATATCCCTTCTTTTGTTGACAAACATCATTGTGAAACTTGTTAATGGCAAAACAAACCCGTTTGTCTTTTCACAAGAGTCCAAAATTTGTTGACACGCCTTTTGATATAACACACATGAATATTTGGGGCCCCTTTTCCTTTAGTTCACTCAATGGTGCTCATTATTTTTTTACAATAGTTTATAACCATATTAGAATAACATGGATTTATCTCATGCGTTCTAAAAGTTAAACAAGGTAAATCACACAAAGTTTCTTCAATCTTATTAAAAATTAATTTCACTGTAAGATTAAAGGAATCAAATCCAACCAAGGAAACAAATTCCAAATGACCGAGTTGTTTGCTTCAAAGGAGATAGTTTACCAGCAAAGTTGCGTCTATTCTCCCCAACAAAACTCCATTGTTGAAATAAAATACTTGCACTTACTAAATGTTTTGGGAGCCCTTATATTTTAAGCCAATTTACATTTAAAATTTTGGGGAGAATGTGTTGTCAGGGTAGCATATATGATAAATAGAATGCCCTCTCCAAACCTCCAAAATTGATCCCCGTATCAAATCATTTTATTCCAAAATCCCTTCATACTCTCACATAAAGACTCTAGGATGTTTATGCTATGCATTAAACCTCAATCCACACCAATCCAAGTTTGATCCACGTGCATGTAAGTGTTTGTTCATAGGATATCTGATTGGCATTAAAGGCTACAAACTATTTTGACTTAAAAACTCAAGAAATCTTCATTAGCCGAGATGTCATCTTCTATGAAAATACCTTCTCTTTTTCTAAATTCAAATAAACTATCATCAATCTTGCAAATACCTCCTCTCTCAAGACTTGATAATCTACTTGTAATACCCAACCCCATATTCGAATATTCTGATCCTACACTAGCAACACCAAATACTAGCAATGACACCACCTTTGGAATTTCTCTACTCGAAGAGCCCTCTCATCCTAGTGACTACTCCTAACCTGAGCAACTCTTACCAAAACTAGACCACCATAACCTCGAGTTGAGACGATGCACTAGACAAAGACGGCAACCTGGCTACCTCCAGGATTTTCATTGCTCACCTCTCTAGTAGCGCCACATGGTTCCCCTACTGCCAACACATAGATGAAGGTAAATCCCACTCTCTTTCCTTCATCCCAAATAATGATATTATGTCACCTGCTCACTGTAGTTTCAGCTTGGCCATCACCATAGAACCAAATAACACCTCTTTTGCCATAGCCAGCCAGCATCCTCATTGGCAAAAGGCTATGAAAGATGAACTCCTAGCCTTTGAAGAAAACTATACTTCGGAGTTAATCAAACTATCGAGAGGCAAAAAGACTGTCAAGTGCAAATGGGTGTTCAAAATAAAATACAAAGCAGATAGTATCATTAAAAGACACGAGGCACACCTTGTAGCAAAATGATACACACAAAAGAAATGAGAGGATTACTTTAAGACTTTTTTCCCAGTTGCAAAAATGCCTACCATCTACTGCCTATTGGCCACTGCCACCTCTAAAGGTTGGTCCTTCTACCTTTTTGACATCAATAATGCTTTTCTCTATGGTGATTTGGAAGAGAAAGTTTACATGTCATTGCCACTAGGATATGGTAGAGAGGGGGAGAATCGTGTATGCAAGCTAAAAAAGTCCCTTTATTGTTTGAAACAAGATTCATGGCAATGGAATCATAAGCTAAATTCGGTTATCACCTAAATTGGTTTCACACAATCCAAAGCTGACTCACCATTCTTAAAAAAGACAAGCACCTCTTTTACTCTCATAAACATTTCAAATTGAAGGACTTTGGGAAGTTGAAGTTTTTCCTAGAGATAGAGATAGCCTGATGCCCTAAGGGAATTTCTATATGCCAAAGAAAATATACATTATAAATCTCACAAGATTTTGGGCTAACTGGAGCAAAATCCAATTAATTTCCAAGGGAACAAAATCTGAAGCTTAATGAGGAGGAATGACCCAAACTTGCTAATCCAAAAGAGTACATGAGATTAATTGGTTGATTGCTACATTTAACAATCACAAGCCTAGATATCTCTTATTCTGTGCAAGTCCTGAGTCAATTTTTGAGCCAACTGAAAACTACCAATTGAAAGGCAGCTCTTAGAGTTGTGAGATACATCAAATAATCTCCATCACAAGGCTTATTTTATCTGACTAACAGACCACTACAGTTGATAGCCTTCTATAATGCCGATTGGGAAGAATGCTCGGATACAAGGAGATCAATCACTGATTTTTGCATTTTTTCTGGGAGATGCTTTGGTCTCTTGAAAATAAAAAATAAAAACAAGGAACAGTATCTCAATCATTAGCAAAAGCTGAATATTGGTCAATGGCCTCTACCACATGTGAGTTGGTTCGGTTTCGGAGTGTATTACAAGATTCCGGTATTACACTCAACCAACTTGTTCAATTATTTTGCGATAATCAAGCTGTCATTTATATTGCGCCCAATCTCGTTTATCAAGAAAGAACGAAACATATTGAGATTAACTGCCATATTATTCGGAAAATGATTTAACAAAGTTTGTTGAAACTATTTTACAAATTTACAAATTGTTGATATTTTGACCAAGGCAATCAGTTCTAGGCAGTTTCATCATTTGCTAAACAAGATGGGAATCCACTCTACAGATTCTCCATCTTGAGGAGTATTGAGAAAGTTAGAAGAAAATCAGAAAGTGTGAATTATGGAGAAGAGCGACATATTGGTATAGCCTATATCTTAGTCTGACTTGAACTTATTTGGAAAGACGAGCCACTGATTTGCAAAGAAAACAAAGGAGCCGTTTGCTATATTTGGAACATGCAATGCGCATTATAAGGGAAAAATAGCTACTCTATTGTTTAGATTTCCAATACATTATACAGCTTTATTTTTTCTTGCCTTAGTTATCTTTGTATATATATAATTGGCAGAGGACAACTTGTAACTTAGTTTAGTTAATATACGAATTCTTTGGCCAATCCAAATTGGTAGCCAACACCAAACATATTCCTTTTTTTAACTCCCACCTATAAAATCTATTGACAAACTTTACCGATTTTGTTATTTAATTTTTATTTTTTTAATTTAATGGTTAAAGAAGTGTTTTTTTATTGAACTTTGATTTTTTTAATATATTTTTTAAAATTTTCTAAAGTTTTTAAAAAGTGTTGAAAAAATAAAAAATAAAAATCCTGCCTTTTAATGAAAAATCTTTTGTGGGTGTATCATCGCCGTTTTTCATATTACAAACATGAATAAGCGGGCAAAAGGAACATGTAATTTGAGAATAATAGAGAAATAATAAACAAATCAGGAAAATTAGCGCGTACCTGCATAGCTTTCTCCAGCAATATAAAACTCATGTGATTTGAATTGTGGAAATCGTCGAAACCAGTTGACTAGAAACGTGTATGAATCCTTAGCTAAATACGTCACGAAAACAGGGCCAATTAAATTATGGGTAATAAAAAATATATATCTACAAGAATTAAAAACATTGAAATTGAGAATGTTGAATTATAATTGGGACGTGTAGATTAATATATAGTTACTCGTCCTTGTGTCACCAAGTTCAGCAAAATCAGTACTGGTATTGGTGTAGGAAAAACCGACTCCAAAGGGAGATTCCACAAATAATAAATTGGCAACTGCTACCATAAATATCAAAACTAAATCATATGGCCATTTGATTTTTTTAAAATATTTTTAGTGACAGTGGAACTAAACTTAGAAAAATTCTAGTTGCAAGTAAATTTGTGCACTAATACGTATACCAATATTGAGATAGAAATGTACATTTTAATAAAACACATTTAAAATAAAAAATATGAAGATAGCTAATAGACATGTATTGGTGCACATATTATTCCACAAATCTACTTGCATTTAACATTACTCTTAAATACTTAAGAAGAGAAACAAGTCATATAAATAAAAGTTCTAAAATTAAATCGACCTTTGTTCCATGAATAGGGGTTTAGATTTAACAATGGTTTGGTGCCAGCTTTCTGAGGGAAAAAAGGCCCGAGTTCTAGAGTTTCTCCACCAATAGACGAACATCCTGGACCTGAAATTTTGGAGTTCATGATCCAGCAGGCCTTGATTGAGAGCAAAGAAAAAGCATTCTCTGACAAAAAAATTGATTTTTTCTAAATATATAGAAATAATTTTGCTCTAATTCATGTTCAGTACGTCTGTTGTTCAACGCAGATCGTTAATTGATTAAAAGATTTTAACAAGTCATAATTCTCAAACTCTTGAATCTTACAAAATTTTATTTGATCTAGATAGGAATTATCATCAACTTCAGCACTTGTCAGTGTTTTGACAAATAGAGATTTCAGAATTGCTATGAGGAAGAAAATATCAGACAAAGGACTCGTTTAGTTATACAGATAAAACGATATGAGAAAATATATATATATATATATAAATAGTAATAAAATAGTTTGTGAATAATAATAAAATATTTTGAGTTAAGATATTTTATAAAGTTTTGAAAAATGATATAAAAAAAATATAAAATTAAATAATTATTAGATATTTCAGAATTGCTAAGTTTCATGGCTTGTGTGATCAACAATCACACAAAATACCAAGATTTGAAAAGCTGGGTTTTAGGAAGTTTATATTTATTCATTGGTGAAGGTGATAAAAAGTAAACTCATGACTAATAAAAAAATTTGTGTACAAGAAAACAGTGATAAAAGTCACTAAAATTCGTCTTAATAGACATTAATTGTTTAGCATTTAATGCAAATAATTAATTTTATATCTCTTTTTATAAATTTAAACTTTTAAAATAATTGATGCTTTCATTTAGTATCATGTTATTTATGATGAGAATTTACTCATTTTAATAGGAACTGGTATTTTATAACAAAAATTGGAAGCAAATAAATATTTTTCTTATGGTGAATATCTTTTAATTTTAGCAA
Source organism: Platycarya strobilacea (assembly GCA_036898215.1). Taxonomy (NCBI): domain Eukaryota; kingdom Viridiplantae; phylum Streptophyta; class Magnoliopsida; order Fagales; family Juglandaceae; genus Platycarya; species Platycarya strobilacea. The sequence continues at coordinate 15,261,915 of CM072557.1, forward strand.
GTGATGTAATATTTTTTATAGATGTATAAATTTGACTATTGGGATGTTTTAGATGGGATGGTGTGATGAGATAAAATTAGATGATATTATATGAAAGTTAATATTATTAGAATATTATTTTTAATATTATTATTATTTTGAAATTTGAAAAATATAAATTTTTTATTTTGTTTTATATAAAAATTAAAAAATATATATATAATAATAAAATAATATAATATAAACCTGTTTCGATAAGTGGTAGTATGTATGCGATGTTGAACCAATCTTGCTCGTGCCTCGAATAAATTGTTCAAGGGGAATCCAAGCATGAAATGGTTTTCTATTTGCAGTGGGGGACTCGTTGAGCCGGGGGCATCCCCGTCCCCACGGCCCCATCCTTTTTTTTTTTTTTTTTAAGATTTAAAAAAAATTATAATATGTGTTTTTTTAGAAAAATTAAAAAATTAAAAAAATTAAAAAATATGTTTATTTTTTTATGATTTTATAAAATAATATTAATTTTATTTTTTATTGGTCTTCTCTCTAAAAATTATTTTGATCCCCTCCACAAAACTAATCTAATTTAAAAATAAAATGCATCTCATATAAAATAAAATAAAATAATAATATGATAATATATTTTTATTATAAATAAAATTAAAAAATTAAAAAAATTAGATGATTTCTAATATATTTTTAATAAATTTTTATTATTATGATATGTTCTTATCATATTATATTCTTCTTTAATATATAAGTTATATTAAATATATTTTATTTTTATTGTAGATCTTATTATCAATTTTTTTATATTATATAAAAAATTATATATAAATAAAATTAAAAAATAATTTTTATATTTTATTTTAATTTTATCTAACTCCCTAACATAAATTTATGACTCTACACTGTCTATTTGGTTGAAGAATCGGGCATGCATTTAATGCGTTCAAGGCAAATTTCACCCCCACGTGAAAAAGAAGCCAAGCTAGTCAACAGTCAATTTTTCAAATGAGTGTAAAGTCACACACGCACATGATCATTTTTGGGGGTCTTTAATTAAATGAAAACTACTGATCTCCTAGCAAGCTGCATATTCTAGTTCTAATTGCATAAACAAGATCATGAAGGGAAACTTGCATCTATTGCATTTAAGGTGGAGATGTTGGATCATTTTTTGTTTCTAAACAATTAATTATTTGGTAATTACTCATTAGGGATTGTTTTAATGTATTAGATTAATTCCCTTTTCTCAAGAAACGTATATATATATATATATATATATATATATGTGTGTGTGTGTGTGTATATATATGAATCTTGAGTCTGGTAATGAAGTACGCGGTACAACAAGATGTAGAGCAAGAACTTGTCTTAAATGATGATAGGAAATACTGACCTCCATTGAGCCACAGGAGCAAAGGCTTTTCATGGGGATTGTGAGTTGCTTCAAAGAACCAATAGAACAATGCTCGACCATGGGTTTCATTGACTGTAATATAACCGGCATATTGCTTGAACTTCACCGGAATCTGGCCGGGAAGTCTAACCACTTCGTCTGCTTGCTGTTGAGCCAAGATCTCATGGCTGATCAGTTCATCATACTCGGATCCACTACTTAAATCCCCTTTTCCGCAGCTCATGAAAGTCAGCAAAAGAGGAAGAAGAGAAAGAAAATACTGAGAATTGGAAGATAATGCCATTCCGGTCCCCGCCCCAATTCTCACTAAAGGCCAGTATTTATATAACAAAGTGAAGATTCAAAGACACAAGAATTAGAATATATAGATTATTTTACAATCTTGAAAAAGACCCGCATTTGGATTTAGAGTATTTTCATTAGATTGGCTAAAAATCAAATCCAATAAGATTTTGAACAACCTACCTTATTTTTATATCATATTGAATTGATCAAAAGTTAGATATTTTGGCCTAAGTGAATGTCAAATATGACTTGTCTTAAGATTGGTCAAATCTTTATTTTATTATTTTTTTTCTCTTTCTTACTGTACTCTCTCCTTCTAATTTGTTTATTATTTTTTAAATATCGATTACTAATTTAATTTAAATATAATATGATTAGTAATTATTATTTTTTAACTCATAATTTAATTAAAATATAATTATTAATTAACATATAATAGATAGAATAGTCAAATATCATTAAATTAATTAATTTAATAATTATAAATAATTAAAAAATATCTAATTATTAATTACTTATTATTATATATTTTTATAAATGGATAATTTAATGTGGAGATTTGGTTGAATATCTAAAACCAAAAATTAGTTATATTATTTTATTATTATATTTAAAAAAAATAGTCATTCCAATATGAGGATTATGTGAATGGAATGGCCAAAAGTCAAAATAGAAACTAGATAGGCTAAAAGTGTATTTTAGTTTTGAACAATCCAATAAAAATGCTCTTATGTCCCCAATAATACATGAATGGCTGATCCCTAATTAAGCTCAATTTGTTGTAAATTATTGAGGGCAATGATGACCCCCATGCCCCGTATCACGTGAATCCCTTCTCCCATCTCTTATCTTTGTCTCCTATAATTGAATGAACATCACCCTCCTGTCCTCAATCTCTCCCTATAAATAGAGAGGTTGAGAACGTTATACAAATAAGGAAGTAAGAAGAAAATAAAAGAAAAGAAAGGAAAGAAAGAGGAGAGATATAAAGAAAGAAATGAAGGAAGAGAGAAAATTTAGTCTTTGAGAAATAAAATGTTATAAATATTTTCTCTTGCAATAATTTCTCTTACAATAATAGTTTTTATTCTAGTTTTATAATACGTTATCAGCACGAAACTCTATCGATACTAAAACTAGTAGTCATCTTCTTCAAATAAGTTTTTTTAATATATTATTTGCAGTTTTTGATATGAACATGAAATATTTTATTATTGATTATTATTTAAAATCTACGTAATTTTATAAATATATTTATGAGATACACATATTTATTTCATTATTAATATGTGTAGAAAATAACAAATCTTACCAAATTGAAATTCGTTACTCTTGAGATTTCTGGGAAAAATTATTTATTATGGATTCTTGATACAAAAATTCATCTTAATGCAAAAAACCTGGGAGAAACAATTAAAGAAAAAAATCAAGTATTCCAGCAAGATCGCAAAGAATTAAAAACTGAGTATTTTACAGTAAAAGATCCATTTTATTTCATGGAATAATTTAAGGGAGAGATTTGAACACCAGAAAATTGTTATCCTCCCAAAAGCTCATTATGAATTATTACACCTGAGGTTGCAAGATTTTAAAAGTGTTAGTGAATATAATTTCGCACTTTTTAAAATAAACTCAATACTAAAATTATACGGTGAGAAAATCACCGATGATGATATGTTAGAGAATACTTATACTACTTTTCATGTCTCGAATGTGCTCTGCAGCAGTAGTATTGAGAGCGAAAGTTTAAGAAATATTCTAAATTTATATCATGTTTTCTAGTAGCTGAGCAAAACAATGAGTTTTTATTTAAAAACCATCAGTCACGCCCTACTGGTTTAACATCATTCTCTGAAGTAAATGATACTATATTTGCATCATTCTCAGAATCGAATGGTGCATCATTTCGAAGAAATCGGTAGCGTGGATGTGGTAGGGAAAACTATAGAAATATTGGTCCCAGAAGTGACAATATTAAAAGGGATACTAATAATAATATATCGTATCGTCAAAAGCGGTACAATTCAGAAATGGGTAAAAACCCCCAAAATAATTTTTTAAAAAAAAGTAAAGAGGTGTGCTATAGATATAGAATAACTGGACATTGGTTACATATTTGTTATACGGCCAGGCACTTGGCGAATTTATATCAAGCATCTATAAAAGGAAAGAATAAAAGGATTGAAACAAATTTAGTAGAACCATCAGATGATTCATTAAATATAAATATCACTCATTTTGATATTTCTGATTTCATTAATGATCCTAATGGTAGAATTGATCACTTGATTAGAGATGGAAGGGTTCCATCCAATTAATGTATTTTCTTAATTATTTATAATGAAAATTTTATATATTTTGTAGAATCATAGATCACATGAATGAATTTTTTATCTCTGAGTTGAATGATAAATATGTATGTCTGGCTGACAGTGCTACAACTCACATAATTCTTAAAAATAAGAAATATTTTTAAAATCTAACCCTAAGCAAAGCCTATGTCTATACTATATCAGGTTCATCAAATTTAATTGAAGGTTCCGGAAGAGCTTATATTATGTTGTCTAATGACACCAAAATTTGTATTAATAATGCTCTATTTTCTTCACAGTTTAGAAGAAATTTATTAAGTTTTAAAGATATACGTCATAATGATTACCATATTGAAACGACCAATGAAGATAGTAAATAGCATTTTTTAATTACTAAAATAGTATCGGACCAGAAGTTCGAATTAGAAAAACTGCATGCTCTCTCTTCTAGATTGTATTATATGTAATACTGTACTAGAAGTGCATTGATCCCAAAGTATTTATAACTTGGCATGATCGCCTTGGACATCCAGGATCAATAATGATGAGACGAATCATTGATAATTCACATGGACATCTCTTAAAGAACCAAAAGATCATTTTACCCAATGAATATCCATGCTCTGCATGTTCCAAAGGTAAATTGATTACCAGACCATTTCCCTCAAAAGTTGTTGAATTTTCTTCCTTTTTACAAAGAATTTACAGAAATATATGCAGGCTTATTCATCCATCAAGTTGATCATTTAAATACTTTATAGTTTTAATTGATGCATTAAGTCGATGATCACATGTTTATCTACTTTCCATTAAAAATGTTGTATTGGTTAGACTTCTTGCACAGATAATCAAACTACGAGCGCAATTTCCTGAGTATCTAATTAAAACCATTCAATTGGATAATGTAGGCAATTTTTCGTCTCAAGTTTTTGATAACTATTGCATGTCAATAGGAATAGATGTTGAACATCTTGTTGCCCATACACACAGTCAAAATGGTCTAGCTGAATTTTTGATCAAAAGACTTCAGATAATCGCTAGACCTTTACTTATGAAATCAAAATTACCTATTTCTGCGTAGGGACATGCTATACTTCATGCAGTATCATTAATTCGTATTAGACCATCTGCATATCATAAATATTCTCTATTACAGCTTGCATTTGGTCAACAACCAAATATTTTTCATCTTCGTACTTTTGGATATGTTGTATATGTTCCAATTGCACCTCCACAGCGTACAAAAATGGGTCATCAACGTATATTTGGGATATATGTTGGTTTTGATTCTCCATCTATTATTAGATACCTTGAACCACTTACAGGTGATATGTTTAAAGCACATTTTAAAGATTTTTACTTTGACGAATCCACTTTTTCATTATTAGATAACGAAAAATCAGTGTCTGAAGCACGATAGAAATTACATGGAATAATAAAACTCTATCTCAATTTGATTCTCCTACAAATGAATGTAAATTAGAAATTCAAAAGATTATTCATTTACAAATGTTGTAAATCAATTACTGGATGTATTTACTGACAGTAAAGGTGTAGTAAAATCTTATATTCCTGCTGTTAATGCTTCAGCAAAAATTGAAGTCTCTGAATGACAAGTTGTCAAAACAATAATAAGTGAGTCTAAAACACGCTTGAAGCGTGGAAGATCTATTGGTGCAAAAGACAAAATTTTTTGAAAGAAAAAGATACAAAATAAATTTGGTGTTCCCGAAAAATCAATACACACAATATAGGCTACAAATATAGTTGACACTCCTAAAGAGGTCACATCTTCTATTCCGAAATCTCCTAAAAATGGACCTACTGAAGAGGTGTTTCATGAAATATTTTTCCCTGAAGAGGAACGGGTACTTGAAAATAATGAGATCTCAATACATTTCATGAATATTAGAGAAATTCTGAATAGAAATAAAACTATTTTCGACAACATATTTTCATATAAGATGGCCCTTAACATTACCAGAAGTAATTAAGAAAGTGAGCCAATAACCGTCGAAAAATGTTGACGTAAAAATGATTGGCCAAAATGGAAAGCAGCTATGGAAACTGAATTAAATTCGTTAGCAAAACGAGAAGTATTTGGATCTGTTGTCCAAACACCAAAGGATGTAATGCCTGTTGGATGTAAGTGGGTATTTATACGGAAACGTAATGAGAAAAATGAAATTGTGCGGTACAAAGTACAACTTGTCACACAAGGTTTTCTGCAGAAACTTGGGATTGATTATGAAGAAACATATTCTCTTGTTATGAATGCAATCACATTTAGATTTTTGATTAGTTTGATTGTTATAAAAGGATTATAAATGCGATTAATGGATGTGGTCATTGTATATTTATATGGATCCTTAGACTATGACATATATATGAAAATCCTTGAAGGATATAAAATGTCTGGAGTATCACAAGCACATTTAGAAATATGTACTCTATCAAATTTCAAAGATTTTTATATGTGTTAAAACAATCTGGATGCATGTGGTATAATCGTCTAGACGAATATCTATTAAAAAAAGTATTTGAGAATAATCCTATATACCCATGTGGTTTTATTAAGAAATCAGAATCTGAATTTGCCATTATTGCAGTATATGTTGATAATTTAAATATTGTGAGAACTCTTGAAGAGATGTCAAGAACTGCTACATATTTAAAGAATGAATTTGAAAGGAAAGATCTTGACAAAATAAAACTTTGTCTCGGCCTGCAGCTCGAGCACTTGCCAAATAGAATTTTTATTCATCATTCTATGTATACAGAGAAAGTCTTGAAGTACTTTTATATGGACAAAACTCATCTCCTGAGTACTCCAATGATTGTTTGATCACTTGATGTGAAGAACGATCCATTCCGTCCTTATGAAGACGATGAAAAAATTCTTGATCCCGAAGTACTATATCTCAGTGCAATTTGAGCTTTAATGTATCTTGCAAATTGCATTCGGCCTGATATTACATTCTCAGTTAATCTACTTGCAAGATATAGTTCTACACCAACTCTAAGGCATTGGAATGGTATTAAACATGTCCTTCATTACCGTCATGGTACGGTTGATATGAGATTATTCTATCAACGTAGATCAAGTCCACAATTGATTGGGTATACAGATGCAGGTTATCTTTCAGATCAACACATAGGTAGATCTTAAAATAGATATTTATTTACTTATATAGATAGTCATATCATGGAAATCTGTCAAGCAGATACTATTTGCCACATTTTCAAATCACTTAGAGATAATTACAATTCATGAAGCAATTAGAGAGTGTATTTGACTGAAATCAGTAATTCAACATATCCAAGAAAAGTGTAATCTTCCCATGATCAATGATAGCCCAACAATTTTATATAAAGATAATACTGCTTGTATCACTCAAATAAGAGAAGGATATATCAAAGGTGACAAAACCAAACATATTCACTTAAATTCTTTTATACTCACAAATTTCAAAAGAAATGTAAAATTGATGTCAAGCAAATACGATCAAGTGATAATCTGACAGATTTATTCACGAAAGCATTACCAACTGTAACATTTAAGAAAATTGTGTAGAACATTGGAATGCGAAAACTTAAATATCTGTTGTCATGCACTTTTCAAAGGGAGTAAATATTATAAAGACTTGTGCTAATTGTACTCTTTTTCCTTCGCTGAGATTTTGTCCTACTAGATTTTCCTTTACTAGGTTTTAATGAGACAATCTTAAAACACTTGAGAGATACATAAAAATACTATATTCTTTTACCTTCGCTATTGATTTTTCTTCCCATTGGATTTTTTCTTGATAAGGTTTTAACGAGGTAGATTCTTTATAGGTTGTTATTCAAGATGGAGTGTTATAAATTATTTGGAGCAATGAATGACTCCCCATGCCTCATACCATGTGAACCCCTTCCCCTCTCTCTTATCCTTGTCTCCTATAATTGAATAAACATCCCCCTTCCGTCCTCAATCTCTCCTTATAAATAGAGAAGTTGAGAACGTTATACGAATAAGGAAGTAAGAAGAAAAGAAAAGAAAAGAAAAGAAAGAAGGAGGAGAGAAAGAAAGAAAAAAAGAAAATTCAGTCTTTGAAAAATAAAGAGTTATAAATATTTTATCTTGTAATAATAGTTTTTATTCTAGTTTTATAACACAATTAATATTATTAGTTCTTATTATTTTATTCGATCTCATATATAAATATATAATATATATTTATATATATGCTTCGTATGAAGAAGTACGTACCTATCGACGATCGAAATGCTTCCGATTGCAGCTTTTTGTTGGCTAGCGAGTGTCTTGATGATTTGGAGAGAGCGGCCTTTTTGGAGCAAATTTAGGCCTAATTTATTTTTAGAGATAAAATAATATGAGATAAAAATTTTAAAAAAATAAAATATTATTGTAAAATATTTTTTAATATTAATTTTATTTTAGAATTTGAAAAAGTGATTTTGAAATTTAAAAAAGTTAAATTTTTTGTTAAATTTTATATAAAAATTAAAAAATATATATATAATAAAAAATTTGAAATATATTTTAAATTTTAATTTTATTCTTAAAAACAAATAAATCCTTAGGATGCTTTTGGTACCTATCCAAACATCTTTGAAATTTTAAATGGAGGCTCATTTGATCAAGGTTCACTTCACGTAATAGAGCCACCAAAACAAGACTTATGAAAGAACTTTTCCTGACATGGCAGTCTAATCACTATCTAGAGCAGTCTCAAACAATGCATGACGAGAAGGACAAGCTTCATCTCACTACCACCATTCACAGGAAGTTTCCTTGCCTAAACCATTAACTATTGCTCACAGTTTTGTCCCTATTATTGGCTGACACTCCCGCACTTCAAGTTATTTCACACTCTCAGATCTACCTCCAGATGTGTAAGAATATTCATAGCTAAACAATAAATAGTTATTTAATAAAATAATTATTTATTATTTAGTTAAATTTTAACTAAAAAAATATTTTTATAAATTTTGATTAATGATTTTTTATTACATCGATAACTAACTTAACAAATAAATAACTATTTTATTAAAATATTAATTTTAACTTTTTATTTATTTTAATTCTAATTATAATTTAAATATTAATTTATTATTATAAAATACACATTAATTTTCAAACCTTCAAATTATCTGTATATTTCTCCAACATTTATATTGAACTAGAATGATATTTTGTGAACAACTAGTCAAAAGTGAAAACGAAAACGAAAATAAAAATGAAAAGCGTTTATTCTAGTATGGGAGAGAAAACAAGCAAGAATGATGAATATTTTAACCCTAAAAAATAATTTAACTACACTTACTCGCTGATTATATTTGTTGGCTAGCAACTTGTTAAGACTGTTGCGACCCTATTTTAATGCTTCCTAACTATTATTTGATTAAACAATAGATTTATTGAGTCCATTACAAATGCTCTCTAAGAGGCATCCAAATCCTTTATTCTTTCATTTGGCTCCGTTCCAACTCTTTTTGGGAGAGAAAATGAGAGAAGCTCTCAAACAGATTTTATGCCTTACCTTGATCCACTTTTGTGAAGTAGTTGTATGTATTTTCTCACAAAGTATCATTCACAAAAGTTCTTAACTTTCGAGTCTAGTTTTTTTTAAGAATGCTACTTATCATTGTCATCAAAATATCACATAATCAGACCAATATCTTGCCAATAACTTAGTATGTTTTATATCGTTTTTCATAGTCATTTTATGGGTCAAAAGTTGGTTTAAGAATGTAGATGCCATTCATTGTCCAAAAAAAAAAAAAAGAATGAAGATGCCATTCTATTTTTGGGCAATAAACTGGACATTGTATGATATTTTGATCAGTTTGACCAAGTTATTGGTAAGATATTGGTCTAAATTGTTTTATAAAGTATAGTTAACATGCTAATGTACATGTTTGATGAAGACTCGTTACATGTTATAAGCTTTTAATTAGATTTTTACATAGATACAAAAAGTTGAAAATAGTTGTTGTTTTGAATAAGTTTAAATCTTTTGTTGAGAAGCATGCTCCAATGACTTTAATATTTTTATATAATGTTCCTAATACTTTTATTTACATGTTAGAATGTTAATTTAAGGATTTTTTATTTGGATTTAAGTGTACAATTTTTTATACTTGGAGGAGTTCGATTAGGTCATGTATTTGAGTTTTCGAGTAGATTGATGTTTTGATTCAGTTTTTGTCTTGTGATCTTGAATTATATGCTTGGATATACTTTAGGACATAATTTTCTATTTTTGATTTATTTCATGTTATGTTTCAGATCAAAGAATTTGATCAAAACAATATAGATAAAATTGTCATTTTTTCTCATGTAGAGGGATAAAATAGTCATTTATTCTAAGTCAGTATTTTTATATACTTCTAAAATGTTAGTGAGACATTCATGATGTATAAAAATCTCTCTTTACAGGTTCTTGTAATTGGTGCATTTTTTTAATTCGTCATGCTACGATCACTGTAAGTTACCTTTTAACTTACTATCAAGATATGTGTATTCATGTTGGTAAGAGAATAGTTGTTCATATTCTTATGGTCTTCTACATGTTATATTACGCCATGTTACAAAATGTTGACCTTTTACACATTACAAAGTGTTACAAAATATTTTTCTATCATGTCAAGAAATATTCATTTGTTACATATTATGTCATGTCATGTAATATTATTTATTTCATGTTATTTCATGTCATTCATTTTACATATATGTCATATTATGTATCTCATGTCATTAATCATTTCATTTCACGTCACGTCATGTCATGAGTATAGGATCTGTCTCTAAAATAGATTTTTTCTCTATTACTCATGCCTTGGAGAATCCTGACATAATCATTATGATTATCTAAGTATCTCTATCTATAATTCATGGAGGAGATACTTATAGTGTAACAATTCTGATTATTAGAATATCTCTAATTAAATGCTCTTGGCATAATCATTTTGAGTGTCAAAGTATTATTACATATTTCTGGCATAATTATTTTGATTATTAGGGTATCTCATTCAAAATATTCTTGGTGAAATTACTTTGATTGTTTGAGTACCACTAATAGAATATATTGGACGAAATCATAAGGATTGTCAGAATTCATTTTAGCTTGACATTCAGTTTCATGTTCAATTTTCATGATCAGTTTATTTTCAGGTTCACACTTAGTTTCATGTTCAATTCATTTTAGTTCCATTTTTAGTTCCTATTCAGTTTCACATTCAGCTCATGTTTAGTTTTATGTCCGATTCAATTTCGATTTCATATTCAACTCATGTCCAGTTTCATGGTTAACTTCATGTTCAATTTCTTGTCCAATTCATGTTCAATTTCATATTTAGTTTCATGTTTAGTGCACGTTTAAGTTCAATTTGTCATGTTATTTCAGTTAGTTTCAAGTCATGTTATGTCACGAACAATTTCAAGTTCATGCTAGTTTAGTTCATTTCATGTTAATTCAAATCATGTCAGCACATGTCATGTTATTTGTCAAGTTACATCATGCTTACTCATGATTACTTTTTACAATCATTTTTTTACTATCATGCATGTATCTTTAAACTGTTAGTCTAAATTATTTGTTAATTTATTGAGATTTATAATCAAATTTCACTTAGTAGTCTTAACTATCATTCTCTTCTGAATGGTACATCATGTGCCAGGACCAGTGAGTGTTGGTAGAGGATCACTTGGAGGAGCTCAATTAGACAACAATGCAACGATGATCCAACTTACAGATAGCATTATGACTATCCTAACCAATGTACGTGAACTACTCAATGAACTACTCTAGTAGTTATATTAGTTATTATGTCCTTAAGGAGAATTTTCTCTAGTATCATGATGTTATAGGCCTTTTGAACTAGTGCAATAATTTTTGAATGTTTGATATTTTAGATTCATGAAGTACGTTTTGATGTGTTTGAATACATTACAATTTAATCCTGGTACATAATTTTGCTCAAAGAAAAAAAATTATCTATTGTTAATATTGCATATTGTTATTTGCATGTTAGGTACATTACATCTTTATCTGTCATGAACGGGTGTAAAAAAAATTGTATTGCATGTCTCGATACTTCCAGTTCCATCAAATCCCAAGTAGAATTTAGGAGCGTCACATCCATCTCTCAATCTTTATGGCTATGTAAAATGTGTGGGGGTCAAGTTAAAGTCTGAACACCTTAGAATTGTACTCTTTTGCTTGTAGACAAAGCCTATGCCATATAAATAGGCCTAAGTTTATTTGGTTGAGTGGTATAAGTTCATGATGATACCCAATTGATATTTAGGTGCACTATTCCTCTTGTGAATGTGTAAGAAAGTGTAGCTTATGTCTACACTAGGTTTGAGTTTTCAAATTTGATTCTTGATATGGAGCAATGCTTGTTGTAGAAATTTCATTCAAGTTTGACTCAGAAATCAATGGCATGCGTTGAAGGGTATCCGATTGCACTTCATGAGGTGTTTGTGTGGAGTACACACCTATGGTAGGCCTCCAATGGTTGTAACATGTGCTGTTATTCAATCCTAGTCTTAAGTTAGCTAATGATTGATCTAATTCAAGGGGAGAGAGACATAGGACTCTTGCTATATTTTCGTGGCTTTTGTCTTACGGTCATACCCAATTTAGAATTTGTCTCTTGAATAAAGGTGGAAGGCCAAAGTCCTTTTAGATGCCACATGGTCTAGCCATGGTCAAAGATTCAAGTCTAGGTGTTGCATTCTTAGTGCCAAGAGTGTTGGACAAGTTACTAAGCTTGTAGGTTGGACTAGGCTTTGTTTTGGACTTTGGGTTTATCCTTCCCATTGGGCCCTAGGTCCAACTTGTTGAGCCTTGTGATTGGATTTTAGGTTTAGCTTGTTGGTTCTTGAGATTAGGCCTCACTATCTTACCATATTGGGCCTCCTTTTGGGCTTCTTTTTTAGCCCCATCTTGGGCTTCTTATTGGGCCTCCCTTTGGGGTTCTTATTGGGATTTATCTTGGGCTTCTTATTGGGTATCACCTTGGACCCATCTATAGCCTTTCTTCAAAAGTTTCATCTATCATATAACTAGGTTCGAGTCTTCCGCATATCATTCTAAAAAGTTTGCTATAGTTTCATTCCTAAGCCCATTGACCCAGGAATTTTCCAAGGATCATATCTCAAGTAGTGGAAGTCATTAGACTAAGGTTACGTTTGGGTGTTGAGAAGTGTTGAAAAGTATTGTGAACAACAGTAAAAAGTAGATGAATAAATAATAATAAAATATTGAATAGCAGTAAAAAATAATAAATAATAGTAAAAATTATGTGAAAAATAATAATAAAGTAATGAATAGTAGTGGGGAATGTTAAGAAATTATGAGAAATATATTTTTGCCAAACCTACCAATCCTAACTCCAATATTCAGAAGTATTTCTCCATATAGCCCCTATTGCAAATCTCCAAATGTCTTCTTTGTCTTTTTGCATGATTTGGTGGGGTGTTACATAATGGGCATAAGGCCCTAAACTCTATTTTGGGCTTTGTTTCTTAAGCAATTCTATAGGCAATTAGCCTACCTCCCTACCGTGGCCTCGTGGCTCATGTCAGCCGAATTATTTTTAAAAAAAATGGGATCACAAACATTTCTTCTTCGATCCAGGGAAACCAATGAACATAGTGGAGAAACCCACAAACCCATGAACACCATCGTCTTCCCTCCGCCCCATCATATTCTCCCATGAACCCATAAACACAAAAGCCATTGTTCGACCCAAGGAAACTCACAACCGAGACTCAAAAACCCATTCTCACTTCTGGTTTCTTTTTTCGAGTTTTTGAGATTTCTCATACTGGTTTCTTCCATTTCATCATGTTATTCTTTTTTTATTTTTGAACTTTTGCCATAATTTGTTGTTTTATAGGTTAAGGTTGATGAAACAATATTTTTCTCAAGATGCTGAATCTTAAAGGTTGAGATTAAGGCTTAAGCTCCATGCAAAACAACCTAAAAATTAAAAAAAAAAATCTTAAAATTAAAAAAAAAATAAATAAATCAAGAATAAAAGGTCACGATTCAACCATACCCTAAAAAATGTGCAAGAATGATGTTCTGAAGTCTATAATATACTCTTCTTTCTCTTACTGTCTCTAGAATCTCTCTCTAGAATTTGTTCTCTCTATCCATTGGGCCATGTTGAAGTTGTGGCAATGATACCAAAAATACCATGATGCAAAGTTCATCTAATGAATGAAGGAGAGGCCACAGACCAACCAACAAGAGTCAATCATTAGTAAGACCAAGAAAGATGTGGGAATCAAAGATGAAGTGGGTGGCTTGGGTATGATTTGTCATTTTGTCTAGATAGTATGCCATGTAGGAGCTGAGGCCGCGGCGGGGACACATTCGTGGTTGTCCCGAGAGTTTTTCTTGTTTCTCTAACCATAAACTAAATCCTTTTTCTTAAATCCTAAATTTAATTTCATCTTAATCTTTGATTTAGCCCTAAATTTTTTTATTCATGGTTTTATAATTGTTAGGATTGATTATTGGTAAATATTATAGTGTCTAATTATATGATAATTGTTATAATGTTAGTTTTTATCATGCTATACTGCCTAATTATATGTTACCATTCTATTTATGATTTTTTTTATCATTAATTTCAATTGTTAGTAGTGATTATTAACAATTACGATTTAAATAGATCCACTACAAGAAATAAGGGATTTTTAGGCGCTTTGAATTTGCCGCAAAAAGCCCCTTAACTCGCCGCAATTGAAGATTTGTAGCATTTTCCACACCGACACACGTTGGACGTCACATAATTGTTACTCTTGCGTTGATGCGTCATTTTCTCAAAAACGTCGCATAAGGTGGTTTATTTGCGACGTTACGTAAACGGCTCAAATAATTGAATAACTGTCACAAATTTCATCCCAAATAGGCTTTGAAAAAGTTACAAAAAGAGATTAGAAAGGCTCAAACGTCGCTGCAATTAGTTATCTACCATAGATGAAACATGTAACAACCCCGCCCTTGAGATGGGGGAAGCGCACTTCGTGACTTTTCTTTTTCCCAAAATAGTTTTAGAAAATGAGACTGATTTTGTTCGTTTTAAAACTTTTTAGTTGATACTCAGGACGCAAGACTCGATGTTATAAAATACAATATACTTTTACAATGAGAGAAATTTACATTAAAAAAAAATTATTTATAAAATAAAAAGGCCTTTCATACTTGCTAAGACTATCATGCTCTTCCCTTGGACTGTCTTCTTCTTAGTACGTACTCTTGTGAAGAGGGGAGGGACATGTAAAAACTAAAATGATTTGAATACTCAATAAGTATTACTTTATAACTTTTTTAATATAACAAAATAGGTTTTTCAGTCATACAATTATCACTCATACATACTATAACACCTCATTCCCATAAGCTAAAGAATGTCACGTAATTTTTCTAAAACTTTTAATCTGGTACAAGATTCTTTGTTTTAATAATAAGATAAATAACATTTATTCCAAAAAATGAAGTTCTAATAAAATGTCTTTACTAAAATAACTGAAAATAAACTTGTATCATAAAAATACTTATTTCTATAAATGCTGAAAATTCAAATAACTGCTCAATCTACTTCTGGCCTGCCTATTCGCAGAGGTCATCTTCCTCACCTGAGTGATTTTAAAAACAGGAAATAAAATAAAATAAGTCAATGACTCACTAAGAAATCTATCACAACGTAAGATAATACTATAGTAAATTTTTTATAAAATTTATGCTGAAATTTGAAAATATGATTTTATATGCTAATGCTTATGTTATGCATGACTGAACTATCTGATTTAACTGACTAACTGACTTAAACAGACTAGTTTGAATTAATTGATTAATGTGACTAAACTTATTAACTGAACTGATTTAGCTGAGCTGGTTGGCAAATACACGTAATCCTGTGTACAAGGTTGTGCACCAGCCCTACGTCTCGGTGCAGCAAGGGGAACTGCTGATAGTACTCTAACGTACTATGGTGGACCATGCTTAGATCCGTAAGTTGTACATTCATCCTGATTTAATATGCATTGGTACTATGCATCTGAATAACCATCTAAAATAACTAATTTACTGAACTTATTTAACTGGATGACTGATTAATTAGTTTCTAATCTGATTTAGTCTTATATCCGAGCTGAACTTAATTTATATGACCTATGTAACATGAGATGCATATCATATATATATATACTGACATAAATAACTAAGTTCACTGAATATAGACATGATGCTATTTGACATGATCATGTACTGTATTGTGGTAATGAAATGCATGCATGACATGAGAGTATATAAAAAGGACTATCAAAGAACTGCCTATACTAATAATATAAGCTAACTATGAAGATCTTAATTTTGTAATCAAATTTACTTGCCTCGTAATACTACTTCCTAAATTTCCTTTATAATTCGTTATCTATACGAAATATAAATCATCGTGGAGAATAATTTAACACATGTTAGGTTTTATACGAAGGATACTAATATCACAAATTACTAGTAACATATTTTACGTCGTTGAGATCATAATATAGGAAAATAATAGGAAAATCAATAACTTCTAATATCATAATTTATTTAGATACTAATAACATAATTGCACCATTTAAAATATAATATAGGAAAATACTTGGACTAAATTTAGTTTACTAACATGAGTCCTGGAAAACCTAAATTCTTAAAATACATTTATTTTTTATAATTAACATAATAATTCAACTTTATAAGAAATCTAATGAATATCAATATTATATAATTATTTAAATAGTAAGATCATATATAATCTTTCAAGAAAAATACAGTAAATAATATATCTTTCTAAATCTATAAAAGAACAGTTGTAATATTCAATTCATAAAATAACTTAATTGTTATCAACGAAGTCGGCAGCCGCCCCCCTGGCCCACCACTAAATTATGTGAATGACCCCACCACTATTATTTTAAATCTGCATAGTGACTTGTATAGTAACTTGCATAGTAATTTCAACGCCTATAAATATGGGTTTCAGTTGTAATGAAATTCATAAGAAAAAAATAGAGAGAGAAAGAAAGTTTCAGTTCTTAAGAGTTTCAAGAGAATTTCTTATTTCTCTTTTGCAATAGTAGTTCCTTTCTTTAAGTTTCATAACACGTTATCAGCACGACGGTTCTGCCAATTCTGAAACTAGTGGCCTTATTCCTCTGTAAGTTTTTCAATATATTATTTGAAATTTTTGATATATTTTATTGATGATTATCTGTGTGAATTTATAAATATATTTTCTGAGATACGCATATTTATTATTTATATGTGTAGAAAATGGCAAATCTTACAAAATTGGAATTTGTTGCTCTTGATATATCTGGGAAAAATTATTTATCCTGGATACTTGATGCTGAAATACATCTTGATGCAATGAACCTGGGAGAAACTATTAAAGAAGGAAATCAAGCATCCCTGCAGGAACGTGCTAAATCAATGATTTTCCTTCGCCACCATCTTCATGAAGAATTGAAAACTAAATATCTCACTGTAAAAGATCCCTATATTTTGTGGAATAATTTAAGGGAGAGGTATGAACACCAGAAGACTGTCATCCTCCCAAGAGCTCGTTCTCAATGGATGCACCTGAGGTTGCAAGATTATGAAAGTGTTAGTGAGTATAATTCCGCACTTTTTAAAATAAGCTCAGTATTAAAATTATGCGGTGAGAAAATCACCGATGAAGATATGCTAGAGAAGACTTTTACTACATTTCATGCCTCGAATGTGCTCCTGCAGCAGCAGTATCGAGAGAGAAAGTTCAAGAAATATTCTGAACTTATATCATGTCTTCTAGTAGCTGAGCAGAATAATGAGCTCTTATTAGAAAGCCACCATACACGCCCTACTGGCTCAATATCATTCCCTGAAGTGAATGGTAATAGGTTTGCATCATTCCCAGAAGTGAATGGTGCATCCTTTAGAAGAAATCGGAGGCGTGGACGTGGTAGGAGAAATTATAGAAATGTTGGTCCCAGGAGTGACAACATTAAAAGGGATTATAATATACCATATCACCAGAAGTGGTACAATTCAGAGAGGGGTAAAAATCCTCAGAATAATTCTTCAAAGAAAAGTGAAGAGGTGTGCCATAGATGTGGAATGACTGGACATTGGTCACGTACCTGTCGTACGGCCAGGCACTTAGCTGATTTATATCAAGCTTCTATTAAAGGAAAGAATAAAGTGCATAAAACAAATTTAGTAGAACCATCAGATGATTTATTAGATTCAGTAGATGTAGACGTTACTTATCTTGATGTATCTGATTTCTTTAATCATCCTGATGGTAGTATTGAACACTTAATTGGAGATGGAAGTGTTCCACTCAATTAATGTATTATCTTTCTATCAGTAATAAAAGTTTTGTATATTTTGTAGAATCATGGATCACATTGATGAGCTTTTTATCTCTGAGTTGAATGATAAAGATATATGTCTGGCTGACAGTGCTACAACTCACACAATTCTCAAAGAAAAGAAATATTTTCAAAATTTAACACTAAGTAAAGCCTATGTCCATACCATATCAGGTTCATCGGATTTAATTGAGGGCTCCGGAAGAGCTTATATTGTGTTGCCTAATGGCACCAAATTTTGTATTGATGATGCTCTATTCTCTTCACAATCCAGAAGAAATTTATTGAGTTTCAAAGATATACGTCGTAATAATTACCATATTGAAACGACCAATGAAGGCAGTAAAGAGCATCTTCTTATTACTAAAACAGTATCGGGCCAGAAGCTCGTATTAGAAAAACTGCCTGCTCTATGTTCTGGATTGTATTATACAAAAATGAGAACAATTGAATCATATGTGGTAATGCACCAGAAGTGCATTGACCCTAAAGTATTTATGACTTGGCATGATCGCCTTGGACATCCGGGTTCTATAATGATGAGACGAATTATTGAAAATTCGCATGGGCATCCCTTAAAGAATCAAAAGATATTTCTACCCAATGAATCTCCGTGCTCTGCATGTTCTCAAGGTAAGTTAATTATTAGACCATCTCCCTCAAAAATCATTGTTGAATCTCCATCCTTTTTACAAAGGATTTACGGAGATATATGTGGGCCTATTCATCCATCAAGTGGACCATTTAGATATTTTATGGTTCTAATTGATGCATCTAGTCGATGGTCACATGTTTGTCTTCTTTCCACTAGAAATGTTGCATTTGCTAGACTTCTTGCTCAGATAATTAAACTATGAGCACAATTTCCTGAGTATCCAATTAAGACCATTCGATTGGATAATGCAGGTGAATTTTCATCTCAAGTTTTTGATGATTATTGCATGTCAATAGGAATAGATCTTGAACATCCTGTTGCCCATACACACACACAAAACGGTTTAGCTGAGTCTTTGATCAAAAGACTTCAATTAATCGCTAGACATTTACTTATGAAATCAAGACTACCTATTTCTGTTTGGGAACATGCTATACTTCATGCAGCATCTCTAATTCGCATTATACCATCTACATATCATAAATATTCTCCATTACAGCTTGCATATGGTCAACAACCAAATATTTCTCATCTTCGTACTTTTAGATGTGCTGTATATGTTCCAATTGCACCTCCACAACGTACAAAAATGGGCCCTCAACGTAGACTTGGGATATATGTTGGTTTTGATTCTCCATCCATTATTAGATACCTTGAACCCCTTATAGGGGATATGTTTAAAGCACGTTTTGAGGATTATCATTTTGACGAATCAAATTTTCCGTTAAGGGGTAAAGAAAAGTCGGTGCCTGAAGCACGACAAGATATTACTTGGGATAATAAGACCCTGTCTCATTTTGATCCTCCTACAAATGAATGTAAACGGGAAGTTCAAAGGATTATTCATTTGCAAAATGTTGCAAATCAGTTACCGGATGTATTTACTGACACTAAAAGTGTAGTAAAATCTTATATTCCTGCTGTTAATACTCCAGCAAGGATTGAAGTCCCTGAAGGACAAATTGTCAAAGCAGCAATAGGTGAATCTAAAATACGCCTGAAGCGTGGAAGACCTATTGGTGCAAAAAATAAAATTCCCAGAAGGAAAAGAATACAAAATGAATTTGGTGTTCCTGAAGAACACGTACCCACAATACAGGCCACAAATATAATTGATGCTCCTAAAGAGCTCAAATCTTCTATTCCAGAACCTCCTGAAGAGGAAAATCTTGAAAAGTATAAATCTCCTAAAAAGGGACCTCCTGAAGAGGTGTGTCATGAAATGTTTTCCCCTGAAGAGGAACAGGTACCTGAAAATAATGAGATCTCAATACATTTCATGAAAACTGCAGAAATTCTGGATAGAAATAAAACTGTTGTCGACAACATATTTTCATATAAAATGGCCCTTGACATTACCAGAAGTAATGAAAAAAGTAAGCCAAAAAGCGTAGAAATGATTGGCCAAAATGGAAAACAGCTATTGAAGCTGAATTAAATTCGCTAGCGAAACGAGAAGTATTTGGACCTGTTGTCCAAACACCAAAGGGTGTAATGCCTGTTGGATATAAGTGGGTATTTGTACGAAAACGTAATGAGAAAAATGAAATTGTGCGATACAAAGCACGGCTTGTTGCACAAGGTTTCCTGCAGAAACCCGGGATTGATTATGAAGAAACATACTCTCCCGTTATGGATGCAATCACATTTAGATTTTTGATTAGTCTGGTTGTTACAAAAGGATTAGAAATGCGGTTGATGGATGTGGTCACTGCATATTTATATGGATCCTTAGACCATGACATATATATGAAAATCCCTGAAGGATATAAGATGCCTGAAGCATCTACAAGTACATCTAGAAATATGTACTCAATCAGACTATAAAGATCTTTATATGGGTTGAAGCAATCCGGACGCATGTGGTATAATCGCTTAAGCGAATATCTATTGAAAGAAGGATTTGAGAATAATCTTATATGCCCATGTGTTTTTATTAAGAAATCAGAATCCGGATTTGTCATTATTGCGGTTTATGTTGATGATTTAAATATTGTGGGAACTCCTGAAGAGATCTCAAAAACCGCTATATATTTAAAGAATGAATTTGAAATGAAATATCTTGGCAAAACAAAACTTTGTCTCGACCTGCAGCTTGAGCACTTGCCAAATGGAATTTTTATTCATCAGTCCATGTATACTGAGAAAGTCCTAAAGCATTTTTATATGGACAAATCTCATCCCTTGAGTACTCCAATGATTGTTCGAACACTTGATGTGAAGAAAGATCCATTCCGTCCTTGTGATGACGATGAAGAAATTCTTGGTCCTGAAGTACCATATCTCAGTGCAATTGGAGCTTTGATGTATCTTGCAAATTGCACTCGACCAGATATTACATTTTCAGTTAATCTGCTTGCAAGATATAGTTTTGCACCAACTCGAAGGCATTGGAATGGCATTAAACATGTCCTTCGTTACCTTCATGGTACGGTTGATATGGGATTATTTTATCAACGTGGTTCAAGTCCAGAATTGATTGGGTATGCAGATGCAGGTTATCTTTCAGACCCACATAGAGGTAGATCTCAAACTGGATATTTATTTACTTATGGAGATACTGCCATATCATGGAGATCTGTTAAGCAGACACTATCTGCTACTTCTTCAAATCACTCAGAAATCATTGCTATTCATGAAACAAGTCGAGAGTGTATTTGGTTGAGATCAGTTATTCAACATATCCAGGAAAAGTGTGGACTTCTCATGATCAATAATAGCCCAACAATCTTATATGAAGATAATACTGCTTGTATCACTCAAATCAGAGGAGGATATATCAAAGGTGACAGAACCAAACATATTTCACCAAAATTCTTTTATACTCATGAACTTCAAGAAAAAGGTGAAATTGATGTCAAGCATATACGATCTAGTGATAATCTGGCAGATTTATTCACAAAGGCGTTACCAACTTCCACATTCAAGAAGATTGTGCATAACATTGGAATGCGAAGACTCAAAAATCTTTTGTCATGCACTTTTCAGGGGGAGTAAATGTGCTGATTGTACTCTTTTTCCTTCGCTGAGGTTTTGTCCCACTGGGTTTTCCTCTGCAAGGTTTTAATGAGGCAATCCTAAAGCACTTGTGGATACATAAGAAGACTGTACTCTTTTTCCTTCGCCATTGGTTTTTCTTCCCACTGGATTTTTACTTGGCAAGGTTTTAACGAGGCAGATTCTTTATGGGTGGTCATTCAAGGGGGAGTGTTATAAACGAAGTCGGCAGCCGCCCCCCTGGCCCACCACTAAATTATGTGAATGACCCCACCACTATTATTTTAAATCTGCATAGTGACTTGCATAGTAACTTGCATAGTAATTTCAACGCCTATAAATATGGGTTTCAGTTGTAATGAAATTCATAAGAAAAAAATAGAGAGAGAAAGAAAGCTTCAGTTCTTAAGAGTTTCAAGAGAATTTCTTATTTCTCTTTTGCAATAGTAGTTCCTTTATTTAAGTTTCATAACATTAATAATACTTTTCATTAAAAAATTTTATGAACTACTATTATTACTTAACAATAATTTAATACTAAGTACATACTGTAATTAAGAAGGAAATCATAATTGGTTTAACTCCATTAATAACACTGTAACTTGTTTCAATAAAAATACTAAACAGATCAACTCATCGTGAAAAAAATAACTTTAGACTCTATTCACTACTAAAGCTCGTTTTAGTAAAATAATAGTTAAGAATATAATATGTCTAAACAAAGCTCAGAATGGAAAAACCAACTTAAAGAGTCAAGTGAAAAGTGAAGTTCACGAAAGACCATTCAATCAACATCTGCCAAAGCTTTTATATTAAGGCATGATAGACTTAAGTTAACAAATCTATTAAACTACTTAAAGCTTCCAGAGTTACACATGAAGGAGATGGTAATGGCGGCAAAGCTTACTGAGGAAGTAAGACGCACGATGGCACTCTGGTGGCTAGCTGGGATCTTCGGTAGCACCAACTGGGTCCTCTGGTAGAGGTGAAGCGACCAAGTGAGAGAGAAAGAGATTTTAGAGAGAGAGAGAGCATTGAACCGAAAAGAATAGGAGAGGGAGGGGGAGAGTGCGGCGAAAATAGCTTACCGACAGGAATGGGTGTGACGGTACAGGGATTTCCCAAACTTTCTGGCACCATCGATGGGTCTCCGACGTCCTAGGATGGTTCCGAACGAGAAGAGCACTAGTTGGCTAACATTGCTCTGTTTTCGGTCACCAAATACAGGGGTGTTTGCTGAGGTGCAACTTTGGTGGCTGAAGGGGATGGCAGCGACATGAAGGATTTTCTCTTCGGCTGCTCTGTTCAGGTGCTGCAGCAGGAGTCTTTGCAGTGGTGGCGTCGAGGGATGGATGGTGAACGCTTGGGGTGGTTGGCAGCTTACGAAAGGGTTGTGTTTGTCTGTTTATGGAGAGGAAGACAAGGGCTGCATGTCAGTAACAACACAGTGGTGCAAAACAGGGGCTAGCGCCGCTGCATGAATGAGTAAGGTGGCTCACGATTTGCCGTGTTTTTCATGGGCTAAAACAGAGGCTTGCGTCATTGTTGTATGAGCACGATGGGGGCTGACTCACGGTGGGAACCGATGCAAGTCCATGGGAGGCGGCTGTGTTGAGAGCACCAAGAAAAGGCTTTGCTTTGGTGGTGTGAAAGTAGGGTATTCAAAGAGATTTCGGTTGACCTTCTATGGTGTTTTGGCAAGGAGGATATGAGGGAGGAAGGGATGTGGGTTATTGGGTGAAGGAGCGTCTATATATAGACTAAAAAAAAACCCTCTCATCTTAAGATCCTCACAAGATCCATTGTCGTGAAAATAGCGGCTGGTTGAGGATTGTTAATTACATGCATGCATGTGTGAGAGACGTAAATGAGTGAATTTCATGTGCGGGCTTGGTTATCAACTGGAGGTTGAGGTAGGATATAAAAGTACATCAATTTCATCCATAATATATGCTGCCATTCCGAGCAACTAGGAACGTCAATGATGGGAAAAATGGATCAAATATGAGAGAGTATACAAGAAGTCAAGAAGTTTCCTTGGCCAAAGTGCGTCGGTTTCCAATAAAATAATTCCACTCAAGTCTATCCGAAAATGTGAGCTTAAAGTTGCGACGTTTATAAATACTAAAAGATTTATTCTAAGAAAATATAGAAAATTTGATCAACAGGTATAATGGAAATATGGATTATTATTATTATTATTATTAATAAAAATTAACAATTATAATTAAAATAATATCTATAATAATCGGTATTTTAAAAAAGAAGTACTTATTAATGTCATAAAATCTTTTAAAAAAACTAATAATAAAATAATATACAATAATATGAAAGATCGAAAATCAAAAAATTCGCATAATTTAGTCTCTAAAATATCTGAGTCGGGATGTTACACATATGTACATACATACAAGAAAATGCATATATTCTTTTTCATAACTATAACTCTATTATGCCTTTCATTTTTTATAGATTTTTGTGGTCCTTCTTATTTTTAACAATTTCATTAGACCCTTAACAAACAAGAAACCATCAAATAGGAAAGTAATTAACTATCAAGCAAGCACAATAATTAGTTACTACTATCGAGCAGTTATCAAACAAGCAAGCTATTAATCAACAAGCAAGAATAACAACCAATAACAAACAAGTAATAAACAACTAGCAATCAACTATTCATACATATCATACATGACTTACACATCATACATAACATGACATTCTTATTTTCTTCTCTTTTCTTTGGGTCATTGCATACTGTTATACCTCGTATGCTAAGGTTAGCAGATCTTCCTTTAGATTCCAGGTCGTCCTTTGGATCTTAGGTCTTCTTTTATACCCTGAATTTTGTCATTGCAATCTGCCCTGTCCTTTCATTCCTTCCATTTCGTTCATAAATTGCCCTTACGTGTTTTCATACATCATAGCATTCATTCATTATTTTTTCTTTACCTTATTTTCCTTATCTTTTCTTTCCTATTCTTTATCTCTTTTCATTTTCTTAGTCATCTCCTTTATAGAAAATATCATTAGTAGCATATCTAGTAATAGAACGCATGTGCATGCACTTAATATCGTCAGGACATAGGGTCATCGCATAGGATCATCGCATAGTGTCCTTGTATAACGTCGATTCATGGCATTCTTACACAAAATCATGAGACATAAATTTCAAGTTTCTTTTTATATCTTTGAGAGAATACATCCAATAATTACTACGTATAGGCATCCAATACTTTATACATCACACTTAACCTCATCCCGATGCATGGCTTAGGTTGACCAAGTTATGCATCCCAGTACTATACATCACACTTGACACCACGGCATCCAAGCTTACACGTCATCATCATTCTCATCATTTTCAACCATGCGTATCATGCGACTTTAGGCAAGCTCTAGGGTTGAACATCACATACCCTTACTCAGGACAAAGTATCCATTATATATGGTAATTTTGTCCGGTACATGTTTCACTAGATACACATGTACTCTATCTCCTTATCACCTATGATAAACATAGAATACATTGATCATTTACCTCCTTATCACTTATGATCAACATAGAATACATTGATCGTCTACTTGTGCAAACAAATATCATAAATTGATATCAATCTTCTCCATACCGATTGACAGGACTATTCCAACTTTTCGACCATTTACGAGTTCATCCTGACATATAACACAACAAGGTCCATCCCTAATGTACCTCTATTGTGTCATGTAATTGGAGACTACTATCGAGCTATACCATTATTATCGACCACTTCACATAGCATTACATCACGTGACTCCTACATAAACTCCCGACTCAATATACGTACGGTTTTTCACGTAATTTTGTCATATCATGACACCTAGACACATTCCCATTACAACCACTTTGGGACACTATTACACAGTTCTCGACACTTCACGCGCTCTACATTCCTCAGCTGTGCAACTATCCATTTTTGTGACATGCCTTATGGTGTATTATGACTACCTCACATGATGTACACCCATGCGTACTTTGTTCCACCCATCCTACACCACATCGAGTCACTCAATGTATACTCTCTCCACAGTACTCTATGCCACAATCCATATGATACACGCTACACAGTGCATTGCTTTACCCCCATAGAGTACACTCTGCGTGTACTCCCTTATACTACTTCACATCACCATATAGTGCATACCACAAGGCATACCACTCCACAATATGGAGTACACTCCCCACGTACTCCCTTACACCTACCACAACATTATAACTGCATACAGAGTACTCCCGTACTATACAGCACAGTCCACAACCCTACTTTACAATATAATTTCCAACACTTTATAACATAGCCACAACTACTACAATATAATCAACCAACTTCATACAATTACCTAGCGGACTCCACAATACCAACAATACAGCCAACCAATCAATCAGCTAATCATAGATATAAGAGAGAGAGAGAGAGAGAGAGAGAGTTATACCATAGCGGGGTAAATCCGTACGTTACTCGCTTCTTGGCATAGATAGTGGTGTCGAAAGCCACTAACTTGAACATTAACTGCTTTGTCGAGGTCAGTGCCGTGACCTCAGAATGGAATACCTCGAGGTTCAGATCTACAATTTTGGCTACTAAAATTGGGTTATGTGAGGGTGGCCAACATGGTGGGAAGTTTGTTGGTGGAAGTGGAAAGGTCATATGCTGCAATTAATACCACTTATAGTGATATCAACCATGTAAAGTGGCGGTTTGGGCTAGAGTGCTTGATTTGACATTGGAAAGCTAGGGAGAGACTTATTGGAGGAAGGAGAATCTCATGGTGGTGAAGGTGAGGTAGTGCAAGTACGGAAGCTGGCGAATCTAGCTTGGAAAGTGGGGAAACCCATTTTCAGGTTTATACTCGTACAAAAGAGGTGGAGGCTCAGTTCGATGAATGAAGTGACTGGGGGTGGTAGTGATGCCATAGGTGGCGGCGTTGTGGAATCCATGCGTTTTAAGACCCATTTCGAGAAGAGGTGGATCCATGGTTTTAGGGGGCTAGCGGCAGTAGGTTAGGCTCATCGGAGTGAGGGGAGGTTGTTGGTGGAGGTGCAGAGGCCAAGGGGTGGCTCATGGTGGAGCTACAGTGGATGGAAGTGAAGCAAACCCATTTCGAGTCTTGGCTCACATGAGGGGGTAAGGGCTGCCAGAGGTGACACCGCCGACATAGGTGACCTCCTTGGTGTGAGGGAGTCCCAGTGGTGTAAGCGGTGGAGCCTAGGCTAAGTTGGACCAAAATAGCAAGGGTGTGTCCGCGCGAGAGAGAAAGAGAGGAGAGAGAGAGAAAGGAGAGGGAAAAGTGGTAGGGCCTAGGGTTTCTTCTTAGGGGTATTTATAGGTCCTATGCTTTAGGGTCTTCAAACAGACAAACGGTGAGCTTAAAATACTGATTTAAAAATACGTAAAATCAATTTAACTTAAAACAATAAGAGGAGTCAAGATAGAATATTATTGTAACTTAACTTTATTTTATAAAATAATATTCCTTATCATTAATTAAAATGATGAAACCTTACTAATTATTTAAAAGAATAAAACCATATATTGAAATCAAATATTCAAAGTATAATTAAAATTTCACAATATTTTAAATAACTAAAATCATGATAATAAAATGATTTTGTACAATTATAATATTTTGTAACGCACCAAAATATTATAATTGTATCTGCTTATAAATCTGGCTTAGGTCCAATAATATTGGAAATAATTCATATAATATTTCTAAGCCATTTAAAATATTCGATAGCATTAAAACACCTGCCGTATTTTAAATCAATTGTTATATTTTAAAAACACACTATTGGGGTTTGTCACGTGCATCGAGGTTCGTCCCAATCGAATGAGAGAGGAATGAACTGTCACATCATTTTCTCGAAATTCACTAAGTATTAGAGGAAAGAAAGAGTGGATATTACAAAACAATACATTATAAAGGGTAGCAATCAAAATGTCTCTACTTTTGGAGTTACAAAAAAACCCTAGTAAGAATACCCTTGAAGAAACACCATGGCATGCATGTCTAGAGTTTCTCCTTCAGTTACGAGCCAGGTGATGGCTGGCCAATATGTAAGAGCAATTTTGATATTTCCAAATATCCAAAGTAAAGCCACAATTAGTTATATGATATAAGATAACTACATAACCAAATAGCAAAAACATTAAAATAACATATAGAATTTGATGTTACAAACAAAGGCTAATCTTAGAAACCATAATGTATAGCCTCAAGATTTGAGCTCTGGAGATTCTACAAATCTCTGGTGTTGAAACTATCCCATAATTAGAAGCCTCTAGCTAGTAAAATCCTAAGCACTTATAACAAACAAAGCTTAAGGGAAAGAAATAAAACAAATCGCTCATTCAAACTGTCGACACCCCCACTTACATTTGGGATCGCACGTAAATCGAGACATCAAGGATGAGTATCACAGGGAAGTTCACCCCTCGTTCTTACTAAAATTTTACATAGGCATTTTTTTTTAAATAGTAAAGAGAGGCTTTCGCAGTAGAAAAAGATCAAACATTTCTATAATTTATATCACATGGTTTAACGATTCTAATATCCCAAAATAACTTCATAATAGTAATAACTAAAAGTATCAGATATATAAGATGTTCTTTTTTCCTAAACAGTAGGAGCCATAAAATACAACACCATAATTAAGCGATATCAGCTAGGGGTTGATCTCCCTCTATTTAGAAGGAGGCTTGTCTTGAATTTTCTTCACACTAGGACCAAAAAGGAACTGGGTCAGTCCTACTCGCCCATCAAGTAGGAGGCCTATCCCTGCCTCCGAAGTATACATGCGGTCCATGAATATAGACCCGTCGTATCCCAAAGAAAGGCAAAACCTGGTGCATTGCCGTCCGACTGGCTCATGGAAGACCTTCCATCGCATATCTTCTATAAACTGGCTGTACAAGATAGAGGTCACTGCATCAAAAGGTGGGGAGGTCATCAGGCCATCAGGAGTCTGGAGAGTCTCCCCAGTCATCATTGTCGTCGATGCCATCATTTCCTGCAACTACTTCTATCGTCCCCCAACAAAGAACGATAGTGGAAACATAAATGGGTGAGATTCTGAAAAATTTAAATAAGTACACAAGCATCTTACCCAAGGCATTAATAAGCATACAAGAAAGCGAATAGCAAACAAACATACGTCAAGCATATGTGACCGATGACTTTGCAGATGCACATGCTCATGCAAACTTAGAAAACTTGGCTTTCTTTTAGTCTTATTTCTTATGCTTTCTTTTCACAAAAAGGGTTTTAACACAAACACTTCATTCTTCTGACACATGCTTAAAAACCCTTCTTCACAACTTTTCATTTTTTTAATTCTTATCTTAGGCGCCATCTACGACACTGAAAGCCGCTTTTATCTAGACTTCAGAGTGGACACCTTACGATTCCCCTATGCACCGTGTGTTCCTCGCTAGTTACCGTAGCACCCGGCGACCGTATCAAACCTAAGTGGCTACTTTATGCGTTTCTGCTCTTCATCACTCGGTGATTGATCACTCACCAAATAATTATATTTTTTTTAGATACAGATACCGGTAAGGCAAAATCCAACACCGGCCAGAGGCACCCACTAACATTAGGTGTAACCACGCTCTGGAATCCCTAAGGGAGTCACACATGATTTGCTGATAGTTCTTCGTCGACCCAGAAGCTTTCACTCGACTTTAATCACTCCTAAGTGAATAAGGAGTTTGACTGGGACACTACCCCGTCCCAGCCTTTGGGGTTCTTATCAAAACTTTATTTTTATTTTTTTTTCTTTTGAAAACATGTTTGACTCAAAACATGATTTTCGTGCTTCATGCATGGGACATGCAAACTCTTAATGCTTAGCATGCGAATTGTGAGACAAGTTTTGAGTGTGCCGAGTGTTATGCTCATTCACAAGTTAATCACCACATGATTCAAATCATTTCTCATATAAAAGTACACAAATAGGGTTAATAAACCAAAAATGGGTGCTCAGCCTTCCCTACTAGGTTTGGGTCGAGACATTCCATGACCATCTTCTAAGATTTTCCTCTTCCATTTCCTTCTACACGCTCTTCAAGCCCTATTAAATTTCTAAAACATTTTTATTAAAAACTAATGGGGTTGAACCGAACCCTATGGGCCACTAGATTAACCTTTTTATCATCGTTCTTCAGCCCAAAATAACAACTTCATTCTAGGCATAAAAACTGAACCCTATGGCATTAGTCTCTCTTTGTTTTCTTATTTTTCAAACTTTCCAATACTTCAAAGTAAATCCTTCCATGAAAGAACATATTTTTATGACTTAAACATATTAATCTTGGAACCCTAAACCCAAAATCCTTATATACTCTCAACAAATTTTCTGTTTTTAATCTAATCCTTACCTTAATATGCATGTATTTGTCTCATGTGACATCTTAATCATGCTTTCATTGACATAGTTAACAAAGTGATGAAATCCATCTATAATATAATATAATTCCTGAGTCTATTTAGCACATCAACCAAACATGGAATCTTTTAACTAAATATGCAAAGCATTTCTCCAATTAAACGAGCCTAACAACAACATCATAGATTTCATCTTCATCAAGCACGCATCTTTTCATCAAATCTCATATTGACCCATTTGCACAAGTTGTCTAAGTCCTTTAGCATATTAAGAATCAAAACCTAAACCGATCATAAGGCCAAAGTATGAATTTCTAACCAAATAATCATAGCATTTTTATCAGAGAACCAAATCTAGCATGTTCAATCAACTAACAAACAATATATACACATTCACTCAAATATAGACATGGAAATGCCAAAAAGAAAATGAAAGTTCACTTACAATACTCCAAGTAGCAAAATAGCTCTGAAAATATATATAAAAATACATTATCAAAATAGTTTATAAACATATGATTGAAGAGAAAATCTTGAGAACATAAACCTTTGTGTGTGCATGTAATCTAGCCTAGGTTTTTTGCTTGAAATAAGTTAAGATTCAACTTACCTTCCCAAGAGTGTTTCCACTAAGGAATGCTTGTTCTAGCTCCACAAAACTTAGATTATTTTGAGTCTTAGAAGGTAGGAGGAGGCAAGACAAGGTGGTGGTAAAGGAGAAAGGTTGATTGCCGAGAGGTGGGGTGTGTGTGTTTTGGGAACAAGTGAAGCAAGCAAAGGGAATGGGGCAGCCATAAGGCCATTCGGCCAAGTGGGTTTCTAGGGTCTTAGGCACTCATTCCTCTAGTCTTAGAGTGACTTTTGATGGGGTGAAAGACCCATTGATTGCCTTTTATCAATAGGAAATGATCATGCTTAACCTAGGTCACACTAGAGTTGGAAAACCTCTCCACTCTTCTTCCCATGGCCGGCGTCTATCACGGCCATTCCTTCTCTATTTCTTATACATCACCTCACACTCTCTCTTCAATCATCTCATATGTCAAACCACAAGATAACAAGATCACATTTTGGGGAATGGGGCATGCAAGCATTCGGCCAAGTCTTTTGCAAGCTCCCCTCCTGAAACTCATCTCCTTTTCTTCCTTGGTTGTTCCTTCTTTTCATGTGTTCCATCACTCACCTATTTATCTTACACACTTGTCCCCCCACTCTTACATAATCCCACTTCTTTCTTTACCAAGATTTGGCAAAAATCTCATGATCACACAATTGGAGTGGGTGGCATCCACCTCACCCAAACCTTACTTCTGTTCTCTATACCAAATCTTGCACATGTCCTTTGACTAGAATTGGTATGATTCTAAGGAGACAAAAATGGAAGTCCTACATCTCCCTTACACACCTACCAAGCAATTTCCCATGATAAGAAAGATCTCATCTTGACTTTTATACTTCTTTCTCCTAGAAAACAACTAATCAACACTTCAACTACTAGTATTTTCCTTCTCATACCTACTAGTCTTGGAAGACTTACTAAGGTGACATGTGTCTCCATGTATGGGCTTGGTTGACTAGTAGATCCAACCTATGAGCCTTTGGGCTTACACACTACACTTTAGGGTCTATATTCTATTCCATACTCCCAAAACTCAATTCTAAACCCAAGTCTTCATCCTTACTAACTTAAATCACTTCTATTTTATCATTACATTTTTATAATTTTTTATACAAAATACAAATTCCTATACACATTTTTTAAATCCCAATACACATTTTTCAAATTTCAATACACTTTTTTCAAATCCAAAAATAATAATATTAAAAAATTAAATAAAATAGTAAGAAATGAAAATCTTGGGTCATCACACAAACCATTACTTGGGTCCCATTGAACTAGAAATAGCTTGAAGACAATATATGGTGTAACACATTCAGATTCTTAAGTGAAAATTAAATAATAATAATAATAATAAAAAGAGTTGCTTAAGCCCAAGACAAGCAGTCACAGATTTCCTGGCATCAAATGCTAAATGGCTATTGAGAAATCTAGATTAATTTATGATATAGACAAAAAAAAAAAAACAAAAAGGATAACATAAGTATAAAAAGAAAAAGAAAAAAGAAAAATCATTGCCTAGCAAACTAAGGAAATAGTCTCTAAAGATATCAACCACAAGTCGCAAGATAAAGGGCATTTCACAACTGAATGACTTCAAAAGAGTAATAATTGAACTATTAAAAGAGAATGTTACTCCACTAGTTTTATATATCAATCAATCCAGAGCATTAAATCCTTGCACAAACTCAGTTTGAAAGTCTACAATGTGATGTTGACAAATAGATTATAGCATCAGTGCATGTTATCATCCCTAATACGATTACGTGAGTCCAAAAGACCAAAATTACACAAAGGCCTAATGATAGAGATAAGTATCCATGAACAAGATGATTTTTTAAATACATGAAATGGGACAACAAAATGGTAATGGCTAGAACAAGATGAGTATTTTTTACAAGTAAAATCAAGTCTAGAAAGATCAGGAAACACTCAGACCAGTAACCAATGTCTAACATAATCAAAACAAGAAAAATAGGAGATATAAATACTTCTTAGGCACTTCAATTTTACACCCTAAGTTGTCAAAGTTTAGCAACTTAACTAAAGGTTTAATATTGACTTTAAATTGTGTCGCGTATCCTATTTTCATTGAGCTAAAATTGCCATATCTTAACCAGGTGTGCAGGATTGTTAAAATTTGGAGCTTTAAGGTGTAGTTTGGCAGCTTTTTTGGTGGCTGAGAAGACAAAAGTTACGTTTTCCATTTCTGAAAACAACAAGGCATCAAACCATTTTCTTAAAACATAATCGCATCCTGACCTTTGCAAACTATCTTTGTTATAAATCTGAACACCTTATTGTGGCATTAAAATCTAGATTTCTAGTTCTATATTATTGGGAATACATCAATCAAATAATCAATGCATCTATGCCTCTACAACAAACACAACAAAATAATCAACATTGGGCAAGTGCTGCCCCTATGAAAATAACTTACACCAAAGATACCTATATAGCATTGTTTAATGCCAAAACAACTCAAAGAAAAAAAAAGGCTTATGCTAAAGCAGTCCACAAATAGTGATTGGGTGCACGATTAACGCTCTGTTTGAATTTAGAGTTGAAATGAGATTAGTTAAAATGAGTTTAGAAAGTTGAATAAAATATTATTATTATTGTTTTAGAATTTAAAAAAAGTTGAATTGAGGTTTGAAAAAATTGTATTGGAATTTGAAAAAATTGTATTGAGATTTTTATTTTGTATTAGAATTTGAAAAAATGTAATAATAAGCTTGAAATGAGTTGAGACGAACTCAACTTCCAAATCCAAACAGGGCTAAGAAGTGAAATGAAAGCAATGAAGTTTCAAAATTAACAACAATGCTTTAATTAAAAATTAAATCATATGCAAATCACCAGATTAATAAACTTCGGGTGCAAACATATTTTTTTTATAAGGGGTGCAAACATTGAAAACTAAGAAACAACATATATATTCGAAGTTAGAGAGGAAAATCTAAATGTGTCAAAGGGCGAAAAAAACACAAGGGCTAAGAAAAATATTAACCACCACAACCTAATCAAAGAAAAATAATTGCTGCATGAAAATGGGGCACACAGGATTTGGGAAGAGAGAGTTATTGTCAACTACTAGAGTTTAGGGAGGGTTGAAACGACACCAATATTCAAGAATGAACCACCATTGTGCTTTTGTGATTTGAGATTTAAAAGATTATAAATGGGAAAAATAGGGAAATGAGAGAGAGGGAGAGAGAGAGAGAGAGACGAGCAAGAGTTAGAATTATGGAGGCTAGGATTTTTTGAAGGAAAATTATGAAGATGACTGATTGGGTGAGGTTGCACCCGAGGGGGTGGCTCTAGGTTAGGCTGTGCTGGCGTGGGACTGGCCTTGGGTGAGCTCTTAGTAGGGGGAGAGGATTACTACAATCATTAGGAGAGAGAGATAAAGATGAGTTATCATGGGGAAGAAAGGGGGAAAAAAGATTTTAAGTTTGAAACTAATTGCAGCAATTTTTAATTGCTACAAAAGATAAGTTTTTTCATGGCAAAAACTTATAACCACATGGCAAGTTTATTTACGGCAACTAAATTTCGTTGTAAAAAAATTTATTTGCTTCTAAAAATCAATTTTCCAAAAGTATTTATTTGTGTCAGGCCATTTATTCTGTACTATGTTTTTATGATATTATGAGAAATTTTTTCCATCGCAACAAGTACAAACTCAATGTAAAAGGCCAGTCAATCTTTTGTGTCAACTTTTCTTGTTGTAAAAGGTAAAAAAAAAAAAAAATCGCTGCAAAATTTTTTTTTCAAAATTTGTTGTTAAAACACCGTGGCCATTTTTAAAGCAATGCAATCAAAGGTTTTTTGTGGCGATTTTATTTCCAACAAACTCAAAATCAACGCAAAAGATCTTATTTCTTGTAATGTAGACTTGTAGAGTATAGTATAATGTGTAAATATAATTTATTATACTAATGTTTTTATACATTAGTATTGTAAGTATTGTAGTGTTATTATATATTATTATATATAGGCTTGTACTATAGTATTTTAGTTGAATTGTTAGTATTTATATTGTACTATTTTATCGATTATTGATAAGTACATGTTATTGTATTTTTGTATTACATGTTATAAACTCATTATACTATTCTAGTGTCTAACTTATTTTTATTATAGACTTATACTATATTATTTAATTACATGTTATTATAATATAGTATTGCATGTTATTATTCCAATGTTATTATTCATTAGTATTACATGGTAGTAATACTATGATGTTTTCAATTACATATATTAATATATTAGTAGTGAATTTAGTCTATTTATATTATAGTACAAGCATATTATTTTATAATAATTAACTCGTACTAGTATATTATTGAATTTAACTATGTAAGTTTTAGTTATACAACTAAAGCATTTGTGACGCCCCTAAATTCCGGTTGTGATCAAATGGGTATCTGAAGCGTTGGTACATGTAACACAAGGTTAATGTCCCCGTTTATAACAAATAAAGATGCCATGTTCCTATCATGCATCTAACAATATGCAATATTCGTAGGGAATAACTTTTTTATTTTTTAGCAATACTATATACCAACTAAATAAATCCCAAGTACTTAAAACATAATTCCATACACGAAATACATAATTACAACACTAGCCGAAAATGGTTGTGATAAAAAGAGTGTTGGAGATTGAACTCCATAAGTACAAAAAGTAATATGAGATAACTACTATACCATCATCTATGTTGCATCGTCATCTAGTTGACCATTTCTAGTTGGTCGATTCCCGATTTTCCTTTAGGTCTTAAGACAAGATCTACCATTCAGGAGGAATGGTAATGGGACTACCACAGTGAGTTTTGATTATAAATTTTAGTAAATTAATAGAAAACCTCTATACAGGTTAATGATGCATGCATGATAATAAAAGCATGGATACATAATCAAAGTTATAAATAATCATAGCATAACTTGAGATATGGCATGACATAATTGACATAACATAAATTAAAACGAGAATTGAACTTGACTTGACATGACATTACATTAACTTGATCTTGAAACAACGTAAACCTGAACATAACATGAAGTGAATTTGAACATAGCATGAATGTGAACTTGAACATACATGAATTTGAAACATAACATGAATGTGAACTTGGACCATAATATTAACATAACTTGAACATAATATACTTTTAAAATATATCATAAACATGAACTTGAAACATAGCATAGATGTGGATGTGAACTTGAATATAACATAAACGTGAATATGAACATAACAAGAACGTGAACTTAAATATAGTATGAACTTGAATATAGATGGACTTGAAACATAATATGATTGTGAACTTGAAGCATAGCATTAACGTGAATTTAAGCTTGAAACATAACATGAACGTGAACTTGAACTTGAAACATAACATGAACATATAGTTGAAACGTATTCTTGTCTCATGGAGTTACTATGATGTTCTTGTCTCATGGGTTTACCACAATAACATAGTCTTATTTTCATGAGGTTACCACGATAGCATATCCTTACCTCTTTGGGTTACTACGATAGCGTATTCTTATCTTGTAAGGTTTTCACAATAACGTATTCTTATCTCATGAGTTTATCACGAGAATGTATTCTTATCTTGTAAGGGTTACCACGATATCATATTCTTATCTTGTAGGGTTTCTACGATAACGTATTCTTGTCTCGTGGGGTTACCACGATAGCATATTCTTATCTCGTGAGGTTACCACGATAGCATATCCTTATCTCATGGGATTATCTTGATAGCATAACAACCATAAACTGAACAGTAACTTAACTGCACGAGGACGTACATAAACATGAACTTAACATGACATATTTGATAGGAAATATTTTATAACATGACATAATAGATAACAAACAATATTTCATAACATAATATATGTGTAACAATAAATATTTTGCGACAATGGTATAGGTGTAATAGATGACATAACATAATATGACATACTTGTTAAATATAGAAATATATGATGAAATATATTGTGTAACAGATAAATAGTTTGTGACAGAATAAATCATGTGTAAAAAATATACATGTAATGACATAGCATAAAATGACATATATGATACACTCAACATAAATCATACTTGTTTTACCTATTACACATACGCAGTAAACTGATAGTAAGTTAAAAACTAATTTACTTCGATTGTCACATTCTACAAGAATAAAGTGGGAAACATGACGAACTATAAGAGAGTATTCTAAAAGTTAAAAATTTAATTACTAACATTTAGAAATGTGAATAAGAAACAACTTAGAATAAAACTATCATTTTACCCTCTACATGTGGGGAAATGATCATTTTACCCCTAACTTAAAAATTTCATATCCTAATTTGAAAAATTACAAAAACTTACATTTTTCTTGTAAATTTTGTCCTAAACTCAACTATCAACGCAGAAAATTTAAGAGTAAACACAACCATGAAACTTTATAGGGGCTGAAACATGCATATGTTTTTTTCCTTGATTTTTATAGCAATTCTTCCACTTTCAAAAGTTATGATGAAACCAAAATTTTGCAACAATGATCTTCATAATCTAAATTTAAAAACAGATTTAAGACA
The DNA here is from genome assembly GCA_036898215.1 of Platycarya strobilacea. Lineage (NCBI taxonomy): Eukaryota > Viridiplantae > Streptophyta > Magnoliopsida > Fagales > Juglandaceae > Platycarya > Platycarya strobilacea. Next base: position 15,299,642 of record CM072557.1, read on the forward strand.
CCCACTGTGACGCCCCCAACTTACGTCTGGGATTTAACGTAAATTAAGGTGTCTGGATGAGCAACACTCGGCTACTCACCCTCGTACTTAACAAGACTAAAAAGTATAAATCACTTAATTCGCAGCGGATCAGGTTTTAGATATAAAACTTTCTAAAGATCACACGGAAATATATATACAACATTCATTAAACTTAAACATTGTACTTTATACATATACACAACCCAACTGTAGCAAAATATTTTACATTCATCCCAAACAAAACTTTCCTTCACCTCACTCTTTCTCCCTCTTAAAAATTCTTATTCATTCATATTACTGATGGGCGTTACGTATCGCCGTCCCCATCACATACACTCATCAATCATCCGGGCGTTACGTATCGCCGTCCCCGTTATGATGAGTCTGGTGTCAATCATCCGGGCGTTACGTCTCGCCGTCCCCGTTATGACACGAAATATATACACATAGTACTGCGGGCGTTACGTCTCGCCGTCCCCGCAAGGATCAATCACACGGGCGTTACGTCTCGCCGTCCCCGTGGAGATCACAATTTCATATCACGACAGGCGTTACGTCTCGCCGTCCCTGCCGGCACGTCAGTCATACGGGCGTTACGTATCGCCGTCCCCGTCATGACGTGACTAACTCATCTTTTAGATATTATTTTCTTTCTTTATATTCTTCTCTTATACACATGAGTCATCTCACTCATAACCCTTCCCATTTGAAACACCACTTCCATTCTAAGGAAACCCTAAGTCTAGGTAAAACAGGGTATCTCGCTCGAGCGGCCTGTCGAGCGAGTATCGAGCGAAGTCTCGGGTTGAGACTCGCTCGAGTGGGGTATCGAGCGACAGTCAAGCGAGGGTTCAGATTTTGCCTTCGCTCGATCACCTGTCGAGCGAGAGTCGAGCGAACTCACGGCTCTAAGGGTTTTTCCACTCAAAACATGCCAATCTTTTTCATACACTCTATTTATCTTCTTACAAGCTTAAATCCAAGTTTCTACAATTTTATTAAACACATAAACTAGACAAATAAAATCAACCCTACTCATGTATCCATTTTCCACTTAAACATGTTCTCAAGTGTTTACTACTATGAAATACAACTCAATCATGCCAATAAAACCAGTTCCATGCTTAATTTAAGCTAGAATATGGACTTACAATTTCTTCCAAGCTTAAGAGAATTGATCCAACCCACTTTCTCCAAGTTTGCTCCCACACACACTCACTTCACTCACAAGTGATCACTTTGAGGGTTTGGGGAGGGTTTTCTGATTTGGCTTCACAAGGCAAGTGCTCTCTCCTTCTAAAGGAGCTTAGGAAGCTCTCAAGGTCCTATATATATGGTGGTGGTCGACTAACATGAGGGAGAGAAAAGGAATTGCACCCAAGGTGCCCTAGTTGGCAGATTTGCATGTGATGAGGTGTCCATCTAGGCAAAATCTAATGATGAGGATTAAGCCTCCCAAATCCTAGGCCTTGCAGCTGGATTAGTCATCCAAGGGCTCACAATTGAGGTGGTTTGGCTGCCCATTTTGATCCATGGCTGAGAAGCAAGCTAAAGGGATAAGAGGTGAGGTGGCACTTCACCTAACCATGCATGCATCTCTCATCTCCAGCTCTCCCCTTGTGTCACACGCCCATCATCAGGTTTTCTCCTCCATTTGGTTCCTTCCCAACTCCCTTAGGTCTTCCCTCAACAAGTCCTAGAAGGTTACTTCATAGTTTAGTTAAGGTAGAGCCAATTTTGAACCAATTAGTCACCAATCAACCAGATTTTGGCTCCCTTGAGTTCCCATCACACTAACCATTCAATTGACTTCCAAATCAACTTTCCATTCATTCCTAACTATTCCTACACATGTCCTAATTCCAGAGAATCCTAAAATCAGTTGCCTATTTGGTTACATACCCCCAATCTAGTTCAATTACCCAACTCGGGTTCCAGTTAAGCCCATTCCAGAACTGCCTATTTGATTCCCAATTAAGCTATTGATTCCTCCCGAATCTCAGGAAACTTCAAACATAAAAGTTTTAGATCTATCTCTTAGGGTTCTATACCAATTGGAATCACCTCATTTAGACATCATATGGCTGACTTATGATCATTTTCCTAAAACTCGACAGATTGATCCGAAAGTGCATAATTCTCAATACTAAGTAAAATCTCACATTTCCTCAACTAAATCTCCCACTCTAATTTCCTAATAAATAAATGCATTAAATAAATCTCCTTAAAATAATTTCTATAAAATAATTTACCTTAGAAAATTTTGGGCTATTACACCCACTAAAAATATGCTAGTTATCAAGACCAAACTTTTCAAAAAAAGGATTCAACCTTTTTAACTAAAAAGATAGACCCTTAAATCATATGATTTGATCTATTCCAAAGCATCTTCAAGAACTTAAAAAAATCAAGTTTTACTTCTAATATATTCATAAAATATTTCTAAGAACAATAATGCTTTGAATCATAAAAAATGATCAAAATCACCAAAAACAACTCTTGAAGTTTTCGACTTCCCTCTAAGTCCAAAACATATTTTTTATTTCTAACTTTCCTTGATCAACCTCTTGATCCATGACTTATAAAGAACTCTTGAAGTTTTTGGTGTTCTAAAATATATCTAAACTTCAAACTCAATATCACATGGTTAAAAATCAACCAAAATACAAATTTAGTTAAGAACCTCAACACTCTGACCTATCCTAATATCTCTTTGCATGAAATTTTATATATTTAAAAATAACATCAAATATCTTTAAAATAACATTCTAACATGTACATAAGAGGCTTAGGATCCTCCAAAAAAATTATCACATCCACTGGAATAGGATTAAGCCATGAAATATTCAAACTTCCTAAAAAAAAAATGTTTTTCCACTTCTAGTTTTCAAGTTTTTAAATCCAAGAAAAACTATCATTAAAAGCTTTAGTTATGCAAGAAAATCTCAATTATAATTCATAAACACATGTTAACAATACTCCATAAAATTTTTGGACCAAGATATATCCATTAGCTTGGTCAAAAACTCCACAATATAACACACACTCTAGTTTAACTCCTTGAATGATCTCTCCATGGTTAAAATTTTTTTTTGATAAATCAAATGCCATTAAATGAAACTCACAATATGTCCACAGAAACTAAACTCAAAGACGAACAACTTTCATGACGGAGTCATAGTAAGAAAATACTCAAAAAAGGTCAACAATCACCACATAAAAAGGCACAGAAATCTGTCCGAGAGAACTCTTTTGAATTTCTCTCTATGAATGGGGTGAAGAGATGATAAAATTAAATTAATGGGGGTCTTGCATGACTATAACCTCTGGAGAAGGAAGGTATGAGCTTGAATGACCATTGATTGGAGGTGTTTAATTAACATAAACTAAAAAATGGTGAGGAGTATAGCTGGCAGCTCCTACTATGAGGATAGAGGGAGGTAAGGTGGCTTTTTTCTTTATATCAAGACAGTATTGAGTGCATCCAATGATAGGGGATGGCCTGTCAAGTGGGAGAGGAAACTTGCTCAAGAAACTTTTCTAAGGCGGACAATTTCATGGGCCTTGGTGGGGCTCAATCAAATGAGTTTCAATTTGGGGTTTGGTTAGTGTTTAGAATGCTATCAAGTTCAAATTCAAATTTTCTTAACCTAGTCAAATCTCAAGGTTTAAAAGAATGAATATTGGTTTCATAAAATAAATTTTAGGAATTAATAGCATGTGAAAGTGATTTAATCAAGTAATTAAACACAATATTAAAAATCAGATCAAAAAAGGTTTGGAGGTCAATTTTAGGGTTTGGGGAAATTATTTAGGGTTTCAATTTCAACCAAGTTTTTAGGATTTCAAATGGAATCCAACCATTTAAGGTTTTGTTAGGGTTGGAACCCTCTTTGATTCGAAAGAATTTGGACAGTCAGATAAAAAATAGGATTTAGCTTAGGTGGCACAGCCTCACAACTCGATTCTTTCACAAAACATCTCTTGGTGCCAATTGTCAAATACTATTCACTAAGTATGGCTAAGATCTTGCTAAGAGTCTAAACAAAACTTTTTCAACCTAATTTGGACATCCCACGCTATGATTTTAAAAATATTGCGCTAGGTTATTCTAAGGATGTTATTATTCACTCTGGAAAAGTGAAATATAAATTTTGTACTAAAAAATTCTAGATAAATAACACTAAACTAAAGCAATTCATTAATTGAAATTCAATCTCGAAGTGCCTAAAAAAAATCCAAAATGTGAATTCTAACAAACGTATCGACCAAAAATTGAAAATGAAATTATTGTGCCATAAGATCCTAAATAATCAACTGAGTCCAATGACCATAATGCATTCTGACACTTATAACTATATCAAATAAATAAAAATACACATTTGACACCATAGTGAATGGTAGCACTGACTATGTTGACAAAATAAAACATATGCAATTAGCCTATTTATGAAAAGTTACGGAGTTTTTACGAAATTCCTAAAACCTATAAAAATTCCACCATTGAATTTCTAGGGGGCTGTTACAGTATTATTGTCATAACTTGGATTTTTAAATATCCGTTAAATTTTCATATGTGGCATGATCTTTGAAGGTTGATCAAATAAGGAATAAGTATAATAAAAAAAAGACCTATAATTGTATGTTGGAAGGTTAGGAGTAGGATTGGGTACAATGGTGGCTTGTTTTATGTGAAAAAAGTGTCTAACCCGAGATCTCGCTCGACTTTCGCCTGATATCTGGCTCGAATGAGATATAGGAAGAGATTTGACGTCTTTTAATAGAATGACCATAATTTACTCATTTGATATTGTATTTGAGTGATTCAAGAGACTATGGAAATCTAAGAGAAATATCTACAATTTTTATGTTTTGCGTTTTAAGAGATATAGACTTAATCAAATACGAAATGAAGATTGAAGTGGCATATTTGAATTGAAGATAGATAGGCATTGACTTTTAAGTTGACTAAAAACTTTGAATAAGATTAAGTTTTTAGATTATTTTTTCAATTAGCCTATGATTTGGAAAAGTGTGTATATATGTGAAAAATGAGGAGATTTTATCTAGGAAATTTTGTGTGAAACAAGAAAGAATATCTATCAAATACTTGGTGTGCCCAAATTGGAATTCTTGGGCTAATCTGTCGATTTTTAGTAGAAAAATCATAACTTGGTCATATGAGTTCCAAATGTGGTGATTCGTATTCGTATAGAATTCTAAGAGACAGATATAAAACTTTCATGTTATGAGTTTGTGAATATTTGGACTAGATTGATGAATTATTCTGGAAACAAGTGGATAATTCTGGTTTGAGCTCAAATGGATCTCGAGTTAGAAGAAATGGATCAAATTGGGGCATGTAACGAAAATTTTGATTGGCTATCAATTATTCTGAGGTCTTGACATGTGTAGGAGTATGTGGTATGAGGATAAGAAGTAATCTAGAAGTTTTAGTTGAACCAAAGACATAAAGTAACATAAGAGGAAGAAATTTGTCTGAATGTGTCCAAGTCTAATTAAGTGAGTTACAAACTAAAGTCTATCCCAACTAAACTAAGAAAAAGGCCTTCTAGAACATGTTAAATGGAGTCTTGGGAGGTTTATCAAGAAAGGCTGGGAGACGTGGGAGACCAAGAAAGGCTGGAATGGCTTGGTTCATGCATGGTTAGGTAAGTGCCACGTCATGCCTTAGGTCATTTGATATCTCTTCAATCATTGGTCAATTTTGGTTTACTAAAATGACTTAATATCAGCCATTGGATGAGGATATTTACTGCCAGATTTTATATGTTTAGATTTAATCATTTGATTTTAGAAGGCATTACACCTCATCCCCCAAGCAAGAGGTAACTGGTCACTCCTTTAGCTGCCTCTTCATCTCCTTTTCCTCTAAAGGGTCTGCCAGCCTCCTATATATATGTGTTAGTAAGTCTTATAACCCTTTTTTGAAAGTAGAACACATGCCCACTTGAAGAGAAAACCAAAGAAGAAGCCTCTCTAAACCGTTGAACATCTAAACATCACCAAGTGAGCAAATTGTGTGATTTTGAGAAATTCTTGCAAGAACTTGGTTCAATCATCCATTCAAGCTTTGGAGAAACTTGTAAGTATACAATTTAACCTAATATTGACATAGAATAAGTAAATTGATGATGGAATCATATTTGTTGTTAGTTGAAGTTTAAACCTTGCTTATATGATGTAATTGAAATCCATTGTGTTTTGGATGAGAATTTGTTATGGTAAAATGTTAAGAAAATTATAAGAAAATAGATTTATGTTTTCATAAGTAAAAATAAGGTTTATGTAAAAAGATTGCATGTTTTAGATTGAAAACCCTATAAGCCGTGATCTCGCTCAACTCTTGCTTGACTTATGGATCGAGCGAAGAACAACTATAACTCATCGCTAGACTGTTGCTCGATGTCTCGCTCGAGCAAAAGACAACTCGAGATTTTGCTTGACACTCACTCGATATCCCGCTCGAGCGAAAGATAACTCGAGACTTCACTTGATTCTCACTCAATACTTTGCTCGAGCAAGATACCTTGTTTGCTTAAATTCAAGATTTTTACTTGGATAAAGGTTGATGTTTTAATAAAGAAAAATTATATATGTTATTTAAGTGTATAATTGGTATGATACATGTTATAGAACCGAGTTTATCTTAGTAGGCATTGATTTTATAAATTGATGTAACATAAATATATGTGCATGTGATATATGCTATTATAAAATGTTCTTACATGTTATAAGGCTCATATGGACATAAAATATGCATTTCATAAGTCTAATTTTATGCGTATGTTGCATTACGTCATATATATGTGTCATGAAGTATCTTTTAAGAAAATACGTTAAGAAAACTTAATAAGTGGAAAGATTAATAAGCCAGTCACGTCATGACAAGGACCAGCGATACACCCGTATGACTGACGTGCTGACAAGGACCTAAACCTGTCGAGTATTTGAAAACCGACAGGGACCTAAACCTGTCGAGTATCTAAAAACTAGCAGGGTCCTAAGCCTGTCGAGTATTTGAAAACTGGAAGGGACCTAAACCTGTCGAGTATTTGAAAATTGGTACGGACCTAAGCCTATCGATTATTTGAAAACTGACAGGGACCTAAGCCTGTCGAGGATGTGAAAATCAGTAGGGACCTAAGCCTATCGAAGATATGAAAGCTGGTAGGGACCTAAGCCTGTTGATTATACGAAATAAGTAAATATTCGATGGAGACGCCTATCGATGATACGAAACAAGTAAGATTCACAATGTTACGAAATAAAAGAAATAAGAGTTTAAGTATGATAGAATAGGTCCATGAAGAATATAAGTCTAAGTCATGCATGAGTCTCATAAAGCATTTTTATAAGATATATGTCTGTGAGCATTGACATATATGATAAACTCGTATGTCATCTATGCCATATTTTGTTGATTGTATACTTACTGAGATTTATTGGAAATATCAATTTTTTATATTTTATATATCCTTATGGAATGATAGATGGTGTTGCAGGAGTAATAAATTGTCATGAGACTCAGACATTACAGGAGATTATGAGGAGCTCCGATGGTCCTACAGAATACTCTTCTCCTAAAAGAATGATCTTATGTATGGGATCAATGGAATAACAAGTGTATCATATGGCAGTAAGAGATGATATTTGTTAGAAGAAAACTATTGGAGTTATGTAAGTTCTGGATACGATATGTTATGATAAATGAGATATTATAAAAATTATAGTTTTATTATACCATGTGATCTATTCATGCAAAAGTTAGATCTCTTTGTATTTATTAAAGAATTACCTCATTCCGCTATGTTTTGCATTGCATTTAATAGTAAACTTAAGTGCATGCATATAAAAAAAAAATCGGGGCGTTACAATTATGATCAATATATAGATAAATACATATATTTTTATAACATATATATAATCTCAGAGTTGAAGGGTAAAGTCAGAGTTAGAGGATAAAATTGGAGTCGGCATGACAACATCTTTGACCCCAACTGGAGCAAGGAAAAAAAAAAATCTGACCTCGACTACATTTTACCGGATCCAAGTAGAGCCAAAGTGTAGTTGGAGTGGAGTCGAATCTAAAATCGGATTTTTAAATTTTTACTTAGTACTAACCTAGAGACATCAAGTAAAAAATCCAAGAGCCCCCAACTGACACATGGAATATATTAACTGACCAAAACAATGATGCAGTAGCATCCTGGTTTTCTATATCCTCAACAAAATGGTTGTTCCACCTGAGGGTGAAAGTTGACCCTATCGGTGTGGTTTTAGTCCAAAGTTGAAATCGTATCGACATCTATTTGAGAGGTGATGCGGATCAAAATCAATTGATGAAGGTGGATAAAACCAGATAGCATAGTTTTGGCCAGTTACCATTAGTTCAACAGTGATTCCTATTGGTTTACACTTTAGAAACCCATTAAATAATTTCACATTAAAATCATTACAAAAAAACTAGAAAAATTAAAAGAACCCCATCAACAAATCTCACAATAAAACATCACAACAAAATCATTCCAAGAACCCTATGAACAAACCTCAAAATGAATTGGAGATGAGATAATATGAGAGAGAGAGAGAGAGAGTCGAAAGCCTGAAGGTTTGAAACTGTGAAATGGATGAAGGTAGAGAGCAAAGGCAACAGAACAAGAATCCCATCAACAAATCTTAAATGGATTGATGGCCTCAAAGAGAGAGCTAAGAGGAAGATAAGAAAATTTGAGAGTGAGTGAGTGAATGAGTGAATGAGAGAGAGAGAGAGAGAGAGAGAGAGAGGAGAGAGAGAGAGAGAGAGTTCTTTCAAGGAAGAATGGCACACCAAGGGCAAGGATGTCTCGGGGAGTTAGGACTAAATTCTCAACTCAACACGGCACCATTTGGTGTATTAAATCAAACAACGTCATTTCATATAAATTTCTTTACAAAACTATGAATATAAAATGATGTCATTTAAATCACTTAAGTAAAACAATATATATATATATATATATAACGAGCAGCATTAAATGTTAAGTTTTGACTAAAGTAAAGAAAGAAGAGGACCAGATAATTGGAATTAAACAGTAAAGCAAATACAAGAGTATCTAGTTTTGGCGAAAGAACTTTTCTTTCATTAATAACTAAAGGTTGCTCAAAACTAATTTTGACAATACCATCTAGATATTGTTGAATATAATGAAGCTTAAGTTCATCAACCAAAACCTTAGTAGGAAAAACTTCATATTCCAAAACCCATTCATTGGTAAGAGAAATATCTTTTCAATAAATTATTCTTGTAAGCTGGATATTCGCATCAAGAGTAGAACTCTAAATTAACACAATTTTATTTCCTAATGATTATAAAATATTTTTAGGATTTTAATTAGTCTTTAAAATCCTATAATAAATACGATAAATTATGGCAAGAGACTTGCTACTTTTTTCCATATTATAACCAAAAGTTAAAAGAATCAAAGTCAAGGCTTTCAAAATATTTGGATCATCCAAAACAAGTTCAATTAAGAAAACAATCAAAGTAGACATGATTACTAAACAGAGAATATTGAATCATACTAAGAATACTAGTTTTAAATATTTTAAATTTGGTATCTTTTAAACAAAAAAGTACTGAAGCATTGATGCATTTCCTGTTAAGGTTTAATTACAACTTGAACAGAACCAATATGTAAAAGTTTGTAGCCTTTTACTAGAAAATCTTGAATGTTTTGTTAAGAATCAACATTTTTCATGAGTTTTTGAAATAGCATAAGTATGTTCAACAGTTTTAACATTAAACTCAATCTGAACCCAAGTGGTTTTGTAAATATATTTGGCATCAATCTTTGGAATATTCCAACGGTTACAAAATAAGTTTTTTCAACAGAAAAGTCTTCTTCATTAATAATATCAGGTGATATATTAGACATTGAACTAACAGATGCATTGGATTTAAACACCCTGTTCATTATGGCTTCAACCAAAACAAAACTTAGTTATTACTAAGTCTATTTTTACTCATATTATTGTTGCATTTCGTCACATATACCCATGATCTAACCTTGTACCCACGCCATCTTACTTGGAAAAATGGGCCCTTACAGATAAGGTTCTAGAAAGTTAACTACATATAGGGTGGCGCCAACAGAAACTTGAATTTAAACAAAATCCAACAAGTACGAAGGAGAGGTTTGTGTGATAGTAGCATGAAACAGAATGAATAGAAATGATCAATATACTAGTAGCCAAAAAGATGTGGCTTTGATACCAAAGGCAAAATGTTTTAATTGTGGCAAATTTAGACATTTTGTTGGTAAATGTACCAAAAAATTCAATAATTCTAAAACCAAGCTTAATTAGTTGAATATTAATGCCAGTGATCAAGAAGATTTGTTTCTTCTCTTAGAAACAAAATCTTCTTATCATCTATTATTAATGAATTCAGTTCTAATAATTCAAAGTATCACTTAGAAATTGAATCATTTCATTCTCGCAATATTAAGTTCGGTTGTAATGGTTCCTGTTGCAAACTTTTAGATAAAACTATCAACGTTTTAACCAAAGCTGATGAAGAAGAAAATATTTTGTTAACTTTAATTTCTCAAATCACAAATCTTGAACTTAAAAAAGAATATCTCCACAAGCTCAAAAAGACAATGGTTTGTATGATTCGTCAAGAACCTGAAACTTCCAAACAAAAAATTGGTTTTCAACAAATTTTGAGAAGATTTGAAAAGAAAAAATTCAAAGATATTTCTACAAATAATTTACAACATGAAGTCAATTTTATACAAAAATAAAAGAGAAAGTATTGAACTAAAAACCGAGATCAACAATTTGAAATCTGAGAATGATTCCTTTAAACAAGAATTATTGTGTTTAAAATTGAGAAACAATTTGATCAAGAAAATCATTCTGATAATGAGAAAACGAATGATTCTGACTTCAGTCAAAAGGAAGAGAAATCTTTTGATAATCAAATCTACTTAATTCGTCATATTATTCCCCCCAAATGATTTTGTAAAGTTACCATTATTGTTTGTCATGGATTTGATTTTTTTGGGATTGCTATGATTGGCTTTGGATCGAATATGAATTATATAAAGTAAGTAATAATTCCTAGTAAATATTATGAGAAATCTACTAAAATTATTCTCGACAAATGAGTCCCAGATGAAAATCAAATACGAGATTAAAATTGCTCATATTTGTCAAGATAATGTCTATTTTAAAATTCTTTCTATACTTGTTAAAAACATGACTGATAAAGTCATATTAAGAATTACTTTTATTTTTTCTTCATAAAATGTTTTTTATGAAAATGATGGTAATATTACCGATCGTTTCGGACAAAAAGTCAAGTTTAACTTTGTTTCGAAATTTGAAATTGATACTAACAAATATTTAAAATCTTTGCTTTTTGCCAAAATAAAACATTTGAATCTCTTACAATAAGAAATCAGATTGAAAAAAAATTTGAACAATTGTCCAGTAAATTGCTTCTATAAAAAACTGATGATTTTAACAAAAAATGATTGATGATGTTTGTTCCGATCTTCCAAATACTTTTTGGTATAATTAGAAACATGTTGTTTCTTTACTTTATATTAAAATTTTTTCTAAAACAATTCCAACTAAAGCTCGATCTATTCAAAAAAATAGTGAAATTTTAGAATTTTGTAAAAATGAGATTAATGACTTGCTTTCCAAAATATTATCAGGTATATTAAGTCTTTCTGGTTATATGCTGCTTTTTATGTCCATAAAAATGTCAAGATTAAGAGAGAGACACCTCATCTAGTTATTAATTACAAATCTTTGAACAAAATTTTTGAATGGATTATGTATCCTATTCTCAACAAAAATGACTTTATTCATAAATTAAGTGATGCATATTTTTCAAGTTTGACTTGAAGTTTGGATTTTTACAAATCCAAATTAGTGAATCAAATAGGTATAAAAACTGCCTTTACTACTCTTTTTGGCCATTATTAATGGAATGTGATAACTTTTGGTCTCAAAAATAGCCATAGTAAATTCCTAAATATTATGAATAATATTTTTAATTCATTCACTAATTTCACCATTATATCCGTTGATGATGTTCTCATATTCTCAAAATTTATTGATGAACACTGGAAACATTTATCTTGTTTCTAGATATCATTAGACAAAATGGCCTTGTTGTTAATGTAATAAATAATAAATTATTTCAAACCAATATCAAATTCCTTGGTCATGATATTTCTAAAGCAAAATTTGACCTATCAATAGGGCCATCAAATTTGCTGATAAATTTTCTGATATAATTCTTAACAGAAATAAGTTGTAGAGATTCCTTGATCCTTTCAACTCTGTTTCTAAATTTCACAAGGATATAAGGAACAATGTCATTATTTGAGCAATTGGATTCCAATCCTCCTCTTTATACAAAAATTCACACTAAGCTTGTTAAATAAATTAAGGTACATGTCAAAATTCTTCCATATTTTAGTATTTCTACTTTTGATTCTTTCAAAATTGTTAAAATAGACACCTCTATCATCGATTATAGTGGCATCCACATTACAAGAAAAATAAATATTTGTGATAAATTATTTATGATAATAATGATTATTTATAATTAAAATATACTCATTTTAATAAAAAATAATTCTTTTTTTAAGAATTAATTGAGTATAAATAAATAAATTTTTTTATAATGCCTTATAACATGTGAAACACAAAACTATCGCACTCCACATTTTTCAACTTTTTCTATGTTTGTTCATTGAGATGACCCTTCACTAAAAGATAAGCTAGACAAGGCCACTATAGACTATAGTTCCCCTTCACGGTTAAAACAAAACTCGTAATTTACAAACAAAATATTAAAACACAAAATTTCCTAAATACCCATCAATATATATACAAAACCAAACAGTCCAATACTCGTAATCAAATTGAAAATCACTGCAAAACTAAGACCGAGTAGAGAAAGAGAGAGGATTATTCCGATAGAAGCAAAATTTGAGAGGGATAAAGAGGACAAAAATAAATTGTAACTCTTTAAAAATAAAAAGTTTTAAAAAAATATTATTTATTTTTAAAAATAAAAAATATTTTTATTTATTTTATTTATATTTATTTTTAATTAAATATAATAAGATATTTTTAATATAAATACAAATTTATATATTTTTTTAAAAGTTTTTGGCTAATTCATCTTCCTTAATTCCTTTTTCGATTCAAATCAAGGCTTTAAATCTTAAGGTTTAGTTTGATTATTGAACTCTTATCAACTTATTTTATTTTATTATTATAATTTTTAAAATTTTTTATATATTTTTATAAAATAGAATAATAATTTCATTTTTTTTAAATTTTAATATATTTATAATATTAAAAATTAATATTTAAATAATATTTTATGCAACTCACCTATCAACCCTAAACGCAGACTAAGTTAAAATCTACGGGTGCCGACTTGTCCCGCCCATCAAACAGCCGCTCCTTCGCAGTTCGCAGCTCACCACCACCTAGCAGCCCAGCTCCATCCACCGTCCATGGAAAGCTACCTCTCTAGCTCTATCTGTTGTTATTTCTCGGCAAAGCTCAGGACTGAACTGATTACATTATGCATTTCCTTTGTTAGCTTGGACTTGTATGGTATATATGGGGCTTAGAAATCGAGAAACTGGAATGGGTCATGCTTTGTCTTTGATTTAATACATTTAAATCTTGCATCATGATACGTGCTCCCAAATTTGGTGTTTGCCGGAAGTATGCTTTTTCTGCTTTAACATTTTCCAAATAATAGATTCGGTTGGCTTTAATTCGTTTCTCCTTTTGCTAAATCTAGTAAAGCAGCCTCTAAACCGTCACAGCAAGAAGACTCGCTTTCTGGACTCGCTTCATAATGGCTATTCTCTTCCACAAATTCCAACAGGTAACTCTCTCTCTCTCTCTCTCACGTTGTTTTAGTTTTGCTGGAATCATTATTCTCCAGTTGTCAAGCATGTGCCTCGAAATTAGTCACATTGGATCCTCTTGTTTTCCTACAAAACGCATAGAGTGAAGAGAAGAGAAGATTGTCAAATTCGTTGGGTATTGGATTTTCCATTAGGTCCTATCTCATGCCACCAAGAAGCTCTGCTCCACTCAGCTTAATCTACGACTATTATTGAACTGATTGGGTTGGGTTTCTGATTTTCTACAAACCTAGGACAAGTATAACATAAGATTTAAATTTGTTTTGTTCTTATTTTTTCTACTTTTCTCATCAACTAAAAAACTGGTGAGAATGGGCTTGAAAGTTGTGACCGTAGCATAGATGCCAATTGAAAACGCATGTGGTTTACTCTCTCTCTCTCTCTCTCTCTCTCTCTCCCTCTTGTATATGAGAATGGGTTTACTCTTGAAAAATGCATCACTAAAGACAGACTGGAGGAGTTTTTAATAGATTGAATATGTCAAGAAGGAGTTAAATAAATTGCTTGACATGCTTAGTATGGACCGTAATATGTCAATTGAAATAAGGATCTGGATGGGCCAAAAGTTCACAGTCATGTAGGATGAAACCAGCACTGCATGAAACTCTTAGGGGTTGGCTCAAGTGGTAAAGGCTTTGAGTTTAGGGGTATGCTACCCCTAGGTCTAAGGTTCAAAACTCCTTGGGTGCAAACAATCTTTAGGGGCCATTAGATTGGGGCATGTTTTCCCTTAATTAACTAAGATGCACTTGCATGAAACTCCTTATTGAGAGTCTGTGCACCCCCAAGATTAGCAGAATGATGTTCCAAACATCCGATGCCAATAAAAAAAACAAAGCCAGCATTGCATGATCATTGTATGGGATCATGGGGACCCAACTATTGGATCAGGGGACGACTGGGGCAGCAAGCCAGCTAGAATATAAAGAGGAAGTTGAGGACATGCATAAGCCTTTTGAAACTATCTAGCCTTAATTTACAAATGTAAGACATTTTTGGGCATGACAATCTGGTTACAGAGGAAAATGGCGTCTGACAAGTTCTAAATTTTAAATTATATGGTGTATGAATGAATGAAGGCTTATGTGCTTCGTTAAATTAGTATGCCTAACATTAGAGATTGGGTGAGCCTTGCTGGAATATTTCCTTTTGGTAAGAAGTATGAGCTTGGAATGACATACAAGGTGCATATTATCACAACGAAGACCACTTCTTCACTGTAGGCTTTAATGTGTTCATGTATTTAACCTGCTTTTTTATGCAATTTTTCTTTTCCTGCATCCCTTATTGGTGTTTTTTTTTTTTTGATAAGTACTTATTGGTGTTTCTTTTTCTGCACACTTTAGCTGAATTAGATTTTTGCTTGATGACGATCTAAAACAACAATTTGAAATTATATTTTAATTTTTTGCCTTGTAAACGGTATTCCCAGGCAGTGAAACATCTTGCCAAAAATCCCATCTTTGCTAAGGATCCTAGACAACTACAATTTGAAGCAGACATAAATCGGCTGTTTCTTTATACCAGGTCCGTGTCACTTTATCATCTTATCATGCCACAATGGCGCATGAACTATACCTGGCTTTTGTTGCTCAAATTACCATTTGTACTCATATGTAAAGATAGGGGGAGAATAAGAGTTATTAGATTGATGGATAATTCTCTTGGATGGATTTATTTTTTCCAACATTGTTGATAAACATGGTTATTTATTAAGTATGGAACATTATTGTTGATGCCTCTAGCTCACGCTTGTGATTTAACGTAAATTTGAAGTGTTGGGAATACGTAACACAAGGCTACATACCTCTCGTTCATGACAAGTTAAAATGCATGCACCTAATTTACTAGTAGTATG
The DNA here is from genome assembly GCA_036898215.1 of Platycarya strobilacea. NCBI lineage: Eukaryota > Viridiplantae > Streptophyta > Magnoliopsida > Fagales > Juglandaceae > Platycarya > Platycarya strobilacea. Next base: position 15,315,500 of record CM072557.1, read on the forward strand.
CAATAAAAATCGCAGTAGAAAAGTATTTTTTAACCAGATAGGCAAATAATAAGATGATGCCAACTATCACAAGGTAATCACTAGTGCAACTATTTCAAAAGTTTTATAAAGCAATTGTACCTCAAAATAGTTCAGTCAATATCCAAACTCCCAAAAACACTGGAAACCAAAATCCTCAAATACTTAAGCATAAAGTAATATTGTCTTACATTAAAAGAAACTTAAATCCATAAAAGGCTATCACTCCGAGCTATGAGTTCTGTTGGGCTAGTCCTTTTTAGCTCGTCCTTCATGCAGGATCCTCCTAAATTTCTCAAAAAAGTTTTATAATTTGAATAAAAAATTTATCTACCTCCTTCAGCTTAGCCTATGTAGAGCACTGTAAGGGGCCCTCAAGGGTCTTCGGGGTTTCTTGAGTTTTCTTGGGAGGTGGTCTCTTGCGCTTCTCTATGTAAACTTGTAATCACTTCTATCATCCCGAGAAAGGAATGGTAGTGAAAACTAATAGAGTGAGATTTCGAAAAATCTTAGTAAGTATATACATAACATAGTATATGTATCATAGACATATAAAAGCAAACACAAACCAATGCATAACATATGAATCATGAAACTTACGACTTAACTTATGTATCATGCATTTTCATGTAAAAAATCTGCATTCTTCTTTGACTTTCTTAAACACGTGTTCATAATATTTCATATCTTTTCACATCATTTATATCATTTATAGGTTCATGGCTTTACTCTTATTATGACTTTCATATACTTGTATGGATACCTTATGGCTCCTTTATGCACCGCGTGTATCCTGCTAGTTATCGTATCACTCTATGACTCCTTTAGTCAAGGTGACTATGTCATGTTCATGCACTTATATGGCAGTTTGCTTATTTTGCCTTTCCTGCCTTTAGCACCCACTAGCTTCCATACGAGTCATTTGAGGTTTATCGACTGTACTTCGTCGATTCATGGGTTTCATTTGACTTTAGTTACTCCTGAGTGAGTAGGAAGTTTCACTAGGGCATTTCCTTGCTCTAGCCTTTAGGGTTTTTATAAAATACTTGACTCTTTCTTTTCAAAACATTGACCCAAAGACATGAAAGCATGTGACATGAACTTATATGCAAACCCTTGACTTACTTATGCAAGCATGTAATCATAAACATGTGAAGCATGCATTTTCCAATCATAACTTGAAAACATTAGAACATCAAATATATTTTATTTCATGGAAACATAGCCTATCAATCTTAGAAAAAATATCAAGCAGCTTGGCCAAACCCTTAAAAGAGCTAAGGCTGAACCTTTCATGCCTTACCATTCCTCATTTCCTTGCATTTTTCATACCAATTCATGCATCCATTTAACAATATTCAAAGTATGATAAAAAAGCTATGGCCGAACCCTAAGGTGCTCTATTACTTTGCTTCCTTCCTCAAACTATCATGATGCAATCTCAAACCATTAAACATTGTTGCCCAGATAACTAACACAAGAGGGGGGTGGATTAGGTTATATTATAAAATTAACACTTATAAATCAAATACACAATATAAAATATAAACAGAATATAAAACAGTAAGAAATGTAAAGATTAGGGTAAGAAAAAACAAACTCAATATTTTTACGAGGTTCAGCCCTACTGCTTACATTCTCGTCTCAAGCTACTCCTTGAGAATCCCGAATTCACTGGTCAATCTCCTTTAGGTGGAGATAGAAACCTATTACACTTTTGAGCAGCACCACTCCAAAGAATCCGTGTAGAACACCCTCTACACTTCCAATCATCTCACACTTGGTGATTCAACTATTTCCCGTATAGAACACCTTCTACACATACAAGGGTTATACGCACCCTCTTACAAATACAAGAGTTGATAGTGGGTAGACTATCAAAGTACACTCCTCAATGAGTGAGATGGAAACAATACAGCGCAACCTATATCTCTCTAAAAAAGAATAAGAATTAAGACTCAAAACTTTAGAAAAGAGAGAATGATAGTTTTGAAAGAATGACTCAAAATTTAGCAATAGATTTGTAAGTTCTTGTTGTTGTGATTTTTGCAATACACAAGTGAGCTATTTATAGGCAAATAAGTCCCACTCAATCATCTTTTAAATTTAAAATTCAAATTTTGATGAAATCATTGCATATGTCATTCAATTTTCAAAATTCAAATTTTTGAATGAAGTCATTGCATATGTCATGCACATGTAAAATATAATTTTTGAAAATAAAATTTTTAATGAGATCATTGCATATGTCATGCACATGTAAAATATAATTTTTCAAATTAAAGCATTTTTGATGTCATGCATATATCATGCTTATGTCATGTATAAAAAAAAATACAATTTAATGCTTAATGCATATATCATGATTAGTTTTTGAGTCTTAATCCAATTTTATCAAGATATGTACAAAAATAATCTATAAGCTTCATTTGTAAACTTGTTCGTTTATACTTGATGTGCGCTTCACTCCATTGCGTAGATAATTTGAGTTTGAGACTTGAATTTATTTGTTATCATCAAAATCTACACGTAGATACGAAACTTGAAATCTTGGATTCAACAAACATACATATATCCGAAACATATACTAGGGACATTAATGAATTTAAATCCATAAATCCCCTAAGGAATTTAGTAAAAGGATCATACTTCTATTCATGAATCAAAAGCATAGCTTTCACCCCCCAATATTTAGTCACGGCCGAACCTGTAAGTCTCAATAAATCCTAATTTTTCATCAAAAAATTATTTATTTTTTTACCCAATCACATAGGCCAAATTTCTATAGATCATACCTCTCAATAATTCTTCAAATAATCAACATCAATCAAAATATCCTTAGATCAAACATTAGCATATTCTTGAGAAAATATAGCAAATAACCAAGTAAACAAATAGATAAACAATACCAAAGTTATATACAAACAATACCAAAGTTAGGTTAAGAGCATACTTACAAAAGTATCCAAGAAATATAAGCAAAGAATTTGAAAACAAATCAAGGAGAAAAATCAAGATTTAAATTCAAGAAATCCTAGATTCAAAACTTAGAAAAGAATGGGTATTTGGTTTCCAAGAAAATCACTATTTTCCTTCAAAAAGACTCTAGGGCTGAATCTCTTGCAAGAGATAAACCCTAATTTTTTTGTTTTCTTTTCTAAAACATAGTTTAATCTATATAAACTCAATTTTTCCTTATTTAAAAAACTCAAGAAAATCTAGAATTCTATTGTAAAGATAACTAGAATCCTAGTTTTTACGTGAAAACGTGTGTGCGAAAAACCATTAGGGCTGAAACTTTAGAGGGAAGAAACCCTCTCAAAATCGTGTATGGTGTTTCAAAAACATGATCACATGAGTCTTTCCTCTTGTAGAAGATATTTCTAAAAGATTCGCGTTAAAAAACAATAAAAAAGATCACGAATGAGAGTGTTTGGCTAGTGAGAAAATGAGAAAAAAATGAAAGTACAAAGGGAAAAGCTTTAGCTGAAACTCTCTAGAAAAGTGAAGGACAAAAGGCTAGGAGAAAAGCCCCAAAATTTTTGGCAAGACTTTTATATAGAATTTTCCTATTCGAAGCTTGCTCTAATGCATGCGTGACATGTGATGGAATCTTCCTATTCTTTCCAAAAAGATGAGATTTGCATGGCAATTCCAAAAGGCAATTTCGGCTCCTCTCTCTTTCTCTCTCCAAATCCGAAACTCAATCTTCCCAAACTTCCCATTTTAGCCCTCAGCTCAAACTTAGTACAAAAATCTAAGAAGGGTTCTTTGGGTATCTCACAAAACCCTAACCCTAAGCTTGTCACTAGGCATGAGATAGGTGTGGGGTGGCTTATCATTTCCAAGGCGACCTTTCTAATTCCCCACTCCACGTCTCTCTACACGCCTAACATGGTCTCAATCCTCACAAAATCTAACTTTTGGTTTTCTCCATGTAAGAAGCTTTCTTGGAAGGACAAAAGACCTTGTGTCTTATCTTGCCATTTGTCCAAAAGAATTCCAAAAGTCCCTAGGCGCCTACACCATAGCATAGCCGACCTCTTGACTCTTCTTGGGCTTTTGGACATTGTTCCAACTTTTGGGCCAATCTCCACTACACTTTAAATAAGATAAAAGGATCCAAATCTAGCAAACTTAGGGTTTTCTTCAAAAAGAGTTTCTCTTTTCTCCCCCCCCCCCCCCCTTTTTTTTCTAAAGCTCTAAATACCTCAAAATAAATAAGAGAATTATTTATCCAATCCTATCATGGATAATTGGTTTTTTCACGAAAGTCCAGGATGTTACAATTATAAAATAGAGCTATTGACTGTTGTGTCTTCACTCCCTTACAAGTCAGGAATGCTAATAAATTTTAAAAATCAAACATTATTGAGGTATTAAATATTCCATACAGCAAAAATAATCCATGTTTTATCAGATAAAAGGTCATCAGTAGCACTTATTAAAAATTCTTCGAGTTGTGAACTAATTCTCAAGAATCATGTAAGAGAAAAATAAACTCTCAAAACATCCAGGCCTACGTCTCTTCTCCCTTAGCAATATCCTGTCTCTCAACTTTTCCATCACATTGTCCTTCACTAGGCTGGTTAACACATAAAAACAAAACAGTGAGCCAAATTCTCAATTGGTTTTGTTGTTTTAATTTATATTCTAAAGTAGGAAGCAATACACGAAACTGTAAACATACCATAATTCAATTAAGCTTTTCCTTTTAATCATGATGCATAATTTAAGCATAAGTTTTTTTGTTTTCATTACATACAAGCCATTAATCATTGATACAATTACCCCATGCCCATGGGTTGGGCAGCGGTCATGATAGAAAAGGGAGATGGACATACCATTCCAGAATAGCTATCCACCCCATTATCCATTACCAGTAGTCGTCATCATTTATTCGTCATTAGTCATCAATCATGATGCAATCATTCAGTTATTCCTTTTATTTTTCATTCCTTTTTCCTTTCTTTCTTTAATTTTTTCAAGGGTAATAATAATTACATACATATCCCACACCCACTTCTAAGTTAATATAAAAACTTCTGACCATTTGGATAAACAAATACCAAGCCTGTAAATTACATAGACCTGCTATTTTGTAGTTCCTAATTTGGTGTTATTTCAAGATTGAAGTGAATGGACCATGATAATTTAAGCATTTGAGTATTTTAGATTGAGATTGATACTAATGAATGTATGGTTTTGAGGCAATTGTACTTTTGAAGCTTCATAAATCTTATTATTTGAATAACATATATAGTCAGAAATGATTCCTTCTATTGCGTAATAAATTTTTGAATCTGAAGAGAAGGGCTTTTATGTGGGGGAATTTCATTTGATGAATGTGTAAACAAGCCACACTTATCAAATTTTGAACTGAGATCTGTTATTGTTTCATGTGAATTTGATGCTAGCTTTGTCGTACATATAGTCGTTGCTTGTCCTAAATCTCGATTTTTGCTCATGAAAGATTTAAACGTCCAGCTACAATCGTTTGGGAAGGAATGCTGAGGAGGTGGATGCAGAGGAAATTATTGACATGGCGAATAAAGCCTCCATTTCTGATCAACAGAAGCAAGTCCAAGAAAACATCCACTCACAAATCAAAAGTTTTTGCTTGTCTATGGATGAGATTCTTCTCCCTAATATTAAAAAGATAGATGAGGCCCTCGAATTGCCCCCAAAATCAGCTGCTTCTCCTCGTCGTAGTGGCCTTAGTTTTGCTGTTGGCAAGGATGACCAACCTAATTACCATGCTGGTAAGGTTCCATTTGCTATCTAGGAAACTTGTTACATAGTTATTATGAGCATAGATGGGATGATGCACCTTGACATGTTCAGAATCAGAGAGTTTTATTCTGTCATTTCCTAAATGGATGACATAATGGAATAATCTTGATTATGGGCAATGATGTTTTGGCTTGTTGGGTTAATCAACACAAGTTCACTGGTTTACTTAAACAAGTTTATCTATTCGGAAAGCGTAGAATTACTCAGAATTCTAGATTCAATCTTTGAGTAGCACGGGCCATGTATGTGTTTTTTTTGGTTTTTTTGGTTTTTTTTGGGGGGGGGGGGGAGGTGGGGGCAGCAGTATCCTTGGGGGATGACCGGTGAAGATGCCTCCAGTATGTATAAATTGAGTTTAAGGCACAGTCCTTTGAGGAGGGCAGTGTCCATGTGTTGGCCTCCCATGTACTGGTGCTGGTGCTTAGCCTAAGAGTGAGTCTTGCAGGAAACTTCTTTCCTTCTCCATCTTGTGTTGCAGAGGTTCTCTTGACATCTCAGTCTTAGGAAACACTCATTTGATCTTTTCTCCTGTCAGCTTGTATTGGTTTTGTTTGTCATGATTAACTTTTCATCAAATTGTTGGTCACAAACTGTTGTTTCTTATGTCACTAGCAATATGGGTCAGTAATGCCCTTTGTGGCCTAAATATTTAGACCCCATCAATTTGGGTGCAATTTCGTGGAATTTTGAAATAGATTTTTTGTTAAGTTTGAAGGAAAAAAAAGGAAAGAATCACATGTACTGTTTGACCATACTTCATTATTTGCTTCTTCTGTACCCATCGTCTGCTTATGCACAGAAAACAAAAGCCTGAATTGATTGTGTCAGATCCCTTGTTTCTGATTACCCATGTGTGTGTGAGTTCTAGGCCCCAATAACTACTTGAATATTGATGATTCTTCAGCACAGTTATACCGGAAACAAGGCCATCAAAACAAGCTGAGGTCTCTGAAAGACTAAAGGACCTCATTGGTTGCCGACTTGATATCAAGCCATCTCAAATACTCCACAAGGAAGCTGGGCAAGGCTTATTTTTAGATGGTGAAGCTGATGTGGGTGCAGTTGTAGCTTTTTACCCTGGCATAATATACTTCCCGGCTTACTACCGTTACATTCCTGGATACCCAAAAGTTGATGCACGAAACCCATATCTGATCACACGGTATGATGGAAGTGTGATTAACGCCCAACCTTGGGGTTTTGGGGGTGAAAGCCGTGAAGTTTGGAATGGTCTAAGCATGGCAGAATTTAAGCCGGATATGCAAGGTGTTGAAAAGGGTTCAGAGCGTGTCTGGAAATTGCTCAGTACTCCTTTAAAGGGTACAGGAGCAGGTATCAAGGGTGATGTATTGGAGCGAAGAAACCCATTGGCTTTTGCTCATTTTGCTAACCACCCAGCAAAAGGCATGGTCCCCAATGTCATGATTTGCCCTTATGATTTCCCATTAACTGAGAAGAACATGAGGCCCTATATTCCAAATATATTGTTTGGAAATGCTGAAGAAGTAAAGATGAAAAGATTTGGCAGCTTTTGGTTCAAATTTGGAGGTTCAGGAAATGGTGGGTCAGATGTTGCTGTTCTGAAGACACTGGTTCTGGTGGCTACTAGGGCACTTTGTGATGAAGAACTGCTCTTAAACTACAGGTTGAGCAACTCTAAGCGACGGCCAACCTGGTATACTCCTGTGGATGAAGAGGAGGATCGAAGGAGATGGAGCTAAATTAGTGTAAGTAGACTTAAAGCCATAAATGCATCGGATTCCTTCAGTTTACCCTGGGCCATATTTGTTTCTTGTTATTACTTCGCGTCAGACTTGATTTCAACTGTTGCCTAAACCAACTTCCCCACCTTGCCTTATGTTTTCTTTATATGCAGAGTCTGGAGCAACAACTGTTACAAGGGAATTGCAGTTAGTTTTATTTTGCAATTATTTGTGTTATGAAATGATCAATGTGGAAAAGAAAAAAATAAATGGATATAGCTGGTGACGTTACTAAACATATGATGATATTCAGGCATTTGCCGTGATGGATTAAAAAATTTTGGTTCCAAAGGGATATTTGTTATGCTGCTTTTAAGCAGGCATGGTATCCAAGTCAAGCTGCATTTTCTACCTTGTCTCTTAATAGCTCACTGCAAAGCTTGTGCACTTGCATTGTTTGGCTTTTGGGCATTCCTGACGGGAGGCCAATATTACCTGTTGTGTTTAGTTGTTGCCTGCAGCCTGTCAAAATTTTATATAGGAGAATTCCCCATGCTTGGTTTTCTATTCACTACGGCCACATTTATGGCATTAACCCGATAATCCCCCTCGAACTTTCCGTGCCTGTCTTGTCTTGTTATCTGTAAATTACTCAAAACTCAACTGTCAATCAATCAAGTTTGGAGAGGGTACTTTCTTTCAGCTTCTTCATCTTTGGCATTTTGATCCCTTGAGGTTAGCCTTCCCTCCGGCTATCATTCCACCTTTTTAAATCTTCAACCAATCATTTGGTGGATTGAATCTGCAATTTGCAACATGGTTCCATCCTTTTCACTGTGCTTGACTCATACACGGCGCTGCAGGCTGCGTGCTCTGCTCGTTGGTTTTTGAGCAGTTGAGAGCCCTTCGTTTATACAAAGGAACGTTAGCTTTTGGGTTTTTAGAATGCTTTAGTGTTGCTTCTTCGTATGTGAAATCTGGTTCTTCTGCAACCTATTGTCTTGAGTTTTGAATTGAAAGTCTACGGAGGATTGACTGTTATTTTTGAGTTCTGTCCGAAGGTTTTCAGAATGGATTATTTTCTCTTATCTTTTGTTTGCTTCTGTGGATGACCTTGTATTTTGATAGGTGTTGTTCCTTTTACTTTCCTATATTAGTCTGAGAACTGGTCTGTTATCTGTGCAGTCCTCCGTCCTCTGTTGTCTTCTTTTAGGTCTAATTTGTTTTTATAGATGAGATGAGATAAATGAGATAAAAACAAAATATTATTGTAATATATTTTTTAATATTATTTTTGTTTTAAGATTTGAAAAACTTGATTTAAAATTTGAAAAAGTTAAATTGTTTGTTTTGTTTTGTATGAGAATTTGAAAAACTATAATGATGGGTTTGAGAGAGGTGAGGTTTGATACTTTGATAAATGGAGGCATCACTGATATTTAGCCTTTTATTGTTGTGATTAATGCCTTATAATTTAATTTAAGTGATATTTTGTAATGATTTTTTTTTTAATAAATGTTTGTTGTTTTAAAGGTATTGCATTAATTTTTTTTTTTTTTGGGTGAAGAGCCGGTAGCCACACGCTAGTGGTTTCGTCTCAAATTTATTAAAAATTTTACTTTGAGTGCAAGAATATTGTGATTATAAGCCAAACATCTGAAAGATATATTGGGTTGATAAGTTATATTGAATGTGATTTACATGTATTATTAAGTGTAAAATACAAAAAGTATAAATCATTGTTCCTTGTTAACTTGTGAATTAAAAGTTAATGGCGGTAATAAACATTGTCAATTTACTTGATAAGACTATAATATATCAATTATGAGAATTTATCTATTATTTGAATTGATGACTTCTAACTAACATGTTGCTCTGATAAGATATGCGACAGCCACGACCTAAAAGCCAATTTACAATGGAGAAAATTCAAGAAAAGATTACTGGACGATTTTAAGCTGGCAATACGGGCAAAACACAAGGCGAACATCGTGTCAGCGGACGTAACATTTCCTCACTTTTTATGCTATGTTTGGGATTGCGTTTCTTAAAATATATTTTTAATTATTTAAAAGTTATTTTAAAGAAAAAAAATTAGGATTGATAAATTTATAAAAATTATATTAATCATCTAAAAAAATTAAAAGTATAATTTTTTAAAAAAGTATTAAATTGAAGTTTTTATAAAAAAATTTATGTAGACAATTTTATATTTATAAAAAATTATTGTAACTAAGTTTAAAAGCATTTAAAATACATATTTACTAAGCAATAAATAACTTTTGAAGTATAGTTTATTATTTAAGTTATAGACTATAAGTCTTAAAATTTTAAGTTATATTTTTTATCGCAATTTTAAGCAGACACTTAAAATCTATCCGGGGTTGCGTTTTAAATCTTAAAAAATATTTTTAAACAGTTAAAAATATTTTTAAAGAAAAAAATGACATGCTTGATAATTTTATAAAAAAAATTTTAATCAGTTAAAAAAAGTTGAAAGTTAACTTTTTCAAAAAATAATAAATTGAAATTTTTATCAAAAAATTTATACGGATAACTATATATTTTTGAAAAATTATTTCAAATAATTTAAAGGTGCCTTAGATATATATTTTCTAAATAATAATAATTTTTGAAATATAAAATTTATTATTTAAATTATAATTATAAATCTTAAAATTATAAATTGTATTTTTTTTAACAATCTCAAACATAAACTTAATTAAGTCAGATTTAGTGCTCGGAGAGAATGCTTTAACATAAGTACGGTATAATGTTTTGAGATACATACCCTTTTTACAACGTATGGCTGCCGCCTTTCACGTTAACTACCCGAAGCCTCACACTTCTAATATTGACACCTCATATCTTTGTTGACAATACATTGCATGCTTGTCATTGCCTGCTGGAGAGATATACTAGGAAGTAGGAAGGATGACCTCCGAAAGTGTTTGAAAAACTACCACGTTTTTTAGTGGTGAGTCGATTTTATATATATATATATATATATGCACAGTTACATATTCGTATATGATAATTACAAGTATGAAAAAAATCAATCAAATAAAACTAGAAGCTACAATTGTGGGTCAAAGAGAATGCAAATGAAAAACCATGAATTATGGCTGAGGATCCTTAGCCATAATTGGAGCTAAGGATCCAAGTATGATCCTCGACACCCTCCTGCAAGCTAAGCGTTGGATTGGAGCAGATGTGAAACTTGGATCAGAAGAGTTTTAAGAGAGGTTTTCACACACTTTTGGTGAAGATGTCGACAACTTGCAAGCGAAGCTTGCTAGCGAGAATAAGTTCACGAAGAAAGTGGTAGTCGAGCTCAATATGCTTACCCTGTTTGTATGAAACCAGATTGGAGCTCAAGAAGCTAGCACTCTTGTTGTCACATAGGAGGAGGGGCTGTCGTGGAATTGAAACTTTGAGGTCACTGAGGAGATGCGTGAGCCAAAGAAGTTCGGTGACAATGAGCGCCAAAGCATGATACTCAGATTTACAAATGGAGTGAGAAATGGTAGGTTGCTTCTTGATACTCCAAGAAACCAAGTTGCCGCCAAGATAATTAGAGTAACCAGAGGTAGAGCAGCGAGTATCAAGGCCTGCCCAATTTGGATCTAAGTAAACAACTAAAGCACTAGGAGCAGCAGATGGATGAAAAGTGAGGCCAAAGTGTGACGTGCCTTTAACATAGCGAAGAATGTGTTTGACAACAAGAAAGTGATCTTGAGTTGGGGAGTGGAGAAATTGACTGACAGAGTTGACAGTATGAGTAATATCCAGACAGGTGATGGTCAGATACTGGAGAGTATCAACAAGAGATCTATAAAGTGTAGGATTCGAGAACAAAGAATCATCAACAGACAGGTGCTGGGAAACAACCATGGGGGTGTGAACAGGTTTGTTGTCAAGTAGCTAAGCTCATGTAAGAATATCTCGTGCATATTTCAAATGACTGATGAAGAGGCCATCAAGGTAGTCGTTGCTTCAAGACCAAGGAAGTAACTGAGAGGACCCAAATCCTTAGTGGCAAACTCAGAATTGAGTTTGCAAGTAAAACTGTCAAGAAGAGATGAGTTGTTACCTGTAATAATGATGTCATCAACATAGAGAAACAGATAGATTATATCAGAGTGCTTATGAAAAACAAATAGTGACGTGTCTGCACGACAGCAATAAAAGCCAAGTTGAATGAGAAAAGAGTTGAGGCGCTAGAACCAGGCACGAGGAGCCTACTTTAGACCACATAAGGCTTTCTGCAATTGACAGACATGATTGGGAAAGCGAGGGTCAATGTATCCAGGGGGCTGCTCCATATAAACATGTTCAGTGAGATGGCCATTAAGAAACGCATTTTTGACATCAAGTTAGTGAAAGGGACATTTGTTGGTCACAACAAGAGAAAGGACAGCACGGACTGTAGTAGCCTTGATGACAGGGTTAAAAATATCAGTGTAGTCAAGACTAGGTACCTGTGTGTAGCCCTTGGCAACAAGACGGGCTTTGAAATGTTCAATAGATCTGTCGGGCAAATATTTGGTTCAAAATACTCATTTGAAACCCAAAATGTTGGTGTTGGTGGGTCGAGGAACCAAAATCCAGATACGATTGTTTTGCAAAGTTTGAACTTCTTCATCCATGGCAGCGAGCCAAGCAGGATTTTTAGCAACAGATTTGAATCCTTGAGGCTCAGTGGATGCAAGAAGAGCTGAAAGAAGTCTAGAGGAACCCACAAGTCTGAGATGTGCCGGGTGGTGCATTTTGAAGATGTTGGCTTTGGCTCGCGTGAGCATACGATGCGAACCCAATGAAGCGGTTGCAATGGGAGTGCGATCAACCATGGGTAACTCAGTAATGGGCTCCGAAGAAGTCGGTCTGAAGTCTGAGTGTGATGGAGATGGACTTGTATGAGAATCAGTTGTATGCAAAGACTCATCCACTGGATCAGTACAAATAATACGAGATGGATCTGGATTGAGGAAAATGTTGGGAGTTTGGTGCAGGAGAAGGCAAGGGCATGTTTGTGGGAGGGAGACTCGGTTCCAAAAAATTTGAGATTTGGAGAGAGGATATGGGTTGGGCTTGGGAAGTATGGTGAAAAGGAAAGTGGTTTTCATCAAATTGGGCATGGCGGGTAATGTCGAGTCTGGAGGTGGTGGGGTTAAGACAACGAGAACCTTTATAAGATGAATGATAACCCATAAAAATGCAAGGGATGCTACGAGGGGAAAACTTGTTAGTCATGTAATCACATAAACAAGGATAAACACGACAACCAAATGGATGAAAGTTTTCGTGATTGGAAGATGAACCGAATAGGAGTTGAAAATGTGACTTACCTCCGAGAAGCGGTGTAGACAAACGGTTGATGATATAAGCCTTAGTGCGAAAGGCATCAACTTAGAAGTAAGTGGGAATGTGAGAATGAAAAAGGAGAGCCAAACCTGTTTCAGTCACATGACGGTGTTTCCTTTCAGCCCGACCATTTTGTGCAGGTGTATAAGGACAAGAGATTTGGTGATGGATGCTAGAGGTACTAAGGTGTGCTTAGGGTTGCAAATGAACAGAGTTGCTCGTGAACAATTAAGGTTCGATTTGTATAAACTTGATTCGAACTCGGTTTATTTAATAAATGAGTTGTTCACGATCTCTACTATTGGTTCAAATATTAAACGAGTTAAACTCGTATAATCTCGACTCGACTCGGTTTAGGTTCGTGAACAAAATTCGTATAAACTTGACTCGACTCGTTTTGGGCTCATAACAGTACTCGTAATATTTCTATATACATATATACACTTTACATATATTGTTATATATATTCTTTTTATTGTATATATTTTATGTGTTATATATTATTTTTAATATTTTGTATAAGTAATATATTTTGTTACTTTATGTAAAACTAACATATTTTGTTAATAATAATGTATTAAATTCACAAAAGAATTATTGAGTCAAATATTTATGTAGAGTAAGCAACTCAAGTAATTACTTGATTGAGTTCGACTCGATTCGCGTAGATCATTAGAGAGTAAAAATAAAAATCGATAAATAACTCGATTCGACTTGAGCTCGCCTTTGATCGGCTCAAATTCAACTCGACTCAGTAAGCTTTCAGCTCGACTCGAACTTGAATTATTTAAGTTTAGTTCGACTTGATTCGACTCTAATTCATCTTTGATCGGTTCGTTTGTAGTCCTAGGTGTGCTTTAAAGCATTTGATAATGAATTCTACACCACCGCCACTTTCAAAAATTTTATACGAGCAGAATGGTAATTTTCAACAAAATTTTGAAACTAAAGAAAAGTATTAAAGAAGCCAGATTTCAATTTTAATGGATAAAACCAAGTGAAGCAAGAATAATCGTCAATAAATAAGACATAGTATGTGAAACCCGAATTTGACTTTACAGGAGATGGGCCCCATAGATCACAATAAATAAGATCTAAAACTTTTGAAGATCGATGTTCTGTACGAGCATAGGGAAAATGATGATTCTTTACAATTTGACATGTACTACATAACGCAAGAGATGAAAATAAAGACGTAAGATAAAGCTGTCATTTTTTATCCAAAAAAGATATAACAAAATGATTCACATGTCCAAGGCAAGCATGCCATAAATCATATGAAGCATGAATAGATTTATTTTTCAAGATAGAAACAAAAATCAAATTTTCACGTTCTAGCACATATAGGTCGCTATCCCGTTTACCGGTTGCCACCACTCTTCCCGTTTGGCGATTCTGAACAGTGAAAAAATTATTAATAAATGTAACAGATAATGGAAAGCCAGTTGTTAATTTACTAGTGGACAAAATATTTTTAGTGATGTGAGGGACAACCAGAATGTCTAATAGTTGAAAATTAGGGGAATGGGAAATTTTACTAGGGTGGGTAATAGGTAGAGACGCACCATTCCCGATAATAATACAATCCTTACCCGTATAAGAAGTGGGCTGGTCCAAGAAGGATGGGGTTGGAGTCATATGGGCCGAGGACCCTATGTCTAAAAACTAATTTGAGGCCTCATTTTCGGAAATGGAACATAATGCATTTAGGGCTTCAGCAAGTTGAGCTTCAAGGGTATGACCATGGCGGTCATACCGTTGCCAGCACCGGTCCGCCTAGTGACCCTCCACGTAACAGATTTGGCAGCACGGGGGTCGTCTGCTAGAGGAGCGTCCTTGTCCTCGTCCGTTGCTGCCAGTTCGAGTCGGTTGATTGCGGGAAGAAGAGCTTCATTGGTTCGAATTTGATGGGTTGTGATTGGTGGCTGTGAAAGCTGCAGGGGATGGTGCAGAGGCTCCAAAGATTTTTGAAAGAGCTAAAAGCTCTCTGCTTTTGGCACAAGATTTTCAAAACATAACAAAGGGGTGAGGGCCATTTGGGTCATGGAGAAGCTCAAGAATTCCAAGCCAAGACCTCAAAGGAGCCAGTGCACTTTGTCAGTGCCATCAACGGGTCGTCCGATTGCATGAAGTTGATCATCGCAGAGGGCCTTGAAGGCACGAGCATACTCCGAAATAGATTTGGTGCCTTGTTTCATCAATCGCAAGTCATCCTTGAGACGGATTTCACAGGCTTTAGAGTGGTGGCTGAAGGTGTTTTCGAAGGCAACCCATACCTCACATGAAGTGGAGAGTCCCACAACTTCAGTCACGGCCTCCTCGGTAAGGAGGACAATAGAAGACTAAATAGGCGTTGAGCAATATGTTTCCATGCCACATGTTTGATGTTTGGTGTTTGAGAATTTTTAGAGGTGAAACGGGGTGGTATTTCTATAGTTCCATCCACATAGCCGATTAGTTCTTGACTCTCTAAAAGGGGAAGCAATTGGCTTTTCCATAGGAGGTAGTTGGATGCGGGTATTGAAGGGGAGAACAGTGGACGAGGGTTCGGCTGCCATGTAAGGGAAAGAGGATAGTGAGAGGGATGTCAATCCATATGGTCTCTGGATACCATGAAAGTGTTTGAAAAACTACCACGCTTTTTAGTGGTGAGTTGATTTCATATATATATGCACAGTTACATATTCATATATGGTAATTACAAGTATGGAAAGAATTAATCAAATAAAATAGAAGCTACATTGTGGGTCAAAGAAAATGCAAATGGAAAGCCTTGAATTAAGGCTGTGGATCCTTAGCATGATCCTCAACAACCTCCAGCCGGTTCCTCTTCATTTTGGGTCGACACTTCCAGTTTTAGGTTCTGTTGGGATATAAAAGGTATTTGATCGTAACCCATTCGTTCCGGCTGGGTCAGCTTGTTGAGCGGAATGAACTATGAACTCCAGAGCCAAAGGTCTCCTCTTCAGCGAGTTCGAATTCGGATGGGGATGTTGCTTCTCGAGTTGAAGCTGCTAATGTCCTATTTTTCTTCTCTACTGCCTTTAACTATCACTTTTCGGCTCAAAATTTTGAGGATATTCTCCACCGACGAAAGCTAAGTACCCCTATTTAGTAAGGTGCCCTCCTTTTAAGCGAATTGGGTGCTACTGGTCGATGGCGAATAAGTCCTCACAATATAGTTTTTTTTTTAATTTTTATATAAATATAATAATTAATTTAATTTTTTTTAAAACTTAAAATAATAATCATATTAAAAAACAAGATTTTAATAAGATTTTATTTAATTTTTAAATTTTATTCAAAATTATCTCTGTTGAACTCAAGGATTCAAGTTTCATATAAATCTACACATGGATTTTGATGATAACAAATGAATTCAAAGAATAAAGGAGTTTCAAGCTCAAGTTGTCCACACAATAGAATCAAGCACATCAAGGAAGCAAGCATGAGCAAGAAGGGAATAAGTTCACATTAAAATCATAGAGTAATTTTGTAAATCTCTTAAAAATTCAAAATTAGGATTAAGGCTCAAAATTAATATTTTATCATAAAGCATTAAAATATATTTTCCACATGTGCATGAATATTTTGAAAATTAAATTTGAAAATTTTGAAAGATAATTGATTGTCATCTTTCACATGTGCATGACATGATTAAATGTTTGAATTTTGAAAATTTTGAAAGATGATTGATTGTTATTTTTCACATGTGCATGACATGATTAAAGGTTTGAATTTTGAAAATATTAAGATGCTTGATTGTCATCTTTCACATGTGCATGACATGATTAAAGGTTTAAACTTTGAAAATATTAAGATGATTGATTGTCATCTTTCACATGTGCATGTTTTATTTGAATATTTTCAAAAGTGGTGGATGCTTTTCTTGACTTATGCAAAAGGTAGATGTCTTTATTTGAAAATTTTGAAAAGTAAAGTGTGCTCCTTTTGTCATATGCAAAAAGTAAAAGATTATGTTTGAAATTTTTGAAAAGTAAAGTGTGCTCCTTTTGTCACATGCAAAAAGTAAAAATATTAGATTTGAAATTTTTGAAAAGTAAATGATGATGTTTTTGATATGGGAATCTTTTCAAATTTGAAATTGAAAAATCATTTGCCTATAAATAGCTCACTTGAGTTTTGCAAAATTCACAACAAGAGCTTACACATCTATTGCTAAGTTTTGCATCATTTCTTCAAAGCTCTCATTCTCTCTTTTCTAAAATTTTGAGCCTTAATTCTTGTTCTTGTTGAGAGAGATATAGGTTGCGCTGCATTGTTTCTATCTCACTCATTGAGGAGTGTACTTTGATAGTCTACCTACTATCAATTCTTGTATCAGTAAAAGGGTGTGTATAACCCTTGTGTGTGTAGAAGGTGTTCTACACGGGGAATAGTTAAATCACCAAGTGTAAGGTGATTGGAAGTGTAGAAGGTGTTCTACACGTGGAATAGTTAAATCACCAAGTGTGAGGTGATTGGAAGTGTAGAGGGTGTTCTACACGGATTCTTTGGAGCGGTGCTGCTCAAAGGTGTAATAGGTTTCTATCTCCACCTAAAGGAGATTGAATAGTGGATTCTGGGATCCTTAAGTGGTAGCTTGAGGCGAGGACGTAGGCAGTGGGGCCGAACCTCGTTAACATACTGAGTTTGCTTCTTTCTTACCCTTACTCTTTATATTTATTATTGTTTCATATTTTATTTATATTTTATATTATATATTTGATTTATAATTGTTATTTTTTTTTAATACAACTCAATTCACCCCTCCTCTTGTGTTAGTCATCTGGGCAACAAGTGGTATCAGAGCTAGAGCTCTATTATAAGATTAACTATCTTTTGAGTTAAGATCTTATGGCTAACATTGCAGCTTTATTTGGTGAAGGTCAATCTAGCAGTCGGCCTCCAATCTTTTGTGGAGACAATTACTCATTCTAGAAAGTTAGAATGAGAATATTCCTTCAGGCTCAAGGTCGAGAAATCTGGAAATGTATTGTAAATGGACCTTATATTCCAACAAAAGTAGTTGATGGAGTAAAGGTCAAAAAGGAAGAATAAGAGTTTAATCGTGAAGACGATAGACTTTATACTTTGAATTTAACTGCTATGAATTTATTATATAATGCTCTCAATGGTAATGAATTTAATAGAGTAATGACTTATGCTACAGCAAAGGAAATTTGGGATAACTTGGAAATTACTTATGAAGGAACTTCTCAAGTCAAGGAATCAAAAATTTATATTCTTACTCATGAATATGAAATGTTTAAGATGAATGATGATGAATCTATTTCTAGTATGTACACTCGTTTTACTAACATCATAAATAGCTTGACAGCTCTTGGCAAAATTTATTCCAAAGTGGAGATAGTAAGAAAAATTCTCAACTCTCTACCAAAACGTTGGGAATCAAAAGTGACAGCGATTCTTGAAGCTAGAGACCTCAAGAAGCTCGAAGTGAATGAACTCATCGGGTCACTTATCACCCATGAGTACACATTGAAAAGAGGAGAAGAAGAAGGAAAGTCAAAGAAGAGCTTGGCACTTAAAGCTGTTCCACATGAAAGTGAAAGTGATGAAGATGAGGAAAATGACGACAAAGATGAAGAAGTTGCGATGATAACAAGAAGAATTCAGAAGTTCTTAAAGAAAAATAAAACTCCTCCAAGGAAATCCTTCAAAAAGTTTTCCAAGAATGATTCAGGTAAAAATGATACTTTAATTTGTTATAAATGCAATAAACTTGGTCATATCAAGTCAGATTGTCCTCTGCTAAAGAAAGATCGAAACAAAGGCAAAAAAACAATGAAAGCTACATGGGATGATGATTAAAGTAGCTCAGATAGTGAAGCAAGCAATGGAGAATCAGCAAATCTTTGTCTTATGGCTAAAGATGACATTGAGGTAACAAATCTTGATAATATTGAAGATCCTTCATATGAAGAATTGCAAAATGTTTTAGAAGAGATATATGAGGAATTTGAAAAATTGGGTATCAAGTATACTGTTTTGAAAAAGAAAAATTCTTCTTTAACAAACGAAATTGATTTTTTAAGAAAAGAAAGTATTGTTTTGAAAAATGAAAATTTTGAGTTGAAGAAAAAGAAAACTGATTTAGAAAATATTATTGAAAAATTTACGAATGGAAAAAGAAATTTTGAAAAACTTCTTGGTAGTCAAAGATGTGTTTTTGATAAGGCAGGCTTGGGATATATGCCAAAACAAAAATACAAACCTTATAAAAACTTATTTGATAATCCTTCTACATCAAAATCCAATATTCAAAATTCTTTTCATAAAAATAATTTTGTTAAAAAGGGATACTATTATAATCACTCAAGTTCTTCATATATGTCACATGCTATTTACAATTTTTGTAATAGAAATGGTCATAATTATCTTGCTTGTCCTATTAGAAGAAAAGATACAATGACTATTAGGGCCATATGGGTACCTAAATATCTTGTTTCTTCTAATACTAATAAATAAAGGACCCAAAGAACTTGGGTACCGGGAATTGTTTTTAATTGCTTTTGTAGGTATGCATGAAGTATTCTACAGGTAAAAATAAATGATTTTTAGACAACGGATGCTCAAGATATGTGACAGAAGACAAAACTAAATTCATTGACTTCACTTCTAAAGAAAAAGGATGTGTGATATTTGAAGACAATTCAAAAGAGAAGATCATGGAAATAGAAGGAAAGATCATCAAGACTTAGTACAAGATGCAACCAAATGGTGGAAACATGTGAAAGATCATCCAGCGGAATAAATTCTAGGAGAACCTTCACGAGGTGTAAGTACTCGATCATTTCTTAGAAATATTTGTAATCACACACTTTTTCTATCTCAAATTGAATCCAAAATATTGATGAAACTCTTATTGATAAATCATGGATTCTATTTGTGCAAGAAGAACTAAATTAATTTGAAAGAAATAATGTATGGACATTTGTTCCTACACCTAAAAATTATGTTGTTATTGGAACAAAATGAGTTTTTAGAAATAAGAAAGATGAGTCTAAAATCATCACTAGAAATAAGACTCGACTTGTAACCCAAGGTTTCAATCAAAAAGAAAGAATCGATTATGATGAGACATATGCACTAGTCGGAAGATTAGAAACTATTCGAATGCTACTTGCATATGTTTGTTATAAAGATTTCAAACTTTTTCAAATGGATGTTAAAAGTGCTTTCTTAAACGGTTTTATAAATGAAGAGGTATATGTTGAGCAACCTCTAGGTTTTGAAAATCATATTTCTCCAAATCATGTTTTCAAACTCACAAAAGCACTATATGGACTCAATCAAGCTCCTAGAGCGTGGTACGAGAGACTTAGTGGTTTCTTGATTAAAAAATGCTTTTTAAGAGGAAAAATTGATACAACTCTTTTCATTATATACGAAAATGATGATATTCTTTTGATTCAAATTTATGTTGATGATATAATATTCGGTACTACTAATGAAAATATGTGCCAAGTTTTTGCTAAGACTATGCAGGAAGAATTTGAAATGAGCATGATGAGAAAGCTTATATTCTTTCTCGGATTGCAAATTAAGCAAGCAAAAAGTGGGATATTCATCAATCAATCAAAATATATTAAAAAAAATTGCTGAAGAAGTTTGGGATGGAAGGTGCTAAGGAAACTGGAACACCAATGAGCCCATCCACTAAACTTGATAAAGATGAATCCGGTAAACTAGTTGATTCGAAGGTATATCGAGGTATGATTGGTAACTTATTATATTTGATAGCCAGTAGACCAAATATTATGTTTAGTGTATGTTTATGTGCACATTTTCAATCATTTCCAAAATAATCTCATTTGATTGCAATCAAGCGGATTTTTAGATATTTTGCCAATACCAATGACTTAGAGTTATGGTATCCTAAACACATTTCTTTCGATCTTATTAGTTATTCAGGTACCGATTATACTGGTTGCAAAGATGATCGAAAAAGTTTTAGTAAAACATGTCATTTCTTAGGTCGTGCACTAGTTTCCTGGTTTAGTAAAAAACAAAATTCTGTTGCACTATCTACTGCTGAGGCAGAATATGTTGCTGCGGGTAGTTGTTGTGCTCAAGTTCTTTACATGAAGCAACAACTTGAGGATTTTAAACTTATGTACAATCACATTCCAATCAAATGTGATAATACAAATGCTATAAATCTTTCAAAGAATCCAATACAACATTCTCGGACCAAATATATTGAAATTAGATATCATTTTCTTAGAAATCATGTGCAAAATGGCGATATTGTATTAGAATTCACTAGTACACATGATCAATTGGCAGAAATTTTCACAAAACCTCTACCAGAAGATAAACTATGCATGATTAGAAGAGAAATAGGAATTATGCATGCCATGAATATCTGCTAGATATTTTTATTCCATTATCTCAAATGACCTACAGAAACTTGAGACGTTTAGCCTCACCATTCAAATGCATTTGCTCCTCATAAATCATCGTGCCATCCTTGTCTAAAGGATTAGGCAATCGAAATGCAGAGGCAAGTAAGGATTTTAAATCCTTATTCTGTTGTTTTAAGTCTACTATTTTTTTGTTAGACTCTTGAACAAGTCGTTGAAGAATATCGATCTTCTCATTAAGCTTCTCTATCTCGCGGGTTTTTGACTGCAACCGAGCGGAAAAAGCAACAATGGAAGATGAGTATCGAGTCCCGAGACCCACAAGCTCGTAAATAGCATCATGATCTGATTTATTAGCCAAATCAGTGTTTTGCTGCTTCATGGCACTTACAACAGATGCAGAAATAGATTGATCACGAGAAGCACTGAAGGAGAATTGATGAGCCATTAAGATTTTGTAAAGTGAGATTGAAGATGAACTACAACAATGAAAAGAAGATTTGATGTGGATTAGATAAAGCTAAGGATTGCTTTTATAAAGATGGAAATAAGTAGAAGACAAGCTGTCATCTCTTCAAATCTTACTTAGTCAAGCTTACAAGATATGCCGGATGCATATTGTTAAAAGTTACCGAACTAAGCTAGCGAGATTAATTATATTTGTCCCTGTTTCTCTCGTGAAACGCTGCCATTATCTGCTGATGTTGACTCTGTGCTTGAACTCTTACTCGTTCTGATTCCTCTATTTGAAGTTTCAAAACACGAGCGAATTCCGTCAAATCTTTATTTTCTTGCTTTAACCTCTTATTCTTTCTGCCTTTATTTGCAAGCTTTTGATGCAGAACAGATATTTGATTGTTAAGTCGATCAACCTCATTTGCCCTCGCTAGTAATCTCTGAGACATGGTCGTAACAGAGGCAGCATATTGAGCACTGAGAGTTCTTGATGCTGCAACAACCTCAGAATCAGTTCTATTTGAAAAATGCATTTCTGATTCTATCATGGTGTTGACAACCTCATGAGATAAAATGACTGGTTGAGACGGTTCCTGATTCAAATCCGGAAGATTATCAGACGACATTTTTTCCGCCATTCTATCGTTTTGAATAAACAGAAACTGGATCAATGAATGGGGTGAAATTTTATTTGAGTATCCGACAGGTGAAAACGGTATTTTAAACAACAACTTTCAAATCTCGATAATATTTAATTTTTCAACAATATCACGCGGATTTAAATCTGCTTTCGCACCGACTGCTAGAGTTAGGCCTCCAACCTTTACAGGTTTTGTCAGATACGCGTGGCTCTACACCGAATTGCCAGAGTTAGACTTCCAACATTTGCAGGTTTTGTCGGACATGCATGGCTCCGCACCGCATTGCCAGAGCTAGGCCTGCAGCTTTTGTTGTTTTTGTCGGACATGAATAATTTTAATTATTCAACTTCAAATCTCTGGAACATCTAATTCGTCAATAATATCAAGCGGATTTAAATCTTCTTTCGCACCGAGATGATAAAATTCGGCTTCAACCTTTGCAGGTTTTGTCGAGCACGGATGGTTTCAATTATTCAGCTCTTTACAAAATCTCCTTCCGCACCGAATTACCGGAACTAGGCCTCCAGCCTTTGCAAGTTTTGTCGAACACGTGTGGCTACGCACCGAATTCTCTACAGTCTCTACTAACGCAGCGTTTTATTTATCTATTGGTTATTATAGGAATATATCTTATTGAACTAATTATGATTCCTTTTTAATGATGCCAAAAGGGGGAGAAGTTTTAGACTAGAACATTAACATTGTTTAAATTGCTAAACTTGTTATATATGCTTGGAATTATATTTATATTTTTGCTTGAAAAACTAACGCACATTCTTAGGGGGAGCTTAAGTATTCATACAGGTTTCAAGTTCTATCAAGCATTTGTCATCATCAAAAAGGGGGAGATTGTTGAACTCAAGGATTCAAGTTTCATATAAATCTACACATGGATTTTGATGATAACAAATGAATTCAAAGAATAAAGGAGTTTCAAGCTCAAGTTGTCCACACAATAGAATCAAGCACATCAAGGAAGCAAGCATGAGCAAGAAGGGAATAAGTTCACATTAAAATCATAGAGTAATTTTGTAAATCTCTTAAAAATTCAAAATTAGGATTAAGGCTCAAAATTAATATTTTATCATAAAGCATTAAAATATATTTTCCACATGTGCATGAATATTTTGAAAATTAAATTTGAAAATTTTGAAAGATAATTGATTGTCATCTTTCACATGTGCATGACATGATTAAATGTTTGAATTTTGAAAATTTTGAAAGATGATTGATTGTCATTTTTCACATGTGCATGACATGATTAAAGGTTTGAATTTTGAAAATATTAAGATGCTTGATTGTCATTTTTCACATGTGCATGACATGATTAAAGGTTTAAACTTTGAAAATATTAAGATGATTGATTGTCATCTTTCACATGTGCATGTTTTATTTGAATATTTTCAAAAGTAGTGGATGCTTTTCTTGACTTATGCAAAAGGTAGATGTCTTTATTTGAAAATTTTGAAAAGTAAAGTGTGCTCCTTTTGTCATATGTAAAAAGTAAAAGATTATGTTTGAAATTTTTGAAAAGTAAAGTGTGCTCCTTTTGTCACATGCAAAAAGTAAAAATATTAGATTTGAAATTTTTGAAAAGTAAATGATGATGTTTTTGATATGGGAATCTTTTCAAATTTGAAATTGAAAAATCATTTGCCTATAAATAGCTCACTTGAGTTTTGTAAAATTCACAACAAGAGCTTACACATCTATTGCTAAGTTTTGCATCATTTCTTCAAAGCTCTCATTCTCTCTTTTCTAAAGTTTTGAGCCTTAATTCTTGTTCTTGTTGAGAGAGATATAGGTTGCGCTGCATTGTTTCTATCTCACTCATTGAGGAGTGTACTTTGATAGTCTACCTACTATCAATACTTGTATCAGTAAAAGGGTGTGTATAACCCTTGTGTGTGTAGAAGGTGTTCTACACGGGGAATAGTTAAATCACCAAGTGTAAGGTGATTGGAAGTGTAGAAGGTGTTCTACACGTGGAATAGTTAAATCACCAAGTGTGAGGTGATTGGAAGTGTAGAGGGTGTTCTACACGGATTCTTTGGAGCGGTGCTCCTCAAAGGTGTAATAGGTTTCTATCTCCACCTAAAGGAGATTGAATAGTGGATTTGGGGATCCTCAAGAGGTAGCTTGAGGCGAGGACGTAGGCAGTGGGGCCGAACCTCGTTAACATACTGAGTTTGCTTCTCTCTTACCCTTACTCTTTATATTTATTATTGTTTCATATTTTATTTATATTTTATATTATATATTTGATTTATAATTGTTATTTTTTTTTAATACAACTCAATTCACCCCCCCTCTTGTGTTAGTCATCTGGGCAACAATCTCATTAAATCTCACTATCCAAATTTAGCCTTAGTCAACTTCTACCTCATTATATCCTTCATTTCATCAGTAAGTTTAGGAGGATCAAGAGTGAAATTGTAATCCCTTCAAGACAAATTCTCCACACTAAGAAATAACCTTGTAAGAGTAAGTAAAATCAACCCTATTGGCTCCGGTCCGACTTTTACCATGTTGATGATTAGCTAATTAGTAGAGGAATGGGAATTATTATTAATCTAGTGCATTTTCAACTTGTGAGGAGGTAGGCCTTAGTACTTAAGTTGCACTTGTTTATATCTTTTGATGTAAATATAACGAGTATTCAAGAAATGAAGGTTTTTCTCAGGGAGGATTATGATGGCTAAAAATATGGTTTCTGTAGGAACTAATTTTTTCTCACAAATTTGTGTCATGGGACATTTGTGGTATAAAACTGGTGGTAAAAAGTTTTTTGAAACATAGATTTTTTACTCGTGGGAAAAATGTAGCATTTCCCACGAGGCCTTTCAAGGACAAAACATAAACAGTCGTGGCAAAAAATCCCACTATATGTATAATTATCGCGGTGTTTAATACTATTTGACACGAATCCTATTTGTGGGTTTTGCGATATTGTGGAGAAAAAGTATTTTGGATAAAATAATCTTGTCGCAAAAAATCATTTACGAAGAAGTTTTATCATGGGAAATAATCATTTTAGACAAAAAAAAGTATTTGCCACGACTTGCATTCGTGGTAAATACTAAGAGATTTTGGAAAAAAAAATGGAAAACGAAAAAAAAAAAAAATGAGATTAAACCAAAAATAATTATAAGAAAGTCTAATATAGGCTAAGAGAGGTATACCCATACAAATTATAACATACACTACACAACACTACAAAACTTTATAAGTTACAATTCATGGCCAAACTAATTTGTTTTTACAAGTTTCATCCATACAATACATCCATGCTTGATAAAATCAACATACAATCCATTCAAAGCACTCGATTGTTTTTGCAAGTTTCATCCATACACAATACATTTAATAACAAATTTGTCTATTAAACCAACATTATCATCATGCTTTACAAATGGTTGATCTCAAAACTGTCAAGTGCCTTCATCCCTCCATATAAAAGCCAAGCTAATTTTTTCTAGGTAGCAAACAACATTTAGCAATATTCAAACCTCAATTCCTCTAATTTTGCCATATAGCAATATATCCCTTCTTCTTTACTAGTTTACAACAAATGCGAGTAGCTAGGTCCTCCATTTCTATTAAAAAATAAGCCCAAAGATGAATTTGTGCAATCCAAAGACAATAAGAAAACTCAATACTCTGTTCTTGGATACCAAGGAAGATGATAAGATGCTAACAAATGGAAATCACCAAGAGAGAAGGGTTGGGCAATAAAGAGAGGAAGCTCTTAAATTAGGAATATCAACCAAGTGAAAGACACTACAAGTAATTATTATAAAAATGTATGGCTAAACGCTAAATAATTGCTAAGAAACAGATATTTAGAATAACATTGTCATAACGAGCTACCTTCCCATTGTTTTTGTAGATTCTTATTGTTGAATTCAATGTTTCAAGTCTCGTATCTACGTATAGATTTTGATGATAACAAATAAATTTAAAACTCAAACTCAAATTGTCTACGCATGAAAGGAGCTAAACATATTAAGAAATCAAGTATGAGCAAGAAGAAGAACAAGTCTACAAATGAAACTCATAGAGTAATTTTGTACATCTCTTAAAATTAGAAATTGGATTAAGTCTCAATATTAATCTTTTATCATAAAATATCAAATTACATTTTTTATATTTGTATAACATTATTAAAATATTTAATTTCAATTTTTTTTTACATATGCATAAAGATTTGAATTTGTAAGATGATTGATTGTCATATTTGGCATGTGTATGTTTTGTTTGAAAATCTTGAAGGGTGGTAATGCTTCTTTTGACAAATGTAAAAAATAGATAATTTTGTTTGAAAGTCTTGAAGGGTGGTTGTATATTTTTTTAATATATGCAAAAAGAAGATGATTTAGTTTGAAAAATAAATGATACTCATTTTGTCATGTATGAAAAGTAAAAGATTAGTTTTGATGTTTTTGAAAAATGAATGAAGTTGTCTTTGACAAAGTAAAAAGAAGATGTTTTTATTTGAATTTTTTGAAAAGTAAATAGTGCTCTTATTTGACTTGTGAACCTTTTCAAATTTGAATATGAAGAATCGTTTGCCTATAGATAACTCACTTGAGTTTTGCAAAAAATATAAAAAAGCTTACACATCAATTGCTAAGTTTTGCATAATTTTTTCGAAACTTTCATTTTCTCTTCTCTAAGTTTTGTGCCTTAATTGTTGTTCATTTTGAGAGAGATATAAGTTGTGTGGTATTATTCTTATTTCACTCATTGAGGAGTATACTCTGATAATCTACTCACTATCAGCTATTGTATTTGTAAGAGGGTGCGCACCGTATAACTCTTGTGAGTGTAGAAAGTGTTCTACACAGAGAATAGTTGAATCACCAAATTTGAGGTGATTGCAAGTGCAGAGGGCGTTCTACACAGATTCTTTGTAGCGATCTTGTTCAAATGTATAATAGGTTTCTATCTTCACCTGAAAGAGATTGAATATTGAATTTGGTATCCTTAAGAGGTAGCTTGAGGTGAGGACATAGTCAGTGGAGTTAAACCTTGTTAAAATACCGAGTTTGTTTTTTCTTATCCTTACTCTTTATATTTCTCGTTACTTCATATTTTGTTTATATTTTATATGGTGTATTTGGTTTATAAGTGCTAATTTTTTAATATAACACAATTCATCTTCGCTCTTGTGTTAGTTATTTAGGCAACAATTAGTATCAGCGTAAGGGTTCTATTATAAGATTAATTATCTGTTGAGTTAAAATCATATGACCAACATTGCAGCTACATTTGCTGAAAGTCAATCTAGTAGTCAACCTTCGCTATTTTGTGGAAACAATTATACTTTCTGTAAAACTAAAACGAGATTATTTTTTCAATCTCCAAGTTAAGAAATGTGGAAATATATTGTAAATGGGTCTTATATTCCAACAAAAATTATTGATGGAGTAAAGGTCAATGAGGAAGAAGAACAGTTTGATCGTGAAGATGATAGACTTTATATAGTGAATCTAATGGTTATGAATTTTCTGTATAATATTCTCAATGATAATGAATTTAACAGAATAATGACTTGTAGGACAGTAAAGGAAATTTGGATAATTTGAAAATAACTTAAGAAGGAACTTCGCAAGTCAAAAAATCAAAAAATTTATATTTTTATGCATGAATATGAAATGTTTAAAATAATTGATGATGAATCTATTTCCTCTATGTATACTCATTTTACTAATATTATAAATAACTTGACAGCTCATAAAAAAAATTATTCTAACTTAGAGATAATAAGAAAAATTCTTAACTCTCTGTCAACACGTTGGGAAACAAAAGTGACGACGATTCTTAAACTGAAGATCTCAAAAAACTCAAAATAAATGACCTCATCGGATCACTTGTTACTCATGAGTACACATTGAAAAGAGGAGAAGAAGAAGGAAAGCAAAAGAAGAGTTTGGCATTCAAAGTTGTTCCCCATGAAAGTGAAAGCGATGAAGATCAGGAAAGCGATAATAAAGATAAAAAAATTGCAATGATTATAAGAAGATTTCAGATATTCTTAAAAAAAAATAAAACTTCTCCAAGGAAATTTTTCAAAAAGTTTTCTAACAAAAATACAAGTAAAAATGACTCCGTAACTTGTTATAAATGCAAAAAGTCAGGACATATCAATGCAGTTTGTCTCATGCTAAAGAAAGATCGATACAAAGACAATAAAATAATGAAAGTTACGTAGGATGATTATTTAAGTAGCTTAGACAGTGAGGCGAGCAATGAAAATCTGCAAAACTTTATCTTATGGCTAAAAATGATCATGAGGTAATAAATTTTGAAAGTATTGAAAATCATTCTTATGAAGAATTACAAAATCTTTTGAAAAATGTATATGAGGAATTTAAAAAATTGGGTATCAAGTATACCATTTTGAAAAAGAAAAATTCTTCTTTAACAAATGAAATTGATGATTTAAAAAAAGAAAATATAGTTTCAAAAGATAAAAATGATGAGCTGAAAAGAAAGTAGTTGATTTAGAAAATATTGTTGAAAATTTTACAAATAGAAAAAAAAAACTTTGAAAGACTTCTTGGTAGTCAAAAATATGTTTTTGATAAGGTAGACTTGTGATATATGCTTAAAGAAAAACTCAAATTTTATAAAAATTTCTTTGATAAATTGATTAATTCAAAATATATTTTCAATATTCTTTTCATAAAAATAAATTTTCTAAAAAATAATATTATTACAATCATTCAAGTTTTTCAAATATGTCACATGTTCTTTGTAATTTTTGTAATAGAAATGGTCATAACTATCATACTTGTCTTATTAGAAAGGAAATATACAATAACTATTAGGGCCACATGGGTGCCAAAGAATCTTATTTCTTCTAATACTAACAAATAAAGGACCCAAAGAACTTGGGTATCAAAAAAAAATTATTTTAATTACTTTTATAAGTATGCATGAAATGCTCTATAGATAAAAGTAAATAATTTTTAGACAGCGGATGTTAAAGATATATGATAGGAGACAAAACTAAGTTCATTGATTTCACTTCTAAAGAAAAAGGACACGTGACATTTGGAAACAATTCAAAAGGGAAGATCATAAGAATAGGTAAAGTTGGTAAGAAGTCTTATCTCATAATTGAAGGTGTTCTACTTGTTGATGGTCGAAAGTATAATTTTTTAAGTATAAGTCAATTATGCGAGAAATGATTTATAGTTATTTTCAAAAAGGATAAGTACATTATTTTGAATAATCATGATTGTAATGTTTGTTTTATTGCTCTTAGAAACAATAATGTTTATATAATCGAATTTGAAGAATTTGTCTCGCAAAATGCTATTTGTTTATCAACTCAACAAGAAAATAATTGATTATGACATAGAAAGTTAGGTCATGCAAATATGAAACTTATTTCCAAACTTTCACAAAATGATTTTGTGAGAGGTTTGCCAAAAGTTAACTTTTTTAAAGACAAAATTTGTGATGTATGCCAACTTGGTAAACAAATAAAAACATCTTTCAAAATCAAGAAACATATTTTCACTACTAGAGCATTACAACTAATACACATAGACCTTTTTGAACCAAATAGAGTTGCGAGTCTGGGAGGAAAATATTATGCATTTGTTATTGTTGATGATTTCTTTATATATACTTAAGTGATGTTTTCGCTCATAAAGATGAGGTACATAAAAATTTTACCAAGTTATGCAAGAGAATTCATAATGAAAATAGTTATACTATCTCAAACATCCAAAGTGATAGAGGGAAAGAGTTTGTCAATAATGGTTTTGAATTTTTTTGTAATGAAAATAGTTTTCTGTATAATTTATTTGCTCCTCAAACTTCTCAACAAAATGAGATAGTAGAGAGGAAGAATAAACCTCTTTGAGAAATGGCAAGAACAATGCTTGATGAGAATAATTTACCTAGTTATTTTTGGGCCGAAGTGGTAACTATTGCATATTATGTTATAAATAGAGTTATGTTAAAGTCTAAATTAGATAAAACCCCTTATAAGATTTGGAATGAGAAAAAACCCAACATTGATTACTTTCATGTATTTGGATGCAAATATTTTATACTCAATGACAGATATAATTTAGGAAATTTTGATACAAAATCTGATGAATGTATCTTTCTTGAATATTCAACAACTAGTAAAACTTATAGAGTATTCAATAAAAAGACTTT
Organism: Platycarya strobilacea; assembly: GCA_036898215.1. Taxonomy (NCBI): domain Eukaryota; kingdom Viridiplantae; phylum Streptophyta; class Magnoliopsida; order Fagales; family Juglandaceae; genus Platycarya; species Platycarya strobilacea. The sequence goes on from CM072557.1 coordinate 15,346,046, forward strand.
GACTGTACAAGAATCTATACATGTAGTATTAAATGAATCTAATCCTCTACTTTTCAAGAAATCTATTAATAAAGAATCAGAAGGTACTAATAACACAAATAGTTTCAATCTCAACAAAAAGAATACAATAGAAGAAGTCTAATATGGAGATATCAGGAAAGATCATTAAAACTTAATACAAAATACAACCAAACAGTGGAAATATGTGAAAGATCATTCAGTGGAACAAATTCTATGAAAACCTTCACAAGGTATAAGTATTCGATCCTCTCTTAGAAATATTTGCAATCACACTATTTTTTCATCTCATATTAAACCCAAAAATATTATTAAAGTACTGCTTGATGAATTATGGATTTTAGCTATGCAAGAAGAGCTAAATCAATTTGAAAGAAATGATGTTTGGACACCTGTTCCTAGACCCAAAAATCAAACTGTTATTGGAACAAAATGAGATTTTAGAAATAAGAAAGATGAGTCCGGAATCATCACTAGAAACAAGATTCGACTAGTAGTCCAAGATTTCAACTAAGAGGAAGAAATTGATTATGATGAGATCTATGCACCAGTTGCAAGATTAGAAACTATTCGAATGTTACTTACACATACATGTTATAAAGATTTCAAACTTTTTCAAATGGATGTTAAAAGTGTTTTCTTAAATGGTTTTATAAATAAAAAGATATATGTTGAGCAACCTCTAGGTTTTGAAAATCATATTTCTCCTAATCATGCTTTTAAGCTTACAAAAGCATTATATGGACTCAAATAAGCTTCTAAAGTTTGGTATGAAAGACCTAGTGATTTTTTTTTTTTATTGAAGAAGGTTTTTCAAGAGCAAAGATCGATACAAATATTTTCATCAAATATAAACAAGATGATATTCTTCTAATTCAAATTAATGTAGATGATATAATATTTAGTGCTACTAATGAAAATATGTGCTAAGATTTGGTTAAGAATTTGCATACATAATTTGAAATAAGCATGATGGGATAACTTAATTTCTTTCTTGGATTGCAAATCAAGCAAGCAAAAAGTGGAACATTCATTAGTCAGTCAAGATATATCAAAGAATTACTCAAAAAGTTTGAGATGGAAGGTGCGAAGGTAATTGAAACACCAATGAGTCTGACTACCAAACTTGATAAAGATGAAAGCGATAAGTCAGTTGACTCAATTATATATCAAGATATGATTGATCGTTTATTATATTTTACAGCTAGTAGACCTGATATTGTGTTTAGTGTATGTTTATGTGCACGCTTTTAATGATCTCCAAAGTAATCTCATTTGATTGCAGTCAAGCATATTCTTAAATATCTTACTGGTACCATTGATCTAGGGTTATGGTATCCTAAGTACACTTCTTTAGATCTTATCAGTTATTCATATACAGATTATGTTGATTGCAAAGTTGATAAAAAACATACTAGTGGAACATGTCATTTCTTAGGTCATGCCCTTGTTTCATGGTTTAGTAAAAAATAAAATTTTGATGCATTATCTATTACTGAGGTAGAATATGTTGTTGTATGCAGTTGTTGTACTCAAGTTCTTTACATGAAGCAACAGCTTGAGGATTTTAAACTTATCTACAATCATATTCCTATTAAATTTGATAATACTAGTATTATAAATTTTTTAAAGAACTCTATACAATATTTTAGGACTAAGTATATTGAAATTAGATATTATTTTATTAGATATAATGTGCAAAATGGTGATATTGTACTAGAATTTACAAGCCTACATGATCAATTGACAGATATTTTCATGAAACCCTTATCAGAAGATAGATTATGCATGACTTGAAGAGAAATATGAATGATGTATGCCATGAATATCTGTTGAATATTTTTATTCCATTATCTCAAATGATTTACAAAAACTTGAGACTTCTAGCTTCATATTTCAACTTCATTTGCTTTTCATAGATCGACATGTTATTCTCGTCTAAAGGATTAGGCAGTCGAAATGAAGAGGCAAATAATAATTTTAAATCTTTATTCCGTTACTTTAACTCTACTATTTTTCTGTCTGACTCATAAATAAGTCGTTGAAGTAAAAAACCGTTTCGCTAACTTCTCAATTTTGAGAGTTTTGGACTGCAACCAAGCGGAAAAAGCAATAATGGATGATGAGTTTCGAGTTACGAGACCCACAAGCTTATAAATAGCATCATGATCTGATTTATTAGCCAAATTAGTCTCTTGTTGCTTCATGGCACTTACGACAGATGCAGAAATAGATTGATCATGAGAAGTACTGAAGGGAAATTGACGAGCCCTTAAAAATTTGTATAATGAGAATGCAGCCTAATTGTAAAGATGAGAAGAAGAATTGATGTGAATTAGATAAAGTTAAGAATTGTTCTTATAGAGATGGAAATAAGAACAAGACACACTATCATTTCTTTAAATCTTACTTAGTCAAACTTACAAGATATCCTGGATGAGACGGGTGAAATACTAATTGAGACAATTCTTAATTCAAATCCGAAAATTACAAGAAAAAATTTTCTCCGCCATTCTATCGTTTTGGATAAACAAATACTGGATCAATGAGAAATGTAAAATTTCTCTTTGAGTATCCGATGGGTGAAAAGGGTTTCAAATCTCGGTTATATCTCATTTGCCAATAACATTAAGTGGATTTCAAATCCTTTACATCGAGACGATAGAGCTAGGCTTCAACCTTTGCAGCCTTTGTCGGACACAGATGGCTCCAATTATTCAATTTCAAATTTTTACAACATCTAATTTGTCAATAACATAAAGCGAATTCGAGTCTTCTTCTGCATCGAGACGATAAAGTTAGGCCTTAGCTTTTACAACTTTTGCTGGATACGAGTGACTCCAATTATTCAACTCTCTACAGTTTCTACTAACCATTTTATTTGGTTATTAGTTATTGTGGAAAGAAATCTTACTGAAACCAATTGCGATTCATTTTTAATGATCTCAAAAGGGAGAGAAGTCTTATACTAATATTATACTACCCTGTTATATATGCTAGAATCATTTTTATATTTTACTTGAAAAACTAACGCATATTTTCAGTGGAAGCTTAAGCTAAGCCTTTACTGCAAGTCGCAAATTTCTACTAAATATTTGTCATCATAAAAAAGGGGGAGATTGTTGAATCCAAGATTTCAAGTCTCATATCTACGTATAGATTTTGATAATAACAAATAAATTCAAGACTCAAAGTCAAGTTGTCTATGCATGAAGGGAACTAAGCACATCAAGAAATCAAGTATGAGTAAGAAGAAGAATAAGTCACAAATAAAACTCATAGAATAATTTGTACATCTCTTAAAATTCAAAATTGGATTAAAGTTCAAAATTAATCTTTTCTCCTAAAACATTAAATTGCATTTTTTATATTTGCATAACATTATTAAAATGTTTAATTTCAATTTTTTTTTTACATATGCATAAAGATTTGAATTTGTAAGATCATTGATTGTCATCTTTTATATGTGCATGTTTTGTTTGAAAATCTTAAAGGTGATTATGCTTCTTTTGACAAATACAAAAGATAGATAATTTTGTTTGAAAATCTTGAAAGGTGGTTGTATATTTTTTTGACATATGCAAAAAGAAAATGATTTGGTTTGAAAAATAAATCATACTCATTTTGTCATGTATGAAAAGTAAAAGATTTGATTTGATTTCTTTGAAAAATGAATGGAGTTGTCTTTGACAAATGTAAAAATGAAATGTTTTTATCTGAATTTTTTGACAAGTGAATAATACTCTTATTTGACATGTGAATCTTTTCAAATTTGAATATGAAAACTCATTTACCTATAAATAGCTCACTTGAGTTTTACAAAAATCATAACAAGAGCTTACACATCAATTGCTAAGTTTTGCATCATTCTTTTAAAGTCTTCATACTCTTTTATCTAAGTTTTGTACCTTAATCCTTGTTCATTTTGAGAGCGATATAAATTGTGCTATATTGTTCTTATTTTACTCATTGAGGAATGTACTCTGATAGTCTACCAACTATCAGCTCTTGTATTTGTAAGAGGGTGCGTATAACCCTTGTGTGTGTAGAAGCTGTTCCACACAGGGAATAATTGAATCACCAAGTGTGAGGTGATTGCAAATGTAGAGGGTGTTCTACTTAGATTTTTTGTAACAGTGTTGCTCAAAGGTGTAATAGGTTTCTATTTCCACATGAAAGAGATTGAGTAGTGAATTTGGGATGCTCAAGGGGTAGCTTGAGGTAAGGACGTAGGTAGTGAGGCTGAATCTCGTTAAAATACTGAGTTTGTTTTTTCTTACTTTTACTCTTTATATTTCATGTTGCTTCATATTCTATTTATATTTTTTATTTTTTATTTGGTTATAAGTATTAATTTTATAATATAACCTAATTCATCTCCCTCTTATGTTAGTCATCTGGGCAACACTCATCATGTTTATAGACATGCTCTCTCGCTAATACAAAGTATCCTCCTGCCTTTAGCATCTTGTTGGCCTCAAGGAGCTGCTTTCCATCTCCATCACAAGCCAAGGAACAATGGAGTATCAGTATCCAAGAGCTTTAGCCAACAATTATCAAATACATCCACAATAAATTATTTACTTTTGTTTTTTTTATTTGATTTGAAGATGAAATCATCAAAAGCAAATAATAATGAGCAATTAGTAAATTGTAATGTTGAAAACTGTTTAAGTTAGATTAAGGGTCAACTAACCTCACATCCAAAACGATGGATGAAGTCAAAAGCCTGGCTTGGATACAATAGATGACATGTGGCAAATGTTGCTACCATTACAGGCACACCTCGCTCTAAAGCAAGTTGAATCTGGTTCTCATGAAACTATCAAAACACTGCATGAAAGATACTATGGACCTAAACATAGACAAATTGAATAATTAATGGCACAATAGTAGAATTCAAACTTTGAAATACTATATGGGTAAGTGGGTAAGTGAAATAACATTCATGAAGAAATGTTCAAGAAATTTGACGAAGAAAATACATTACATTAATTACCATTGCAATTGTAAGAGAGTTGCTTTCTTCACATGAAGAGCTCACTGATGCCACAAATGCAATTAGATCAACTACCTATCATTCAAACAGGGCACCAAACTAGCTAGTAAAGTTAGTGAGAAATTAAAATAAATATTAAATGTAGGCATGTATCTAACACCTACATATTAAAAGTGAATGAAAACATGCATATAAGACTATTTAGCTCTAAATTAATTGGGTATGTGGAATAGTGATATATATATATATATAGACTTAAAGAATGCCCTTCACATCTGATATAACAATACTTAAGAACTAAACTTATAAAAAGAAACTTAACCTTAAGAACAATAGTCATATATAAAAACAAACTTTAATATTTAGTACACACCAACAACAATCCCAACCAACATATTACTTCAATAGTTAGTACTAATTCACATCATTTTACTTCATACTCCCATATATATAACTCAAACATTCAAATTGTAAGACATATATCAACATGCTTGCTGCCCATGTAATCCTATAAATAGAAGAAAAAAAAGAAAGCATGCATATTAGAGATATAATTCAAAATATAGACTTAGAAACATGAGAAAGCAAACTCAAAAGCCTATTAAAGCTGAACCTATGTGAACAAATAAAAATTATAACAAGAAATACAAAAAATTACAAGTGAACCTAGATAGGCTGGCATTTGCAATGATAGTTAGTAACATATGAGCTTTTTAATATAAGGACCCTACATTCATAATTTTTTTTTTCTTTTGTAAGTAAAGAGTACCCTCGTTCACTATGACAGTTTAATATTTTCAACACTAATTTCCAAAACACTAACATGTATCAAAACACAATCATTTCAAGCAAACCTAATTGCAAAGTAGCATATAAAGTGATAAACTTGTTACATAGCAAATTAACAAAACTAAAAACCATTCAACAAAGTCTAGCATCACCATAGTATGCACAAGATCAACAAAATGGTAAAAAAATGATTTTCAATGCCATTCTTCCAGGCCTAAAGTGACATAATTTGCATGTATTTGTTAATGATCTCATTTAACTGTTTTATGTGCACCCAACATACATAATACATATAGAACAAAGTGTCACAGACTCACGCAACAAAATGAAAATTTATAGCTGTATATAAGTGCATCCTACATATAGATGCAAATTTAAAAAAAAAACCCTCAACAAAATGACACACAATAACCATCAAATGCCTCTCCTTTCACTCACATACAGATAAAACATAGAAAAAATAAAAAAGGAAAAACCTAGGCACTGATCTAGTGTAGGATGTGCGAGGACTAAAGAGGAGACAAGGGACGGCAGTGAGGAGCTAAACAGGGCTACACCGTTGCAAACAAAGGGACCTAGAGTTTAAGAAATCGCCTCTTGAGAAGTGAGAGCGAGAGCACAAATGAGAGGCCCATGAGAAACCTTAAATCCCCTTCAGTCTCTTATATAATTGTAATAAGTAGAATGGGATTGGAAGAGAAATTAGAATGTCTGGCTTCAAGTTTAGGCTCCTAGGTCTTTCTTACCATTTCAATTTGCCATCTTTCTCTTGTTTTTTAAGTCGTGTGATAGAAACTTAAACTGAAAGGGAGATAATCGAGGGGTAGGGGCTTACCAAGTTAGTAGAGGAAGTGACTCCTAGGGCCACTGTACTACAGGTGGGACAATGGGATGGGTAGAGAGAGGCCGTGCAGGGTGTGCGTTGGGGGGGGGGGGGGGAGCCATCACTAGGGTTAACTACTTCGAGAAGTGAAAGAGTTTAATTTTGGGAAGGGGGGAAATGGTAGGTTATAGGTCACATAGTGTAAAACGGCGTCGTTTCTTGAAGGGAAAGATTTTCACTTGGGCTTATCTGGGACGACAACAACTCACCGCAAAAAAGTTTATTTCGTGGTAAAATGATTTTTCCTTCAAATTTTTCTTTGCTACAAAAGCCAATATCTTTCCAAGAAACCATATCATCTGTAAACTTATTAGTTACGACATAGAGTCATGGGAAAAAATGTTTTTATGGCCCAAAAACCTTTTTCCCACAAAATTTTTTTCACATGGCAAAAATTAAATTCAACAAAGGCTACATTTTTTTTAGCTTGACACAATTTTGCAGCAAAAATTGTTGTTTTCCAAGACAAAATATTTTTTCCCACAAAATTTTACTTGTTAGCATTCTCTTGTGGCAAAAAGCTTATTTCTTTTCCCACGGCCACTTTTCGTGTCATTAGCATACTATTTGCCACAATCATATAGGGTGCGAAAAGAATTCATGGCAAAAACTCGTATTTATTGTAGTGATATATTGCTTTTTGGGTGGCGTGTTGATGAATAAAAGATGAAATTAGGTTGTTTTGAAGCCCCCATGCAAAATGTTGATGATGTTGGTTATACGTGAATGCAGTATGTGAAATCCTAGGGCTTTTTGTTCAGTGCTCCCTAAAAGTTACATGCCTGTGAATCAAAAGGACATAAAGTTGTCTAACAAAATGCACACTAGGAAATTAGAGTTTGGGATATGTCTTAAGTGCTCGATATTGTTTGGAAAGCTCAATTTTTCACCTTAAGTCCGAGGTTAACATGAAGAAGTGGGGGTTTTTCTGCAAATAATAAAGAGAATAAGGGTGTAGAGCAAGTAGTGAGCTTCAGAGACTTCTAGTCAGTACTCTTATGGTTGAGAATAAATCGTTTACACAGTTTCACCAAGGGTTTTAAATCTAGAACTTCTTCCAATATAGTAGGGTACTATTATGTTTACAGAGTTAGTACACAAATGGAATTTGTGATACACAAAAAAACCTGTAGTTATGTTATGCAAACATGAACTAGTTTAGGAAAAACAGTGTTATTGGAGAGTTGAAAGTTATGTTCTAACTAAAATATTCACCCAGAGTTATGGTTGCTTACTAACTATGAAAGCATGAACATGAATTATTTTGTAGAAATTGATTGGCCACTAGCTGTTTGTATCATGTGCCTCACGAATATTTGCAAATGTTTCAACAATGAGCATAGTCTTGACTCTATATTCTGTATCTATTGAGGAGAGGGATACAGTTTTCTGCCTCTTTGTCCATTAGGAAATAAGAGAAGATCCCAGCCCATTCCGAATAAGAAAAGGCCTGCAAAGATAAATTATTATGAGTAGGGAAAAACAAGCACTATCCTAGATTACTTTTCAAATAATGCAAATGTCGATGCCCCCAGTCCATGCTTGGGATTTAACGGAGACTGAGCACATCGAAGTTACGTCCACAAGGCTACATACCCCTCATACATGAAAATATAGTATACAAAGCATATAACTTACTAGCAGTATGCAATAAATATCGCATCGAGAAAAGTCTTTTTTAATAGTCTAGGCAAAATAATAAGATTAATGCCAAATTCACATAGTACCATTAGTGCAAATATCCCAAAAGATATTAGAAAAGACTTTTCTCCCTGCGAATCTAAACTTAAACACTTCAAAACATAAAAATAATATTGTCTGGTGTTGAAAGTAAACTAAGACATATATATCTTCACTCCGAGCTATGGGTCCTGCTGGGCTTGTCTTGCTTAGCTCTTCCATCATGCAAGATCCTTCTAAGCTACTAAAAAAGTTTCATAATTTGCATCAAAAACTAATCAGCCTCTTGCAACCTATCGTAAGCGGAGTAATCAAGGTCTCCTGAGCTCTTTTGGGAGGCGGCTTCTTGCACTTTCCCATCTATCCCTACAACAAATTCTACCATTCCAAGAGGAGAATGGTAGTGGAAACTACCACAATGAGATTTCAAAAAATTTTAACAAGTACACAATTAACATAACACACATATCATAGACATATAAAGGTAAACACAGATAAAGGCATGAACATGAGCAATGAGACTTATAATTTGACATATGAATCATGTACTTTCATGTAAAAAACCTTCTTTCTTCTTTTCTTCTTTTAAATATCTTTAACACATGTTCATAACATTTCATATATTTTCTTATCACATATCATTCATAACATTCATAGGCATAAAGTCTTGTTCTTGTCATAACTTTCATATAACATATGTGGACACCTCACGGCTCCGCTATACACCGTGCGTTTCCTACTAGTTACCGCATCACTCTATGACTTATTTAGTTGAAGTGACTACATCATAATCATATACTTATACGATATTCACTTATTTTTCTTTCATCGTTCTTAGCACCCACTAGCTTTAGGTGCAGTTTCGCTCTTGTATCCTTCCATAGGAGCCATTGACGTCTGTCAACTGTACTTTATCGACCTAGCGGTTTCACTCAATTTTACACACTCTTGAGTGAATAGGGAATTTCACTAGGGTCTTTTCCCATTCTAACATTTAGGGTTCTTATAAAATTTTTTTGACTCTTTTCTTTTCAAAGCTTTGACTCAAAGACATACAATCATGTGACATAGACTTGTATGCAACCTTTGACTTACTAATGCAAGACATGAAATTGAAAAAATTGAAACATACATTTTCCATCATGCCTTGAAAACATTAGAACATACAAATATATCTCATTTCATAGAAACCTAATCATTCAAGCTTGGAAAGGCAACAAACAAACTCAACCAAAACCCTAAGAGGTCACGGCCAAACCTCTACATGCATTTCCAAGGTCCATTTTCTCATATTCTTTCTAATCAACTCATGCATCCGCTTAATGTTTATCAAAACAACATCATTAGGCTATTTTCAAGGCCTTAGCCGAAATCCTAATGCCATCCATCATGCTTTTCTTTCATCAAAACATCAAATATTTATTCTAAGACCTCAAACCACGTATACCCGAAACATATATCATAGTAGTTAATGAATTAACTCCATGTATGATACAATAAATCTAGTAGAATGACCGTGCTTCTATTTACAAGTCGAATACTTAATATTAAACCCAAAATATCTTCATGGTTGAACGATATAATCAATCCATCTCAATCCAACCACTTAGGCTGAAAATCATTAAGACATTCTCCAATATTTTATCAAATAACTACCAATAATCTATCAATGTATCCTTAGAACCATTGGGGTAAAAGTCTTAAAAATATATTCTTGAGAAGATATAAACAAACAAACAAGCAAGCAAATGTTAAGCAAACAAAATTCACACAATACATGTAAATAATATCTAAAATAGGTTAAGAGTATACTTACAAATCTTCAAGAAATATAAGCAAAGGAATATGAAATTAAGTCAAGAAGCAAATCAAGATTTATCCTAAGAAAATCCTAAATCCGAAACATTGAGAAATAAAAGGGTGTTTGGCTCCCAAGAAAAATCAATATTTCCTCCAAAAAAATCCGAGGGCCGAATCTCTCAAAGAGATAAAGTCCTGGTTTTTATTTCCATTTAAAAACCCAGCTTATTCAATGAAATCTATCATATTTCTTTGTTCCAAAAACTTAAGAACGCCTAGAGTTCCATTTTAAAAGAATATGAACCCTAGTTTTTGAGTGAAAGTGTGTGTTTTGTGTAAAAAACCATTGACCAAAAGTAGTGAGATGAAACTTTCTTCAAACTCGTGCATAGTGATTCGAAAATAAGAAAAAGTGGTGCTTACCTTGGTGTAGATCGTGTTCCTAAAAAAATTCGCGTAGAAAATATTCGAAATCAAAGCAAATATGAGCATTTGGCTAAAGAGAAAGTGAAGGACAATGAGAGTACATAGAGAAACACTCTTGGCCAAAACCCCTAGAGAATGAAAAGACAAAAGTTGTTGGGAAAAGCTTCTCTCAAATTTTGGCTCCTTCCTTTTATAGCCTCTTTTATTTCAAAACAACATCCAATGCATGCGTAACACATGGAAATTTTCCCTTATTCTCTCCCTTAGGATGATATTGTATTTGGGAAACCAAGATTCCCAAGATTTTTGGCTATCCTCTCTTTCCATATTTGAAAATCTCATCTCCAAGTTTTCGATTTCACTCCTCAATCCAAGCTTAAGGCCAAAAACTTAAGAAGAGCTCTTTAGTAATTCGTTTAAAACCCTAATCCTATACTTGACACATAGCATGTGGGGTGTGTGGGTTGTTTTTCATTTCTAAAAAGAGTCTTCCACTCCCAAACTCTTCCCCTTCTTACATGCCTACCCATTCTTTTTTCCTACAAAATCCTTCAATTTTCCATCTTTGTAGCTTCTCCATATTTCTTGGAAAGGCAAAAGACATTGTGTTTTAGTTTGACATATGTCCAAGAGGGATTTCAAATGACATGTGGTGCCTAGCACCATGGCCGACCCTCCCTTGGGCTTTTCTTGGGTCTTTTGGGCCTAATTCCATTTCTCTTGTTCATCCATCAAAATTTGACAAGTGTCCAACTTGCATTCTTTCAAAAATTTCCTAGTATGCCCTTGCTTATTTGGTTTTTAAAGGAAGGATTTTTAACCTCATGGACTTGCTCTTTTCTCTTGGGCCTAGTCTCACTATACCTTAATAAAACAAAAAGGCTTGCACTAATGGGTTCCAAATAAAGCAACCTTAAAGCTCCAAACACGTCAAAAATAAATAAATAATATAATTATCTATTCTAAACATTGATAAGGTTTCTCATCAAAATTCGAGATGTCACAGCAAACATATGCAATGCAGCTTCCATATGTAGCTTGCATAAATTTGCTTAACACATATACCGATTAAGTGACATTCGGCTAGGCTATAGTAAAATATATTAGGTGTCCAACAAGTGCCTATATTGAGAAGGGTCTCTAAGCAATTCAATTATATTTGAGAGCCTTATGTTTTACTCTATAGAAAAGTTAACAAGTTTAGCACCTAAAAAACTATTATCCTTTTGAATTTTCAAGGTGTATTTCCATTGTGAGATGGAAATCCCATTATTTGACTGAGAGACTTTAATGTCCAAAAAATACTTCAAACCATCCAAATCTTTAATCTAGAAATGTCTATGTAAAAACTGTTTAAGAGTACAAATGACAATATGATCATTATCGTAATAAGAATGTCATCAACATATATCAACAAGATTGCAAAAGATTTGCCTTTTTGAAATGTGAACGAGTAATCTACTTTAGATTGAACAAATTTGACATCTTGGATAGCTGTAAAAAATTTGGCAAATCATTGATAGAAAGCTTGCTTTAAGTTATATAACAACTTGCTGAGGTGACACACTAGGTTCTTGACAGTCTCCCTAACAAAAATTGTCCAAAGATAAGATCCTAGACAAGCATAGATAATCGAGGTTGGACTACTTTTAGGGAGAAGCACAACTGTGAATGACTTTCTTAAGGATCTAGAGTATGCCTTAGGAAGCTCAAAAGAGACACACAGGTCAATTGGGACATGGATCAATTTTTTTCACCTGATCGTGCCATGGCTCGGCCTTGACAGCACCATGACAGTGCCATGGCACAACCCTGACAATCCCAGGACACTTTCACTGACATGCTTGGTAGCTCTACAACATTGTTGCTAACATGACTTGATAGCCCTACGACACTATTGCTGACATGTCTTGATAGCCCCTCGACACTATTGCTGACAAGCCTTGATAGCCCCTCAATACTGTCATAGACAAGCTTTGACAGCCCCATGACACAATTGCTGAAAAGCCTTGACAACCAAATGACATTGTCACGTACGAGCTTTGAAAAGCCCACGGCCTATGTCTTGACAGCCTTACAGTCAAGCCATGAGCATGCCACAGCATAGCCCAAAACACGGCCAAGACTGTACCATGACCCATGCCATGCACACTCTAGACAGCCCCACAGTCATGCCATGGCCTATACCATGACAAGCCCCTAACATTCTCGTTGACAAGTTAGGACAGCCTCACAGGTCATGCCTCAATAAGCCTGGATAGCCCATGGGCCATGCCTCAACACTGCTATTGACAAGCCCAAACAGCCTCACGGGCTATGCCTTGACACTGTCGTTAATAGCCTTTTATAGCCCTTTCGCCCTTGCCTTGATAGCCAGCGAGGTTAGTGGCACATCCACCATCCAGGCTAGCAGCCCAATGCGTCCAGACCACAGCCTAACATGTCTAAGTAGCAGCCCAGCCTACTTAGGACAATCCAACATGCAGCACGTCTAGCAGCAGCATGTCTAGCAGTAGCACCAACGTGCCTATGCAGCACCAGCAGGCAGCCCAACACCTAGGCCCATGTGTGAGCCATTCAAGCAAGCAACCCCAATGCTTATGCCATGCCTGAGCCATGCTAGGTCCACGTCTAGGCCCTTGCTTGGGCCATGCTAGCCAAGTCCATGTGCAGTCCAATAGTATCATCATGTCATGTGCACACAGCATTAAGCCAAGGCTAACACTTGGCCATGCCTATAGCCCATGCTAGGGACCAGCCAAGACCACTAGAAGCATGCCACTAGTTGCACATTAGCCATGCTCATAGTCCATGCCATGCGCCAGTCTAGGCCAAGCAAGGGCCAACACATGCTAAAGGCCCATCATGAGACTCACACGAGTTATCTTTTAATGGGGACCTTTTAGGATCTTTCCAACTTAGTTTTTGTCAATAAATAAGTCTTTAGACATTTTATTTTACTTCTTTTAAACTTTTGGAAAATTTTTCTAGAAGAATAGTTTGTTAGAAAGATCATTGTCGATGCTTTAGCATTAGGGCGTTTTGGGTGCAATTTGTGAATCCTAAGGAGAGGATCATCATCTTGCAATTCGTGAATGAGTGTCATTTACTTTATCTTTCTTTCATCACTTTGCAATTCATGAATAGGTGTTGAATTGTTTATTAACCAAATTCCTATATTTTTTGGAGTTAACCTAAACCAACTCAAACACTATCATTCTTCCATGCTCTAATTTATCCAAAACACCTAAACTCTATCCCTATCTTACCAATTTCGAAATTTCCTTAGCCACCACCAAAACCCTAGCCTCTCTTCATCCTACTAGGCTTAAACATAACCCAAAAGGCCCCAACACCTAAGAACACCCTCAAGCCATTCCCTCGTGCATATATTAACAAAATTCATCACTTAGATCACCCTTAACTCATCACCATCACCACTTTCATTACTAAGTGTGACGACCCAGAATTTTTATTTCTTATTATTTTATTTATTTATTTATTATTATAATAATATTGGTATTTTATGTTGGTAAGGATTTGAGGCATGGGCTTAGAATTGAGTTTTGGGAAGTATAGATTAGGATATTGGCCCAAAGTAAGGTATCAAAGCCCATAAGCCCATGAGAGTGATCTATGAGTCCACCAAACCCATGCATAGAGACACATGTCACCCTAGGAGAGTTTTAGTAAGTCTCCAAAAACTAGTAGGTGTGAAGAGAAAATACTAGTAGTTGGAGATTTTGACTAGTAGGTTTCTGGGAAAAGAGTGAAGGAATCAAGAAGAAATTTTCATAATTTAATAAGCATGGGAAACGTGAGAGACAAAAAGGAAAAGAACCAAGCTCTTCTAATTGAGATTCCCTAAGTGAATATCATATCTAAAAAATTGACTTGTACTAAATCTTGTAAAAATGGAAGATTTGTGTGTAAGGAAATCTCTTGAAGGATGTGTGACAAGTGACAAATAATAAATTGAAATGTGAAGTCTTTGACATAACAAAAATGAGATTAAGTATAAGAGTATCTTTGAGAAAAAAGGTGTGACAATGACATGTGAGGATTTGTTGGGATTTTGAAGAAGGCTTCGGTGGATGAAGAAAAGGGAGAGCTAAACCTCACTTTGAGTTTCCTAATGTGAAGCCCATCCTTAACATGACAAAAAACAAATAGATCTTGTGTAAGAAAATCCTTTGAGATGTGTGTTGACTTGTAAGGATGTGATGGTAACAAGTGAGGTGACTATTTTTAGAGATGAAGAAGAGGTCTTCCAATTTAGTTTCCCTCGAAGCATACCAAATCTAGAGGAATAACACATGAGGGATTTGATGGAAATAGAAATGGGAACAATGGGATTTTCGTTGGAGCCTTAGCCGAACCTCTCGTTGGGTTTTTCCATGCAGTTTCTTCCAAATCTAGATGAGTGACAATTGAGAGATCTTGTAAGATAAAATGAATTTGAAGTGGTGAGTGCTAAGTCAAAAGAAATTAGCATTGGAAAGAGGAATTGGCATGAGGAAGAGGGGAAGATTTCGGGTGATGATTGGCTTGGGGTAGCTGAATGCACTCTTTTAGTCTTCTTAAGGGTTTTGCTAAATCTAGGTGATTGAACATATGAGATTGTGTATAAGTGTAAATGACATAGGTGTAAAAGTGTAGGATGGAATGTTAATTTAATAACTTGATTGATAGATGCTTGAGAGGAGAGAAAACCATGGAATAAATGTGAAAGTTTTGGATGAAAGTAGAAATGGGTTAGCTGAATACTTCATGCCCATTTTCCCAAAATGTGATCATGAAATCTTATGGAGTGACTTGTGAAGTGATTGGTGAGTCTGAGGAGTGTGTGAAAGGAAAGGAAGGGCTTGAAGCCCATTGCATGCACCGACTATAAGAGAGAAAGGGATGGTAATTTCTATCCAAGTACATGCTAGTTTTAGACATGATCATACCCTATTGATAGAAGTCAATCTAAGGGTCTTTCAACCCATCAAATGTCACTCCAAGATTAGGAAAATGAGTGTTTAAGGCACCTAGGAAACCCATGGCCGAATGGCCTTATGCGTGCCCCATCTCCCTTGCTTGTTTCACTTTCTCACAAGCACACACACATGTATACCTCTCGGCCACACTCTCTCCCACTCCACTCTCATTTTGCTTTACCTTCTTTTACCTTCTAGACACAAAATTATTCTAAGTCTAGTAGAACTAGAACAAGCATCCTTGAGTGGGAACACCTTTGAAGAGGTAAGATAAGTTTTAATTCATTTCAAGTGTAGATATTCTAGGTTAAATTACATGCACACACTAAAACTTGTATCTTTGAGATTTTCCTTCCAACTTCATGCTTATAAAATATTTTAATGAAGTATTTTTATATATTTACAGAACATCTTTCTCTACTTGGAATGTGGTAAGTGCACCTTTATCTTGATTTTAGCATTCCTTGTATATATTGAGTGAATGTGTTTGTATTAGTTGATGGATGTATGGAAATGCTAGATTAGGTTTTCTTAAAGGAAAGACTTTGTTGTTTTAGTTAAAAATCTATACTTGATCCGTATGATTCTTTAGGCTTGAGATTTAAATATGTTGGTGGATTTAGTTAAGTTGTTACAAAAGAAAATGAAGCAGGATGATATGACATATGATGATGGTAGAAATGCATGCATGACTAAGATTAAACTTGTTGAATATTTGGTGATGTTAGATTATATTACTTGAGAAATGATTTGTCTATTTAGTTACAAATCCATGCTTAGCATATATGCTACTTTAGGCTTGAAATTATATTATGTTGGTGGATTTAGCTAACTTGATGCAAAGGAAAATGAGCATGTTGATATGGTATATAGTGATAAGGATGCATGCTTGACTAAGATGAAGTTTGTTGAAGGATTGGTGATGCTATGTTAGATTGCTTGAAGAAATGCCTTGTATGTTTAGTTGTAAATCCATGCTTAGTAAGGTAATTTATCCTAGGCTTGAGATTTAAATTTTTATTGGTGAATTTAGTTACTTTTTTATAAAGGAAAAAAAGAGCATTATTAGTATGAAAAATGGTAAAAAAATGCATGCATGTTAAAATAATATTTGGAGTTGAAAAGAATATAAATTGGTGCATATATGAGTTTCGGATTTGAAAGTTTTAGGATTGAGTTTTTTCAATGATCAACTATTCTTTTATATGATAATTAAGCCTTGAATACTTGGAAGGTTTAGAAGCATGAAAGCTAGGAGGATTCAATTGCATGATATTTTGGGTTTAATGTGTATGATTAAGTATGCAATTTTGGTGGGAAGAAAAGTGATTAAAATGCTAATCTTAAGGACTATAGGGTTCAGTCAACCCTTCCTAGTGGTGCTAAAAATGTTTAGTTAATTCTGTTAAGGTTTGATGAGTGTATGGAAGAGAATAGAAGAAGAAAACCCTAGGAAGTTGTCTTGGAGGGTCTCGACCCAACTCGAGTGGTGAAGGCCGAGTACCCGTCTTTGAATATTGAGCCCATTTGTGTGCTTTTATATGAAGTATAGATGGATTCATGTGATTGGTTGATTTGTCAATGAGCATGATAAAGTATACATGTGCTTGAACTAGTCTCATGGTTCGCATGTTAAGCACTAAGGGTTGCATGTCACATGCAAGAAGCATGAAAATCATGTTTTTGAGTCAAATATGTTTTCAAAGGAAAAGAAAATAATTAAAGTTTTTATAAGAACCCCAAAGACTGGGATGAGGTAGTGTTCCAGTAAAATTTTCTGTTCACTCAAGAGTGTTTAAAGTTGAGTGAAAGCCCCTGGGTCGACAAAGAACAGTCGGCAGACCATGTATGGCTCTAAAAGGTGTCCAGAACGTAGTCTCACCTAATGCTAGTGGGTGCCCAAGGATGGTGTTGGCTTTTGTCTTATCGTTATAAGAATAAGGATGTAATCACTCGGTTTGAGTGGTCAACGAGTGACGAAGAGCGAATAACGTAATCGCCCCGACTTGAGTTGTCTGTGGGAGTTGTGATAATGCGTAACGTATTCACTTAGACTTAAGTGATCACCGAGTGAGACGGTAATTAGCGGGGAACACACGGTGCACAAGTGAACTGTGATGTGTCTAATACGAAGTCATGACAGGAAAGAACGGCTTTCAAACCTCAATAATGATATGAATATGTGAAGTGACGCCTAAGATAAGAAATAATAAAAGAAATGAAAAGTTTTTACGAAAAAAAGGGTTTTAAACCATGAGCCAAAAGAATTACGTTTGAACCCTTTTTATGAAAAGCAAGTATATGTATCAATATTGAAGGAAAGTCAAATTTTTATAAAAGTCCTTGTGAGCATATGCATTTGCTAAGTCATTAGTTGTATATGCATGACACTTGTTCTGTTTGTTATTCGCTTATATGTATGCTCAAAATGATTTTGTTGATATGTTTGTGTACTTATTGAGATTTCTTGAAATCGTATTCCTTTATATTTTCACTATTGTTCCTTGTTGGGGCAATAGAAGTTGTTACAGAAAATGATGACGTCGACACATTTGAGACTCGGAGAGACTCTCCAGATCACCGATGATTTGGTGATCTCCCCACCTTTTGATGTGGTCGTGTGAACAGCGCTTGGATGATGTCATTTACTTATGTTTTATTTAGATTTTTGGAGGTTTTCGATATTTTGGGAAAGTGTATATTATGTGGATACGAATACTCTTGATGATATACAGTAATATGAAGTTTAATTTGGGATCTTAAATTTGTTATACCATGTGACGTGAGGCAAAAAAAAAAATAAATAAAATCTAAGTCTTTGCCTAAATTTAGAATGGCTTGACCTTTTCCACTGCAGGATTTTCTATGCACTGCTTTTAGTTTTAAAATGCACGCTCGACCTTAAGTAAGAATGATGGGTAAACTTTCTTGTGTTGTTTATCCTCGACGTCTTAGTTTACGTCTGATCCCAAACGTAAGCGGGGGCGTCGACACTAAGCACCATACCTCCATAAGCCTATGAACCTTCCAATGCCATAAACAAGCCATTATCAAGCAAGTTGACAATGAGTCACAAGAAGAGGCACGCATAGAAGACCTTAATGTTTATTGACTAGACTGAAGTCCGTAATATTAATCTTTTGGCATTGAAGACTAGAAGGTGAAGACATAAATTTCTTCATGGAGATCACCATGAAGAAAAACATTGTTGATATTAATTTGGTGGAGAGACCAATTTTGGGTAGCTGCCATAGCTAATAAACAATGAACAACAATCATTTTAGTAGTGGGAGAAAAAGTGTCATGATAATTGATACCTTCCACTTGTGTGTATCCTTTTGCAACTAAATGATCTTTGAAACACTCAATGGTGTCATCTCAGTGAAGTTTGATTTTATAAACTCAACGACAACCAATAGGCTTATTTTTAGGAGGGAGCGAGGTGGGAGACCAAGTTTCATTAACTTCTAAAGCAGCCAATTCAGATTGCATCGCTTCTAGCCAGTGGGAATGAGAAGCTGCTTTGCATAAGATGTAGGCTCAATATCTTGACTGATAATAATAGTAAAGGAGTGATGTTGTGGTGAGTAATGATGATAAGAGATAGCATAAAGGATGCTGCGATCCTTTTTGTAGACTAGATGACAATGACGCAATTGTTTAGGAGGCATTACTTGGTTGAAAACATAATCATGTAAAGTCGTGGAGGAACATGAGGTCTTTGGGAATGGCATAAGGTTGGATCTAGAGGTGTTGGTGGAAGGACCAGTTCCAATGCCCATTTTGTTGGACAGTTGAAAGGGATCCCAAAAAGGAAGAATCGGACATGAAAATAGGAATGATGGGTACTGAATTTATGAAAGTGATGGAGTGGACTCATAGAAAAAGACATTTTCATGAAAACAACGTCACGGCTAGCGAATACTTGATGTGTTGTAAGGTCATAGAGCTTGTAATATTTCTAACCAATCAGATAATCAATAAAAACACAACGTTTAGCTCGTGGGGCAAATTGAACATACACATCAATATAATATGCAAGACACCTAAAAATTCTAAAATTAGAATAAGAAGGAATCATGCCATAAATTTGTTTAAAAGGAGTTTGGCGAGAAAGAAGTGTTGTGGACAAACGATTAATTATATGGATTGCAGTGAATTGCTTGAAAGCAAAAGGTTCGAGTTGACTCGAGAATATGGCGATATTTGCGCTCAACAACTCCATTTTTCTGGAGAGTATAAACAGAAGAATGTTGATAAATAGTATCCTTTTGTTTATAAAATTCCCACTAGAAAAGAATTTTCATTCCTTGTCAACCCGAATGTTAGCTATAGAGGCATTGAATTGTGTTTGGACAAAGGAGAAAAAATTGACAGGTAAATGTAGTGTTTCACTTTTGTGATGCAAAAAAATATGTGAACCTAGAATAGTCAACCACAATAATAAAAAAATATTTAGTACCAGAAAGAGAGGCGATTTTGTAATGGCCGTAAATGTCACAATGAATTAATTCAAAAAGCAATGCTGGGGGGCAGCCCAGCATTTTTTTGATTCAAAAGGTTTAACAGACGAAATTGAGCTAGTAGAAAATGGAAGCTAACTTTGTTTTGAAAGTGCACAAATGTCACAAGCATTATTAGACTTGGAAGGGAAATTTTTAAAAAAAAATCCATAAAATTTAGGCCCGATTTGTTTTTATAGATATATGAAATGAAATAAGATGAGATAAAAATTAAAAATTGAATAAAATATTATTATAATATATATTTTAGTATTAATTTTGTTTGGAATTTGAAAAAGTTGTTTAAAGATTTGAAAAAATTAAATTATTATTTTATTGTGTAAGGGAATTTGGTAAAGTAGTAATAATGAGATGAGATTGTTTGTAAAAACAAGACAGGCTAACCTAGAGGAATATAAGTGCCCCAATCAGCGACACCACAAGTCAGTGACCTGAGAACAGGAAGAACAACTAGTAATGGCTACTGCAAATTGTATTTTTTTCTAGTTTCTCTAATGCTATCCCAACTAAGTAATAAGGCTAGTCTCATTGTTTGCCCAAACCAATCTTCATCCTCATTATCAAATTCTACAAAATGTTCTCTAAAAAAAAAGTTCTACAAAATACACTAATGAGAGAAGAAGGTTATTGAACAATTAAGATCTCTTATAATTCGACACGCAAGCATTAAATAGACCTTAAAGGATGGAACACAAGCACATTTTTCAAAGAAACAACTAAATTTAGTGGTAAAGTCCCAGTAAATATAATTGGAGATTGTTCTCCACTTGGCATAACAATTGGTGGCAAAAGCATGTTCTCTCTATTGTTAACAAGCAAAGTTAGAGTAGCGGTAATGTGATTTGTTGCACCACTATCAATAATTAATTGATGGAGAAACGAAAGATGATACGAGGACTTGTATTATGGAGGACTTGTATGATGGAGAGGAAAGAATCATTGATGAAGTTTAAGAATGAAAGATCTTAATTACTACTTTTTAATACAAGAAAACTTGATATGGAAATTAAGGCTAGAGAAGATGGATCTAAACTAGTAGCTCTTCAGAAGAGAAAAATTGATATGAAAATTATAAAATTGAATATTGATTCTATGAATTCTGTGCAGTAAAAATATTTCCATAATATTCAAATAGAAATCATTGAGGAACAAGGTCATCTTTTGTACATAGTTGTATGCTTGGTTTTTGAGTGATTTTGTAATTTTTTTTTAACTATGTGGTGACATGTTTGGGTATTGTTGTACTTCTAGTTGCACACCAATTTCATATTTTTTGTATTGTTGGTTGCTATCAGCTGTTTGAAAATTTTCTGGAGCTACTGTTTGTTTGCTAGTTGCTGCTAGTGGAGCTGATGCTCTTCTGGTGGAGCTTGTTGGTTTCTATTTGATTTTTGCAAATTTTTTAATTTGATTTCTATCACTTTTAGTGGTGGAATGGCTATGATTTTGGTGTTGAAAATTGTATTCTAGACAACTCGAGCAAATTTGTATAAAATAAACTTTGTGAAGTTTGTATTAAATTGATTTTGATACATGAAGTTTGTATTAAGTTGATGATACATGGATTCTTGAGAACATGTTAATATTTGTTGATAAAGTTGTTGTATATATAAATAGGTCATTTTAATTTATGAAAAGTTTGTCATATTTGGATACATGAAATTGGTTTTTTGAGCACATGTTAAATGATAGAATTTGTACTATAAATAAAATAATAATATTAGAAAACAATAAATAGTAATAAAATATTAATATTTCATTATTATTTGGCAAGAAGATGCATAATTCAATGTGAGAGTTTTTATTGAATGGCAAAATCAATCTCTAAAAGATATGATTTTGCATATGCATGTAGAGAAATCAATCCTAGTGCTCTTAGTAGGAATTGTAGTTATTAGAAATAGGAAGAAATCCTGTGCGGCAGTCTCTACTTGAAAATAAAATATAAGTTGACATGTCATCATCTCATTAGTTGGTGTGAACATGGTGTTTGCCTCCGATTTGGTTAGAAAATGGACTCTTGTAAGTACAATTGCTATGGCAATAGATGCGTAACAATCGACGCGTCCTTACAAAATATAATCCTTAACAGAAGTTGCTTGTTGTATACAAAGACATTTCAAAATTGATTTTTCAAATTTGTGTAGCAGTTAGTAGTGTAGGAAGGAGTGGTGGAATTGCTATTTTTAAGAAAAGATCAATGTGATTGCTCATAATTACTCAAAGTCACAAATCCATGCATCTATCCATGATGCAAATGTGTCTGAGCCGTGGTACTTTACTGGAGTCTATGGTGAACTTGAGACAAGTAAGAGGATGGAAACTTGGAATCTCCTTAGAACGTTAAACATTCCTTCTAATCAAGGGTGGCTATTAATGAGAGATTTTAATGAAATCTTAGGTCTAAATGAGAAGTGTGGGGGAAGAGATAAAACACACAAACAAATGCAAAATTTCCAAGAAGTTCTTGATGATTGTCAGATGCTGAATTTGGGTTTTATTGGTGCCCCCTTCAATTGGTGTAATAAGAGGACCCCTTCATTACATAAGTGAAAGATTGGATCGTTGCTTGGCTAATATTAAATTGAAATCTTTCTTTCCTATGGCTAAGGTTTTCCATGGATTTGTGGCATATTTTGATCATGTGCCACTTATTTTGAAGCTGGAAGCTATGAACAGACAAGGGCCTTATAAAAATCTCTTTCATTTTGAGGTTATGTGGGTGGAGGATGGGGATTGCAAGAGTAATTAAAAATGCTTGGAAGGTACTTTTGCAGGGAGAACTATGGAGAGTATTTTGAAGCAAATTAATTGTTGTGGCGAAAAACTTCAAATTCGGAACAGGAATACATTTGGTCATGTACAACAAAACTTGAAACAGGCAAAGTGATAGCTCAAGTTTATTCAAGACTCTAATTCAAGAGGCCACAATCAATAGGATATCAAAAGGGCTAGAATTGAGGTTCACAAGTGGATGAAAAGAAGTGAAATTATGTAGAGACAAAGGTCAAAGGCCTTATGACTACCTGCTGGAGATAGAAATGCCAGCTTTTTCCATCATAAGGCATCCTAGAGAAGAGCAAAGATATGATCAAAGGGATTTGAGACTCAACAAGGAGATGACAAGTGTAGGATGCTCGAGATGAAGTCATTTTAAACTATTTCAGGTCTCTATTTACTACAGACTAGGAGAGAGGTGACATGCAATTTTTGAATAACCTAGAGGGACGAGTTTTTGCAGATATGAGAGATAAACTGGATGCACCATTTGTAGTAGCTAAAGTGGAAGCAGCCCTTAAGGAGATGAATCCGACCAAAGCACTTGGACCTCATGGCATGGCACCTTTATTCGATTAGAGGTACTGGTCTATTGTAGGTGATGATGTCTCAGCTGCTATTCTATCTTCTTTGAATAGTTGTATTTTTCCTGCACAAGTAAATTATACTTTTGTCACTTTGATACCTAAGAAGAATAAGGCTAAATTGGTCTTTGACTTTAGGCCAATAAGCGTTTGTAATGTGATTTATAAATTGGTATCCAAAGTACTTGCAAACAGGCTCAAGAAGATCCTACCAGATTTGATCTCTGCCTCTCATTATGCATTTGTCTCAAGTAGGTTGTTTTAGACAATGTGCTCATAGCCTATGAACTTGTGGATTTCATTAGAAAAAAGAAGCAAGGCAAGCAAGGCTATATATCAATCAAATTGGATATGAGTAAAGTTTATGATAAACTTGAGTGAGACTTTCTTCAAATTGCTATGAGCAAGATGGACTTCGGAAAAAGGTGGTTACAATTGATAATGCAATGTGTGAAGTTCGTATCCTTCTCTATTCTATTTAATCGTTAACCTTAAGGGTTCTTTTTTTTCAAGAAGAGGGATAAGGCAAGGGGACCCCATCTACCCTTACCTATTTTACTTTGCGGTCTCATTACTCTTTTACAGTAAGCAGGTTTAGATGGAGGAGTGGAGGGTATCAAGATTTGTAAAAGTGCTCCAAAGATGAATCACCTTATGTTTGCTTATGGTACTGTGTTGTTTTGTAGGGCAACACTACAAGTTAGTTTGAATATACTTCAGTTGCTAGAAGTTTATGAATATGCCTTTGGACAAAAAGTTAATAGAGACAAAACAAGCATGATTTTTAACAAGAATATGCAGCCAAACCTACAAGCGGACAACATGCAACTTTGGAGTGTTACTCCTTGTCAAAATTATGATAAGTACTTGTGATTACCATCGATCGTGAAAAGAGGAAAGAAGCAAGAATTCTCACAACTAAAGGCCAGAGTATGGCAGAAGTTACAAGGATGAAAGGAAAAATTATTGTCACAAGGGGTAAGGATGGTACTTATAAAGGTTGTTGCCTTATCAATCCCAACATATAATATGTCATGTTTCAAGTTTCCTACTACATTGTGTTATAAATTGGAAAGCCTTATGGATAATTTTTGGTGGGGTGAAAGAAGAGAAGAGAATAAAATAAGATGGATTAGTTGAAAAAAAAATGTGTAAATCAAAATGTCAAGGGGAAATGAGGTTTAGAGACTTGAGAATGTTCAATATGGCTTTACTTGCAAAGCAAGGATGGAGAATTATAAAGGAAGAACAGTCTTTGCTCCACAAGCTTTGCAAAGCTAAATACTTTCCAACAAGTATTAAAGAAGCAAGATTGGGAAATGTACCATCTTATGTGTGGAGAGGAATATAGGAGGCCAAAAGTTGGCTATTTCAAGGCTATTGATGGGATGGAAAGTCAATAAACATATGGACTGATTTTTGGCTACCAAAACATAAGTTTGCTCCAGTTTCAAATTCAGTTTCAACATCTCAACTAAGCTAGACATTATTTGAGCTAATTGATGAGCTATCGAAAAGTTGGATTGTAGAGAAGGTTAGAAGAATAATGTCACCACTAGAAGCTGCTGAAGTTTTAAATTTGATGCTCTCAGTTGATAACAGAGGATACAATTGTCTAGAAGCCACAAAAAAAAGTGGAAGATTTTTAGTGAAAAGTGCATATAGATTGTTCATGTCACTAAGGGATGATTATCAACATGCTGAGGTCTCTTATCAAGAAGAATAGTCTACATTGTGGAATCACTTATGGAAGTTGAAAATACCGAGTGAAGATTTTTGCTTGGAGACTTTGCAAAAATGGGCCACCTACTCTGAGGAACCTTCAAGCTAAAAATGTGGTGAATGATACAAAGTGCAGGTGGTGCAATGTGGGTGGGGAAGACATTAACCATGCTATCCTCTACTGTCCAACAACATCATTTCTGCAAACTCAACTTGAATTTATTAAACTAAATCACCCAGAGCAGGAGTTTTATCAGGTTGCTGCAAAGTTGATTCAAGGAAATAGATATGATGTATTCCTAAGCTAGTTTTATGTGCTTGGGGCTTGTGGCATCGAAGAAATATATGCCATTATGAGAATAAACACTTTTCTCCCGAGGAAGAAGTCAATAATGCCTATATTTGTCTTAAATGAGTATCAATTTGTTGCTGAGGGACAAAGGGATATTTTTAGGCATCGGTACGAATGGGAGCCTCTTCCACCAAGCACTCTAAAGTTGAATACAGATGGTGCACTTTTCTAGATTTTTGTAAGTCTGGTGTAGGCATGGTGCTTAGAGATGACAGTGGATACATTCTATTTGCAGCAAGCAAACTAGAAGAACATGTAAGTGACCCTAAGGAGATCGGGTTTATGGCAATATTAAGAGGTCTTCAAATCTGTTTACCACTAGAAATTGCATATTTTTAAGTGGATTGTGATGCTTTTCTAGTGGTTCAAGAATTAAACAAGGAAGCGGATTAACTGTCTGTGTGGGGCAATCTGGTTCACGAAATTACGAGATTGATAGGCAGATTTCCAAAAGTTATTATTAAGCATAGTGGTTGGTTGACAAATGTAGTGGCCCATATTTTAGCTAAACATGCATTCTTGGCATGTAAATGACTTCATGATTTGGCGGGATAGTTTTCCTGAATGTGTCTTTCAAGTTGAGTGGCATGATCCTTTGATGTAATTATTATTTTCATTGAATAAATAGTTGCTTTGTTATTAAAAAGAAAATGACATTTTGATAAGGTTCCCTCTACGGGCGGCTATAATGTGCATCAACTATATATTTTGAATTTTTTAATATTATAAAAAAAATTACAAAGTGTACAGCTGTAGCATCCTTCCGGTGCTGCTGCTATTCTTTCCCTTTTGACCATGTTTGTTGTTAGGAAAAATTTTGTTACAAGTAGTTTTATGCAACAATATCACCTATATAATATGGTTAGATTGATTTACAAATTGAAGACAACCAATAATAATGTATTGGTGCGTAGGTTGGTTCACATAATTACTTATATGTAATATTACTCGTGTTACTACTATGTTTCTCGATTTGACAGTTGGGCGTGTCACTTAATATAAATTATATTTTTTAAAATACTTTTTAAACAACATTAAATATTTTTTAAAAATATTAATACACTAATAGTTTTCTTTAACATTAGATAAATATATATATATATATATATATAACCAAATTGAGGAGACAAATTTATAAAACAATATTATGAATGGCTTTACAACCACATATAGGGGATCCTGACGAAAGATCTGCCAATACTTGTCATTATTATTATTATGTTTTTGTATTTTATTTTATGTATTTTTTATACATTTTTTTATTTTAAATCATAATAATATTTAAAAATCTTACTTAATTATTAAATATAAAAGATAATAATAATTATCGAGATCCCGAGATTCCCATAGAATATAAGAGAAATAGATCAATCATAGATGCGTGGCTTGTGCCACAGATCAATCATAGATGCGTGGCTTGTGCCACAGATCAATATTATACAAGAATGCGTGGTCAAGGTTGTATCTTTAAAGTTATGTTGAAGTAAATCTCGCTGTCTCTAATTTTTAAACAATTGTCAAGATGTCTAAAATGTGTCGAACTTTTCAAGGAGTCGTTATCCATCTTATATTAATCTAATTCCTTAAGATGTATTAGTTATAAAAATCCTGCACGAAACAGAATTTGTGGGGATCGATGTTGGACATACTTCTATACATCTTTCAAATTCTTTTCAACATTAGTTTTTCTTGAAAATAATTTATTATAAATATTCGTGTCTCGAACAATACTATTTATCATCTCGAACATTAAACTTCAGTTTTGAGCTCAACATATTAAAAGAATACAAAATCTGACACCGAAAACAGTTTATTTCCAACTTTTGGACAGATTCATGAGGGTTTGTTGGAAGGCCTATTTGGATAGAGAGATGTTTCTATCTAATTTTCATATATAATATTATAATTACAAATATTTTTTATTTAGTCATTATTTAATTATTAAAAAAAATTCGAAACTTTTAAACAGAAAAAAGAAATAATTCAACTTTTTTAGATTTTAAAACGAAGATAATACTAAAAAATTATATTCTAATAATTATTTTAATTTTATAATATTTTTATACAATTTTTTCTCCCATTTCTCAAAACCACATAAAATATTTTAACTGAAATAATTTCTAATGCATCTTCTCTCAAATCTAATATCTTACTAGTATTAATAAATAATCTCAACTCATCATATCATTTCAACTCATTATTCGAACTAGACCGAGTTTCCATGATTATCATGATTCTGTTTTATCAACTAGTCATGTTTAGTATCCTTCAACAACAAATATTCATTAAGAAATAATATTTACGGTTTTGAAATGTATAAGCTTTCCATATTCATTCTGAAAAAGAAAACATATGGGTAGAAGTCCGTGTGTCGTGGCACACTGAAGTAAAGGAAAAAAAATTATTATAGTTGTGAGGGGGTCTGTCGGTGTGCTACCGACTGTTCCCTAGCACAACTCTTTGAAAAAATATGGATAAATCTAAAATCTACATTAGAAAATTATGTTTTTAATAGTAAACGTTATTTTCTCTTAAAGGAACTGCATGAGACTTGTATATATTAAAACTGGATAAAACAATTAGTACTCAATAAATATGGACTAACTTCCAAATAAAGAAAAAATCCAGAAGTTTCTTCCAATTATTCTTCCTTTCATTAGCTTTTAAGGTTTGATTCTCAAGTAAGAAATCTTTTCCCTTGATTTCTTCTTCCACTTTCGGCTACGCTAAGTAAACTATATGAATTATGAAGATAGGGATCAAAACAACATGATGGCCGCACAGGGGAACGATTAAAATGTCTTAAACGAATATAAGAAAAGAAAGCAGTGCATGTATATAATTCTTCTTACACTCTACACGAAGAATGTTTAAGCAGCTAGTAATTCCGAGCTTTTTTTTTTTCATTTTGTTTATTTATCACATGATGAATGAATTAAAGTTGCCAAACTCATAGATCACTAGACTAGCTATATAATTTGAAAGAAAACTTGATCTTCCATAACCCAATCGAGGAGAATTGTGTCCTATTGTAATCGTGCGACAATTACAAGAAATATACGAAATAATTAAAAAAGAAAACAACAGAGAAATAATACAGAGATTTTTATGGTTTGATTGTGTATTTATATCCACGGGAGCAAACGGCGATAATTTCACTATTATTTAAAATAAGGTTATATCATATATATTTATACTAACCCTAATTGTATGATCGTATTTAAAAAAAATTATAAAAGTATACCATAGTTTGAGCCACATGCTTCAACATGTCCAAATATTATTGGCTACTATTCGGTATATATTATATCTAATAATTAGTTGAACAGCCAACATGCAGGAAATTAATAAACAGCCAAAAAGAAAAAAAATAAATAAAAGAGAAAGAAGGGTTACCTGCATGCACACAATAATATTATTGGATGGTGTTGGTTACCTTAACGCCAGTACCCATGCATAATATTTTTTTATTGCCCCTTTGGGCTGTGTTGGAATACAAATAATATTATAATATGGCCGGGTGCATTAGAAACCTTGGAAAATAATTAAAAACTTTATTACATATAATATTATAGTTGAACCTTAGGTTATCGGCCGCAACCACTTCCCATCCTCCAAATTCCTGCAAAAGGTGTCAACCTATTTGCATCGGATCCAAAACTTGCCAATCAACCAAAAGAAAATATTCAATATTCTCAACTTGTACGCTAAAGAATTACGCAAAAGAGTGATAAGATAGCTAGCTAAAATAGCATAGCCCAAGAAAGAAAGAAAGAAAACAATTTAGCCACACATGATCATACATTTCAGCTCACCAAATCGTAACGCTTTGTGAAAAAACATGCACGCCAAGAAACACAAACGCCACCCAATATAACACGCATGATCACCCTGATTCAACTAATATTCCCATGCACAAAATCATCCCAACACCATGATCAATCCTGGCAACTTCACCTCCTCCTCCTCCGCTGATGAACTTGTGCCTCGAAAGTTGATGTCCTGGCGGATTTTTCCTTTTCAAGATATCAAAATCCTTGAGCTTTTCCTCGCTATTTTTGTGTTTGTGGCCATTCATTCTCTAAGACAAAAGAGGGTTCAAGGTCTGCCCGTATGGCCTGTCCTCGGAATGTTGCCTTCCTTGATGACCGGCCTGAGAACCAATGTGTACGACTGGCTGACCGAGATTCTCTGTCGTCAGAATGGGACTTTTAAATTCAAAGGTCCTATGTTTAGTAGCCTCAACAGTGTCATAACCTCGGACCCTCGAAATTTGGAGTATCTTCTCAAGTCTAAGTTTCCCAATTTCCCAAAAGGACCATATTTCCGAGACACTGTTCGTGATCTTCTTGGCATAGGGATATTTAGTGCCGACGACGAGACATGGCAACAGCAAAGGAAGACGGCGAGCATTGAGTTCCATTCCGCTAAGTTCCGGCAATTGACGACCGAGTCATTGCTTGAACTTGTGCATTCCAGGCTCTTACCGGTGTTAGAGAACTCAATTCAGCAGTCTTTTCCCATTGATCTCCAAGACATCTTACTGCGTTTCACTTTTGATAATGTTTGCATGCTAGCATTTGGGGTTGATCCGGGATGTTTACGCCCCGGTTTACCGGAAATTCCATTTGCCAGAGCGTTTGAGGACGCGACGGAAGCCACGTTCCAACGATTTGTGACGCCCACATGGATATGGAAGGCCATGAGGTATTTCAACTTGGGTGCGGAGAAAATGCTCGAGACATCAATAAAAGGAGTAGATAAATTTGCCGATGATGTAATTCGGACAAGAAAGAAGGAGCTCTCTCTTCAAAATGTCGACGAAGACAAGACAAGGCAAAGGTCAGACCTCTTGACAGTGTTCATGGGGCTGAAAGACGAGCAGGGACAGCCTTTCTCGGACAAGATTTTAAGGGATATTTGCGTCAACTTTATACTTGCCGGGAGAGACACTTCGTCGGTGGCACTGAGCTGGTTTTTCTGGCTGCTTGACAAGAATCCGGCGGTGGAGGAGTGTATTCTTGCAGAAACATGCCGAATTTTGAATGAAAGAGACGAGTTGGAAAGGGGAGATCAGAGGGAAAGTTCAGTAATATTTAGGCCGGAGGAGATAAAGAAAATGGATTATTTACAGGCTGCTCTATCTGAGGCACTCAGGTTGTATCCTTCAGTGCCAGTAGATCAGAAGGAGGTAAGTAATTGATTAGCTAATGAAACTACTTATAATTTGGCTTTTTCTTTCATCAGTTTTCTTTCAAACAACAAATATCATGTTTTGAAAGTCAGTTTCGGTTTTTCTTTTTTCAGTTTTATTTTCAAAAAGCATCATTAATTTTACTTCCTCAAATCTGATCAAACTACCATGCATAGGCATCATGGGTGTTTAGAAAACTCGAAACCCACAAACAAATAAATGAACAGAACTGCATGAGCTTTCCATATACAATCTATTTTATGAAGTTTTATACAATCAATCATATATATTTGAGCATATTTTTATAAAATTAATTTAGTAAAGAGAATTTCCTTTTTGTTTGGGTGGTTTTTTGATCAGTACAGAGAATCTCGTTTACTTAGGAATACTAGTTGAAAACTGTCAAAAATATATAGACCAATATAGGGGACGTACTATTTGGTCAAATGTTTGTTAACCTACCGCGCGCCATACTTTCTGTAACTCTGTTCCCCATGGCCTATCTTTAAGGTGACATAAATTACGAGAAAAAAGAAAAAGGCTTATTATAACAAATACATTTCTCGTGCTATCTGGTACTAATACACCATATCTCATTAGTGCTCTGCAGTTAAACGTGTTTGGATAAGAAAAATATGAAGATGGATGACCTCTAAAAATTCTCATTTGCACCCTACCCTTCATTCTTATTTTGCTGAGAAACTGAAATAAATTACCAAATATTTAAGAACAAAACAAAACTGCAGAAATAAATAAATCAAGATTCAAGACACCGAATATATAGTTACACGTACCTTAATAAAAAGAATTAAAAAGAAAAATGGTGATAGGGGTCAAAGTTTACTTGGACTAGAATCTCAAACTGAAATTGGGTCATTCCCAAATATGCTTGAAAATAAAAGTTTTATGATACCTTTCGAGTTTCTAATAATTTTCATTTTTTTTTCTTTTTGGTACACGCGGGAAAGTTATAAAGACATTGATTTGTTGGAATTTTTTCCTGGAATGAAATAAAATATATTTTTTAAATTAAAACTAAAACGATTTGTGTATATTGTTTTCCTCAGCTGGTTTCATTGAATTTACTCAAATTAATGCAGTAATTGAACTAGCTAGTAATATTCTAATTTTGAAATTCGAATTAACTACCTTACCTTTTGAAATTTAGGTTATTGAAGATGATGTATTTCCAGATGGGACAGTGCTAAAAAGAGGAACAAAAGTGATATATGCAATTTATGCAATGGGGCGAATGGAGAGCATATGGGGAGCGGATTGCAACGAGTATAAGCCGGAAAGATGGTTGAGAAATGGCCGGTTCATGAGCGAGTCGGCATACAAGTTCACGGCGTTCAACGGCGGCCCTCGCCTTTGCTTGGGAAAAGATTTTGCTTACTATCAAATGAAATTCGCCGCCGCATCGATCATTCATCACTACCATGTCAAGGTGGTGAAAAATCATCCTGTGGAACCAAAGCTAGCACTTACTATGTACATGAAGCATGGACTGAAGGTTACTCTTCATAGGCGTGATGAGTGGGAGCTTCAAAAGTACCTGAATATCAATAAATAAAGGTTTTAATAATGGGGATGAATATCAATAATCATGTTTTTAACATGTTTCTTATTTTTTTGGTCTCTTATTATTACATATGTAGGTTTATGGATCTATTATAACGCGCGGTATTGTATTGATCACATGTTGTTCTCAACTATGGAGATCAGTTAAAGCAAAGGACAAGGTTGCATTTGGTTGTGTGTGTTTAAGAAGCTGCTGTATTTGAATAATGGGGTACTTTATCTCCATTTATGGATCTTCCCTTGGGCAGAATTGAGTAATCACTATGATCCGTTCACCCAAAAGAAAATAAATAAATATGTATATATACATTATCTTTTATTCATCTTCCCTTAACTACATTATCATATTCTATATACATATATATGTGTGTGTGTATGTATTTATGACACTACAACAAATAAGACTTTTTGCTGCGTTTTATTTAGCTGAGAGTTAAATTCTATCGTAAATAATAATATTTGCTACGCTTTCTCGCTGTAAATAGTAGCATTACATCGAGAAATTAGGCATTTGCCGTGAGAAATTAGGCTTATTGTCACGATCAAATAGCCGCGGTTAACCAGCGATCTTCAAAACGTGGAAAATGATTTTTTGCCACTATTTTGAGGCTTTTGTGGTGATTTTGAAGTTTTTTGCGACGATTTTGAAGTTTTTTGCTGCGATTTATTAAACGCCGCAAAAAACCTTATGTAATGTAGTGTGACTTCACTTTGCATGTGAAAAAATTCCCAAAACATTGTTATAGTAGAAAATGCAATTAATTGACACGAGCGGTAGCTAAAATTAAAACACAATTAATTGACATGAGTGGTAGTTGAAATTATTTGACATGCGAGTGTTGCTTAGTTATTTTGAGTTTAAAAAGCTTAAAACATACTTTTTAACAATTTATACATGATCTTCTTTCTTTATTGTATATTAAAATATTTGGTTGTAAAATTTGATCAATGTAAAAAATATAAATAAAAAGACATGAAAAATATTATTTATACATTTTAGAGCACTAGCAATGGTCTTACTAAAATTTTCCTTCAAAAAATACAACTTTACACACTTTCTAAAAAAATTTAGTCATATTTTATTAATAGTGGAGAGAAGAAAATGAAGAGAATGAAATAAAATGTACTTTTATTCTTCAAAACTCTCCGAAAGTTTTGGAAAATTACTATTCACAAATAGAAAAAAAAATACATTTATTTCCTTTTCTCCACTTTCTTCTTCCCAGTATTAATCAAATATAACTAAATTTTTTTGAAAAATGTGTAAAGTTATACTTTTTAAAAAGAAATTTTAGTAAGACCATTGTTAATGCTCTTAAAATGATCAAGATCCATGCAATCTTTTTGAAAAAACAAAATGGAATACACCTAGTACTCATATTTATGAAAAACCTTATTTTTTTTACTATCAAAATCTTACTTCTTTCACAAAAAAAAGTTGTGTGAAATTTACATACCCTAAAGTTGTATTTTTTTCTTACTTAAAAAAATTTGTGTTTATTACGTACTTTTGTAGAACCCAAGGTTTCAAATCTCATATTTATGTATAGATTTTGATAATAACAAATAAATTCAAAACTCAAACTCAAATTGTCTACACATGAAGAGAGCTAAGCACATCAAGAAATCAAGTATGAGTAAAAATAAGAATAATTCTACAAATGAAACTCATAAAGTAATTTTGTATATCTCTTAAAATTTGAAAAGACTTAAAATTAATATTTTCTCATAAAGTATCAAATTGTATTTTTTACATTTGCATAACTTTATTAAAATGTTTAATTTCAAAAATTATTATTATTTTTCCACATATGCATAAAAATTTGAATTTGTAAAATAATTGATTGTCATCTTTAACATGTGCATATGTTGTTTGAAAATCTTGAAGGGTGATTGTGTGTTTTTTTGACAAATACAAAATATAGATGATTTTATTTGAAAATATTGAAAAGTGGTTGTGTGTTTTTTTGACAAATGCAAAATATAGATGATTTTATTTGAAAATATTGAAAAGTGGTTGTGTGTTTGTGTGTTTTTTTAACAAATGCAAAAGATAGATAATTTATTTGAAAATCTTGAAAGGTGATTGTGTGTTTTTTTGACATATGCAAAAAGAAGATAAATTGGTTTGAAAAATAAATCATACTCATTTTATCATGTATGAAAAGTAAAAGATTAGATTTAATTTATTTGAAAAATAAATGGAGTTGTTTTTGACAAATATAAAAATGAGATGTTTTTATTTGAATTTTTTAAAAAGTAAATAGTGATCTTATTTGACATGTGAATCTTTTCAATTTGATTATGAAGACTCATTTGCCTATAAATAGTTTACTTGAGTTTTACAAAATAATAATAAAAGTTTACACATCAATTGTTAAGTTTTGTATCATTCTTTCAAAATTCTTATTCTCTGTTCTCTAAGTTTTGTGCTTTAATCCTTATTCATTGTGAAAGAGATATAGGTTGCACTATATTATTTTTATCTCACTCATTGAAAAGTGTATTCTAATAACCTACCCACTATCAGTTTTTATATTTGTAAGAGGGTGCGTATAACCCTTGTGTGTAGAAGATGTTCTACACAGTAAATAGTTGAATCACCAAGTATGAGATGATTGCAAGTGTAGAGGGTGTTCTATACGGATTCTTTGTAACGATGTTGCTCAAAAGTGTAATAGATTTCTATCTCCACCTTAAGGAGATTGAATAATAATTTGGGATTCTCAAATAGTAGCTTGAAGTGAGGACGTAGTCAGTGGAGTTGAATTTCGTTAAAATACTGAGTTTGCTTCTTCTTATCCTTACTCTTTATATTTCTTACTGTTTCATATTTTGTTTATATTTTATATTATATATTTGATTTATAAGTATTAATTTTTTAATATAATCCAATTCACCCCTTATTTTGAATTAGTTATCAAGACAACTTTAAATACGTAAAACTCTATTATTATATATGTTTCTTAAATTTTCCAACAAGGCAAGCACGACAATTGGACAGAAAAAGAACAAACCAGCTTCCACAAACTGACGTGGCAGTGCCACATTTTTTTTTTCAATTTTACCCCAGCCCTATGTCTCTCCATTCCCAACAGAGCTTGATCTTGCGCCCCCACGTCTCCCTGCATTCTCAACTCTCCATCTCCAACCACGTTGTATCAGCAGCCATGTTCCATATTTGTAATTTAGAAAGGTCTAAAGCTGGTTGATGCAGGTAAGTAAGAGTTTAAATGGGTTTTGCATGCCTATTGGTCTGTTTTTTCTTTCCTGGGTCCCCAATCAATAATATCACAGAAAAATGACCAATTTTCTACTCTATCTCTCTAGTCATATCTATCTGATTCAATTTAGTATTACTACTGATTGTGGACCCACCATTTTTTGAAGCTTTAGGAATTTCACCCACGAATTTATGGATTTGAAGCAAATTCAACCACCCTCCAACAATCATTTCTTTTTAATATAAAAACAAATCAAATCAAAAGCTATTAGGGCCCCAAATGGTAATACGAAGGAAAAAAAGAAATGTAGTAAGTCTAGTGATACTGGCTCAGAACTGGAATGAAAATGGACCGCAAAATATTCATTAAATTCATAGAAAAACCTCCTTCGTGTAGATCGGTGCCGCCGGAACCATAACAAAAACAAAAATATGGGAGAGAAAAAGACTAACTTTTTAGAAACCGGTGAGAAACTCAGAGGCAAATATATAAGATACATCTGAGAGTTAGGATTGGTGGAATCGGGAGAGAGAGGGGCGAAGAAATGCGTTGGCAACAAGGTTGGTGTCGATGCCGTCAATAGTAACGGGCAGTGAAGCTGGGTGGGCTCGGGTCTGATGGGTTGGGACAGGGAGCGGATATGGAGACTCAAGGCTGGATGCAGGAGGGACAGGACGGACCTACCCCTTGGCGTAGGGGGCTACTGCCCCCAAACTTTTTAAAAAATTATATATAGTATATAAATATATATATAATTTTTTGATATAATTAAAATTTCCACATGATCAATTTATCAAAAAATAAAAATTTCCCCCTCACCTTCCACCCCCTACCCACTCACCCACCAATCCCATCTACCAAAATCCTCACACTTTTAAAACTTTTACTAAAATTATTTTTTCAAATCTTAATATTCACTTAATCTCACTCTAAATTTTTACTTTACTAATAGTTGATGTCCAAATTATTCTCCCACTCTAACTTAATATACTAACGTATCTAGATTTTTAGAATATGTCTAAATTATCTAAACTATACAGATGATTAGAAATTTCAAAAAAATGAAATATTTATTAAATGACTGACATTTGATTGATTAATTCGTCTAATATTAACTCTTCATGTATTATTATTACTATTGAACGAACATTTTCTGGTATGAAACTTATAAAAATTAGATTGCGTACTCAAATGAAAGATGAGTTTTTATAGATCATTTACTAATTTATATTAAAAAAAATTGTCAATAGTTTCACTTTAGAAATGATAATAGACGAATTTTATTTCAAGAAATATTATCATCGAGCTTAATTTCTAAGAGAAATCCTAAGTTCATATGATTTTTTTTTATAATAGTTTCTAGCAAATTACAAAAATTCTAAAAAAAATATGATTTATAGACATGTATTTTTTATATATAATTTCATAACATATGATTATTATTTTTATATATAATCATGTACAAAAAAAAATATTTATATTTATATAAATTACATAATTTATCAATTTTCCTTTCAAATATCAAATCATAATTCCGCTCTTGTGCATAAAATTGAAAAACATAAAACATAAATATAAAAATTAAAAACTTAAGATCATATGACATTATGCTATCTTAGTTGGTAGAATTTTCTTATAATATTTTAAAAAAAAATATTAGCTGTAGTCGGGTTGCAACTAAGCAAACCCCATATTTTTATGTGACTCTAGCAGCTTTCTTTATCTAAAGCTGCATAGTTATCTTTGTCTGCACATCTCTTGTAAGGATGATGCACGTACTCGTAAAAGATATTGATCGATAGTTTGGACCAATTATTGTAATTATTTAACATATATTTTAATATATATATATATACATTTAAATTCGCTAATAAACTTTTTCCTGACTATTAAATATAAATAAATTAATAATAAAACTATAAAATATGTAAATATCGCATAAATATTTTAAAAAATAATAATATTCATTATACTTTTTTCTAATAAAATTTCTTATTTTATTAATATATTTTTAAATAATTATATATGATTTACACATTCTACCACTATAAATAATATTTCTCTTTAATCACTAAATATCAATTCATTTGAGGAGCGGTAGTTTGTCCTTCAAGGATTTTCCCTCTTAATGAATTCAACAGGGAGAATCACATCACATTTCATAAACTTATATAATGAATGGTCATGTGTCAAGTTTGTTGATGTAAGTTCTGCATCCCTAAGTTAGATCGCGATTTCCAGTCCTAATCTGTAACAACAAAGGCAGAGGGCTGGGTTCCTCGACTCTGAGAACTCTTCGAAGGTTTAGTTAGAGATGGAAGTGAGAAAAGAAAAACAGACAATAATTCAAATGAGCCTTAGAAAAATATTTATACCTGTTTCCAGTAATCTATTCTTTCTTTTATATGGGTCAAAACACTGATCAGATACATGTGTAACTATTAGGGAATGTCGGAAAACGTTTTACTCCTCTTCCCATCCTAGATTTCTTGAGAGCATTTATTAATTTTGTTTCTTCTCAATAATATCTCTTATAACATGATTAGCTCCGATCGATCAATAGATCTCTTGGGATATTCTCATCAATCCGCATTTAATGCGATATACCACCCTGCCAAGTATTAAATGCTTACAGGATCTCCGATTACCACACCATCAATACGTCAGGGATAATTATAACAGGCTAACTAAGTTTATCGTCTTTGTATAATAAGGAACCATGTGGGAGGAGTTTAGTTTGAGTAGGAAATACTCAGGATCTAACTCAAGGAATTTTACCGAATACAATCCTCCTAGGACTCTGGAAGAAAGGTAATAGGCGAGCGCCATTTCGGAGGGTGCTCGCTACTTTATCCCCTGTCGAAATTGCCTCCCTCACAGTACCCCATGAATCTTAATTGAATATAATTCGATTGAGATTCATTACATCCTTATCGCTCGAGTTCGTGAAACCTTATCCCACGCAAAATCAAATTTGAATGGGTGAAACAAGGGCATAATGTTCATAGAAGTGACCGTTGGTTTTTATGCAGGGACGGTTCGTCTTATGATCACTGAGCGTGGAGAAAGGGGGCAGTTTACTGGCTATGATGACACGAAACATCGTGCACTGTATTTATGGATTTTCCATAATTACTCGCCTGATTTTACAATTTCTCGAGAAATTAATGGTCAGTTATTTCTTTATTAATTGGGGTGTACCCTCCACGTGCTAAACGGCCGTTTCACCATTATTATACATTTATCAGTCGTGTCGTTTTACTTCCCAAAGATCACGCTAATTATACCATTTGCTTTCCCCACGACCGTTATCACTTGATATATAAACACCCGTTATTCGTAATGGTTCATTCTTTACTATCGTCTTGCTGCTGGAACACTTGCATACTTTCTTTCTTTACTATCTTGTCTTCGAACCAATCTTCCTTCGCATCTTCATCAAGCTTCAATGGGGGTTGGCTCTATCTACGCTGGGTATCAGTGGGTTCCTTCTTACCCTTTTTCGGCCATTCAACACCTTCAGGATCAAGGTTACATCCCAGCTTTGGCCAGTTTCAGAGTTATTCGAGAACGCCCTTGTGACGCAGAAGGGCGAGCTCAGCATGTGCTTCTGTATGAAGCCATGTTCAAGAACGGGCTGCGTCTTCCCTTCATTCGACCGGTGCGTGAGGTCCTCCATTACCTGGGTTTGGCCCCGGCCCAGTTGTTAGTGAACGCTTGGCGGATACTATTAGCTTCATGCATAGTATTCCGTTCATCGCTGTTGGAGGTAGGAGATGTGTATCCTGATCTTACGGCACGAGAGTTTCTCTCTCTGTACTGTTTGATCAGGAAACCAGCCTTAAGTTTGGTTGGTTTTCAGTCTCGGCATAGCGAGACTAAGTTATGCATCCTCGAGAGCAGGTATTCTAATGTGAATGACTACCACAAGAATGTATTTTATGTAAAGGGGGACAAATGGCAGTTCCCTGAAGATGAGACCAGGGGGAATTCCCCATTCAGGTGAACTGGGGCGAGCTGCCCCCAGCCTCCCTTCTGGATATTGACTTGAATAAAAGGGAGAGGGATCGGGTGGAGAAAGTGATACGCTGGGCAAAGCGTCACTTCCACGGCTGGAATCCGACCTCATTTTGACCGACCAAAATATCAACACTTACTTGGTCGAGCCACGGCAGGGTTATGCTGAATTTCAAGACTTCTCCAGCATACCGGCGGCTGGAGCGCTTGTCCAATTGGGGGCAATTCGCAAACAAACTGCCCCTCCAGCCAAGGAAAAGCGCACCAAATCTCGCCGTGAGAGTGGCGAGCAAATTGCGACAGAGGCTTCTAAACCTCTAGTTCTAACCTTTGCCCAAGAAAGACGAGTGAAGGCTCGCCATGACACAAGGGCTTCTCGCCCTTCACGAGAGGTTCGAGCGCCCTCTTCCCTAGTACAGCCTTCACCAACTCCCCTGGTACCCGTGGCGTCTGCTGGTAGAGAGGGCGGCCAGCACACCAGATCCCCTTCACCGGAGGGGCAGAGGGCCAGTTTGCCAGAACCATTGGCGATGTGTCTGCCTTCAGACTGCCAACCGCATCCAGATGACAAGCCTGTGCCTTCGACTTCCAGGCAAACAATGGATGAGGTTGAACTGGCCTTTCTCAACGCCCTCTTGAACTCTCCCGCCTACGCAGCAGGGACTCCATACTTCAATACTTTCGTGCTGTCGTCTACACAGGCTCTTGCTTGGGAGGAGGTTCCTCAATCAATTCACCCTTCTTCGCCCAGAGAGAGTCGCCCCGAAACGGGTGGGGAGCACCTTTCTGAGGAGGAAGAGGATCCATCCCTTCAGGGTTTTGGGGGGCGAGGCGCGGCGACAGTCGAGCATGAGCAGGCAGAAAACCATTCGGGAACAAGGTCGCCCGCCAAGGTTATTCCCACCACACGTCGTGCTAAACGTACCCGGCAGCTCCAGTCCAGCTTCGGGTATGATGTAGCCGTAGTAGATGCCACGCCCACCGAAACTAACGAGACTACAAGGCTGGAGTCCCCTCTCCCTGATGATGAAGATGCAAGATCTGTGATGGGCTCCTCCCCCCACCACGTGATACAGCACCGCTCCCATCTCCCATCACCAACTACCTCTACTCCCGAGTGTTCTGACCGGGCAGGGATAGTAGTCGACCTACTTTGGTTGCTCTTGGCGCAGGTAATTATTCAAAATTTCGTTTTAGTTTGGGTGTATTCCATTTGTCAATTACTTGTTATTGTGTAGGCTTTCGACCAAATCGTCGAGTCTGTTGGCTCTGAAGTGGCAAGATTATTGATAGGGAGTGCTAAAACAGCTCAGGAACAGCTTCAAGAGGCGAAAGCTAAGTACCGAGAGCTTAGTACTTTGGTCAGCCAGCTCACAGAAGACAGAGATCTTCTAAAAGCCAATGTGATAGAGCTGGAGGAGGAGCGGGATCACTATTCAGAGATCCATGTGTCCATGCTAGACGAGGTGGCGACACTTAAGGAAAGGAACCGGCTCCTGGAGGCGAGCAGGGATGATCTCCTTCGAGGGCAGGAGTCCATTGGGCAGACATTAGCTATTAAAGAGACCGAACTCTCCCTCGCCACTCAAGAGATGAGCAGCCTGAAGTCAAACATGTCTCTCCTAGAGCACTCGCGAGCCATTCAAGAAGAAGAGTTAGAGACTCTCCGAGCTAAGGTAGACACATCTGAGTTCGAGCGCGACTCTCTTTCTAGGGAACTAGGCGAGGCAAACAAAGAGCTCGAGTTTCTTAGGCATCAGGTGACTCAGCATCGTTCCCTCTGCATAACTGCCTGGAGTCAAGGTTATGTGGAGGGTTTGAGGCGGCTGAGGCAGGAGATAGTTTGGAACCCGACCTTTGATGTGGCTGGCATAGATCCCCAAGACCTCGCTCCCGACCCCATAGCAAAGGCAGAGGTCGCCAAGATAGGCACACCAGAGTGCCGCATACGTCTGCCTCCTTGATCGATAATTACATTGTATAGACTTGTATACAGAGTTTAAGATGTAAAGAGTACTTAGTTGATACACCCATTTTATTCAATGTATATCTTCTCTGTATTTGTTACTGAAAAGACTCGCCATATTTTAATAAAAATCGATACACTTATATATTTTGATATGTTGCATTCGGGATACCCACATTAATTTGAATGTTGTGATGATTTTTTGTATACCCAGACAAGGTTGTTTGTTGAAGACTATATTACTCCATTAACCTTTACCAACGTATGCAAACGAGCTAGTGGTTGAGATTTGTAACAATACACAACTCTTATCGTTAATCGATTGCTACACAAATTAGGCGAATGAGACTTAAGCAAGCCTTTACCTAGTTACAGTGAGTGCGATGGCGGGTGGGCGATTCATGGGTAGTCTCATCTCTGCTTCGTTTAAGTCCTCCCTCAGAAAGGACAGGTGATAAGGGATGGAGTTACTTCATTGACTCAAAGGGTGAAGCAAAAGTAAAGGAGGTTATCTTCTTATGCTGATTAGGGACCTGTCGATAGTGAAGATGACCAGCCTTCGGGGACCTCGAAGCCATAAGATGAAGAAGGTGAAGGAACAGGTCCCGTTGGTCTGTTGATCGAACCGAGGGGAGAGTCTTTTAGCCCAGGCGACCCCTTCGGCGAGAGGATTGTGGGGCGAGGCTTGGAGCCCAGGCGACCCCGCAGTTTGTTGATCGAATCGAGAGGCAAGACTTTTAGCCTAGGCGACCCCTTCGGCAGGAGGACTGTGGGGCGAGGCTTGGAGCTCAGGCGACCCCGCAGTCTGTTGATGGAACCGAGGGTGAGGCTTTTAGTCCAGGCGACCCCTTTGGCAAGAGGACTATGGGGCGAGACTTGGAGCCCAAGCGACCCCCTAGTCTGTTGATCGAACCGAGGGGCGAGGCTTTTAGCTCAGGCGACCCCTTTGACGAGAGGACTATGGGGCGAGACTTGGAGCCCAGGCAACCTCACAGTCTGTTGATCGAACCGAGGGCGAGACTTTTAGCCCAGGCGACCCCTTATGTGCCTACAAAACGACTGAACATTTTTGTCACAAAATGGTGATTCACAATCATCATGTATTATATATAATTCTGGTAAAGGCAAAATCGAACTATACATAATACTTCTTCAAGTGTTCTGCGCTCTATGGATGAGAGAGGGCGTTGCCTTCGCTATCTGTAAGTTTGTATGATCTCGGTCGAGTGCTTCTGGTAATAACGTAGGGTCCCTCCTACTTAGGCCCTAACTTGCACTCTTCAGTCGTGGTCACTCCTGTGTTCTTCAACACCAGGTCCCCATGTTTGAAAGATTTGTGGCTGACTCGCCTGTTAAACCACTTTTCAGTCCTACGTTTATGATGTTTTACTCTCACAGCAGCCTCTGCTCACCTTTTTTCCATGAGATCCAATTGTTGCAGCAGCTTCACTTCATTGTTATCCGGATGGAAATTCTTTACCCTGGAAGTAGGGACTCCTACCTCTGCCGGGATGACAGCTTCGCTCCCATATGTAAGGGCGAAGGGAGTCTCCCCGTAGGGGTTCGAACAGTGGTCCGGTATGACCATAGCACTCCAGGGAGTTCGTCTGCCCACGTTCCCTTGCAGCTTCCCAACTTCTTCTTAAGAATGGACAGGATGGTCTTGTTAGTCGCCTCTGCTTGACCATTTGACTGAGGATGTCCAGGCGAAGAGTAACGAACTTCGATTTTCAACTCGGCGCACCACTATTGATAGTGTGAAGAGTTGAACTGACCTCCGTTGTTGGATATGAAACATTGGGGGTATGCCAAACCGACAAACAATAAATCTCCGGAGGAACTTAGTGATGGCCGGGGAAGTTATGGTTTGACAACGCTTTCGTCTCTACCCACTTAGTGAAATAGTCGACTGCTACCATAATGAACTTAACCCCTCCTCGGCCCACAGGAAGGGGACCTATAAGATCTAGCCCCACTGAGCAAAAGGCCAAGCTGCCACTATAGACGTTAAATTTGTAGGTGGGAGACGCAAGATATTGGCATACCTTTGGCATTGTGAACATTTTTGGGTGAACTCTTTCGAATCCCTGAGAAGGTTCGGCCAGCAATATCCTGCTCGGCCAACTTTGCTAGCCAAAACTCTTCCTCCCAAATGACTCCCGCAAATTCCTTCATGGATTTCAGCTAATACATACTGAGACTCTTCGACCGATAAACACCTGAGTAATGGTTTTGAGAATCCCCTTCTGTACAATACCCCCTTCTAGATGACAAATCGGGCAGCTCTGTTCTTGATCCTTTTGGCTTCGCCTGCGTCACTAGGTAGCTTACTCTCTTGTAGGAATTCTATTATCTCTTTTGCCCATTCAGGGTGGTTTGTCTCCACTTGGAACATCTCTTTATTGATAGATGGGATATCTGCTTGTCTGGCTTCTGTATTTTCAGGAAGAGGGATATCCACCTGTCCGGAAGCTATTCTGGACACACACTAACTG
The DNA here is from genome assembly GCA_036898215.1 of Platycarya strobilacea. Lineage (NCBI taxonomy): Eukaryota > Viridiplantae > Streptophyta > Magnoliopsida > Fagales > Juglandaceae > Platycarya > Platycarya strobilacea. The sequence continues at coordinate 15,390,059 of CM072557.1, forward strand.
ACAATATTTGTTGAGTCGTTCTCCCTTAACAGTGAAGGTGTCATTCACCTGTTGAACCACCACTTGTGAATCGGCGTGCACTATCACTTCCTTAGCCCCCAAGAGGCGGGCAACGTTCAATCTGACTAATAGCACTTCATATTCTGTTTCGTTGTTGGTAACTTTGAAAGTGATCTTAACGGCATACTTGTGTTCCACACCCTCGTCAGAGATGACATGGATACCTACCCCCCTTCTGCTCTACATGTCGAGCTGTCTGGCCCGTCCACGTATATCATCCAAGGTTTGGTAGGGGGTTCCATTCATGGTAGCCACTCGGCCAGCCAATTGCTGCACTTCGTGGTGATTCCGAGGCGCCACCATGCAAGATATGGCTTTAACCTTCTCAGGGTTGGCTTCGATTCCTCTCTCAGAAACCATGTAACCTAAGAACTTTCCCGACCCCACTCCAAATGAACACTTACTTGGGTTAAGTTTCATCTTGTATTGACATAAAACCCCAAAAACTTCTCGCAAGTCCTCCACATGCTGTCCGGACGTTTTACTCTTGACTAGTAGATCATCAACATATACCTCTACATTCCTCCCAATCTAATGTTTGAACATCCGGTTGACTAGACGTCGATATGTGGCCCCTGCATTCTTCAACCCAAAGGGCATTACCTTGTAACAATATAGTCCCTGGTTGGTAATGAAAGCTGTTTTGTCCTTATCATCTGGTTTCATCCTGATCTGATTATACCCCGAGTAGGCATCCATGAAACTGAGCAACGGGTGACCGGCCGTTGAGTCTACGATCAGGTCGATACGAGGGAGTGGGAAGCTATCCTTCGGACATGTCTTGTTTAGATCGGTGAAGTTCACATAAATTCTCTATTTACTGCTCGACTTCTTTACCAGCACTACATTAGATAGCCATTCTGGGTACTGGGCTTCCCTGATAACTGCCGCTAGTAGGCGATCCACCTCCTCGGCTATGGCAGTACATTTCTCTGTGCAAAAACTACGTCTTTTTTGCTTAATTTTCCGAGCTTCCTGATTGACACATAAATGATGTTCAATAATACTATTATCTATACCTGGCATGTCCTGATGAGTCTAGGCGAATATGTCATGATGATCCTCCAGGAGTTGTTTGAGTTCTTGCTTCAGGGTAGGCTCCAAATTGGCGCTTATGTGAATCTTCCACTCGGGCTTCGTCTGGTTGAAGGCGATCAGTTCCAATGGCTCTCCAGGCTCCGCTTGCTTGATGGTCTGTTCATCTCTAAAATCTTCATCCCATCTTGTCAGAGGTGGTGGAGGTAGCAACTCGTCTGCCCTTCTATTGTGCATCAGGCCCTTCTCGGTGACACCAATCATCATTTGGACTAGAGGCTTGAGCTCACGAGAGTAACATTCGTGAGCCATAGATTGCTCGCCTCGGACTTCCCCTATACCATTTGGGGTCAGGAACTTCACCTTCAGATGGTATGTTGAAGTTACGGCTTTCAGGCGATTCAAAGCGGGTCGCCCCAATATGATGTTGTATGAAAAAGGGGTTTTGACTACCAGGAAATCAACCATAACTATCGAGGTTTTAGGTGCATCATCAGCCATTACGGGCAGAGTTATGACCCCTTCAGGTTGTATCACCTCACCGGCGAATCCTCTAAAGGACGCCGGGACCCGCCTTAGTCTATCCCACCCAATCCTCATCTGGTCGAAGGCGTCCCAATATAGGATATCAGCTGAACTTCCGTTATCTATAAGGATTCTTTTGGTTACGAAATTGGCGACCAACATGGTGACCACCAAAGCGTCGTCGTGTGGCTGCATCACTCCTTCATCATGCTTATCAAAGACAATCGGGACATCTTCAGAAGGCCGTCCGTCCCGAGTGGATTTCGACATGGTGAACACCTCGGCGTATTGTGCCTCGCGTGCGTACGCTTTCCTTGAAGTTGAAGTTTCCCCTCCTCTTGGCACTCCTCCAGCGATGGTTCATATTTTGCCCAATGGTCCCTGCCTATGGGATGAGTCTTTGGCATTCCCCTCTCTCCTTGGGCTTGGGCTACGCCTACTATTAGGATATCTCCCCTTTTTCGACGGCTCTTCTCTTTCGTCTGCATTCTTCCTCTTCAAGGTTTTACAGTCCCAGGTGTTGTGCCCAGTTGATTGGTGGTATTCGTAGTACATACTTCCCAGTCGGTACTGACGCTGCTGATGATACTGCCTTCCCCTAGGTTCCCTGTCTACTGCCAAATTGGTATGAGGACGTGGTCTGTATTGTGGGTTCCCCTGAGATGATGACCCTCCTTGTATAGTCCTTCTTTTCGAGTGGGCTGCATTTCTTCTTCTCGCAGTCAGGTTGGCTTCGGCTTGATTGGAACGTTCTATTTCTTCCCGCCTTGGCCCCACGAGCGCTTGCAAGGTGTCTTCAGTGTTTATGTATCCGTCTGCCCTGTCCATGAATTCTGCCGACGTGGTAGGAGTCCGTCTAGCAATCTCTGTCAGGAAAGGGCTTCCAGGCCATATTCCGCTCAGGAGGGCGGCCAGAGTAATCTTCTCATCCTGATCCCCCACTATCATCAGTTCCTTGTTGAACTGAGAAAAATAGTTTTTGAGGTTTTCCTGACTGTCCTATTTCACCGTGAGGAGATACGCAGCTGGTCTTTTCCTCTTCAAACTTCCTAAGAACTGGGTTATAAAGAGGCGAGCTAGACAGTCAAAGCTATCTATCGTGCCAGTAGGGACCGTCCCGAACCAGGTACGGGCTACTCTTTTGAAGGTAAGGGGGAACGCTCGGCACGCTACTTCACTAGGATAGCCACGCAGATTCATGTGCGTCCTAAACGTCTCTATATGCTTGTAGGGGTCAGTGCTCCCATCATACAGCTCCATCTGAGGCGCTCGGAACTTAGGTGGCAGTGGTACTGCCATGACACTTGCACTGTAAGGGGTGTCATGGTTGTGGCGTAATTGTCCAGCAATGGAAGGAGTCTCGATGCGCCTAGCTATGTCCATGTACTTGTCTTCTAGTTCTTTGAGTTCCAGCTGCATCTTACGTCTTTCTTCATCTACTTCTTTATAACTTGGCTCACTGACTCGGTGTGACTCCGTGCACTTACTGATGGAAGGTTCTTCACAAGCATTCAGTTCTTCATTGCTCTTTTGCAATTTCTCATTCTCTCTAGTGAGCTCCCTTATCGTTGCTTCCGTGGCGGCTAGTCATTCTTCCATTGAGATGTGCTTTGAGTTGCAGTTATATCTTAGTAATCACAATACAACCGGTTTGCAGAGAACACCAAAAAGAATCCCACAGACGGCGCCAATGTTGATGTGTGTTCTACATCCCTAAGTTGGATCGCGATTTCCAGTCCTAATCTGCAACAACAAAGGTAGAGGGTTGGGTTCCTCGACCCTGAGAACTCTCCGAAGATTTAGTTAGAGATGGAAGTGAAAAAAGAAAAACAGACAATAATTCAAATGAGCCTTAGAAAAATGTTTATACCTGTTTCCAGTGATCTATTCTTTCTTTTATATGGGTCGAAACATTGATCAGATACACGTGTAACTATCCGGAAGTGTCAGAGAACATTTTACTCCTCTTCCCATCCTAGATTTCTTGAGGGCATTTATTAATTTTGTTTCTTTTCAATAATATCTCTTATAACATGATTACCTCCGATCGATCAATAGATCTCTTGGGATATTCTCATCAATCAGCATTTAATGCGACATGCCACCCTGCCAGGCATTAAATGCTTATAGGATCTCCGATTACCACACCATCAATACGTCAGGGGTAATTATAACAGGCTAATTAAGTTTATCGTCTTTGTATAATAAGGAACCATGTGGGAGGAGTTTAGTTTGAGTAGGAAACACTCAGGATCTAACTCAAGGAATTTTACCGAATACAATTCCTCCTACGACTCTGGAAAAAAGGTAATAGGTAGGCGCCATTCCGGAGGGCGCCCGCTACTTTATCCCCTGTCGCAATTGCCTCCCTCACAAAGTCAACATGGAGACGAACTATGTTGTCACTTCGAAGGACAAGTGGCATTCTGAATGTGAAGATATGACAATGACACACGGCATGCTTGGCCATGGCCATGAAAATATTTTCAAAAAAATAAATTACAGAAATGAGAATAACGAGTCAAGTTTTATTTTCTTTGTAAAAAATAACGAGTGAAGTTGATAAACCACTTCAACCTACCTAAAAGCACCCAAACAAACTCGGAAAGAGCCGAATGGGCCCGATTTTTCTTTTTTCTCCCTGAGGGAAAGTACAATGCATCTAGTACTCAATTGTTGTCAAAGAAACTATCTAATTTCGAGGAAATAGCTTTTCTTGAGAAATAATTACGTGTCTCTTGAATATATGACAAATACATCATCTTTTAATATAAATAAGTGTAATCCCTCATTCAACAAAAATGTCAGTTGAGTGCTCCGGCGATTCAAGAGGACGTTAATAATCGTTCTTTAGTTTTCATTTTCATTTTGCCGTTATCGTTCGGGTCCCTCTACTACGTCTTCCCTTACAAAAATTATTGAAGAATCTTGCCTACTGCTTTATTTTCGCTTTATTTTTATGACGGTTTAAGTTTGCTAATTGGGTTCTTAGTTATCTGCGGTTCCTCACGAATTTCCTTGAAGAGTTATGGGCAAAGTTGAATTTAATAGAAGATAAGAGTGTTGCAATTCCGTTGGCTAAAGAACCAATTAATGCAGTGAAAGACAAAGGTGGTTTATGTCTGATTGGTAAGATATGGTTGGATCGTGGAATTCCAAATCAGTGTTGGCTTCAACTATGTCAAAGGTTTGGAGACTGAACAAGCCTGTAGTGTTTAAGAAACTTGGGAAGAACACCTTTATACTTTCTTTTTATTCTCATGTAGACAAGAACAGGAACGAGGATGGCAGACCATGGTTCTTTGAGAATGCTTTATTTGTTATTGAGCAATTTGATGCACATATTCCTACTAGTCAACTTCAGTTTGATAAGACTCTTCTTTGGGTTCAATATCATAATTTACCTCCTGCAGGTATGACTAGGGATTGTGGTATGCAAATTGGTTCATCTTTAGGAGTGGTTTTAGAGATTGAAGTGGATGATGATGATGATGATATGGGTTTGGGGCCTTTTCTGCATGTGAAAGTGTTGTTGGAACTTCGAGAGCCTCTTCCTAGAGGATGGACTATCATGCTTAATGAGAATAAATTCTAGATCCCATTCAAGTATGAATATCTCCCTAAAGTTTGTTTTCAATGTGACCGTATATTAAATTCTTCTAATGGATGTCTTATTACAGAATCACAAGTCCCCTCTCGAAATTAATGTGGTTTATGGTTGCGTGTCATTGCTCCTCAAAAGAGACGATGAGATAATGTTACTGGATCCCAGTCTATGAAAACTCCTCCTACAAGCCATAGCATGCATGAGCAAAGGAAGGATGATGGTGATGCTGAACAAACAGAGTAGTTATTTTTAGTTTCTTCTAGAAAGTTAACTACCAGCACTTTAGGAGCAATATCAAGCCTCTCTTAAGGGGAACCCTTTGATGTCAAAACGGTTATGGATTTTGTTGTCCCAACCACAACAGAAGAGCAATTACTTACAGTTACTCATGCTCAATTTTCAAGATTTTTTGCTAACTTATCTTTGCCTGAGATAGTGATAACAACAGCCCATACAATTACCAATAATGAGGCCCCAAATTCAGCACAAGGTTTGGCTACTCAGTTGCATGGCTCAAGGATGTGGTCTCGAGTTTCTCAACCTATGGCTAGAGCATTACCATCTTTCAATTTCTCTAGATCCAAAAAATCTCCTTCTGTTGTCCCTGTGAGGCAGTCATTGATTGTTTAAAAGACTCGAATATAAGGGTCCTATCATTGAGGAAGATGGTGCCAATTCTTAACAACTATCGATGGTGGTTGTGCAACAGCCCCACTGAGCACCATGAGGTTGCTTAGTTGGAATACCCAAGGGTTTGGGCACCCTCAAGATATAAGTACACTTTCTAATTTGATCAAAAAACAAGATCTCGATATTTTGTTTCTTCAAGAAACAAAACTTAAGGCTGCTAAGATGGAAATTTGTCGTGTTAAATTACTTTATGCTAATTGCTTGACTATTGATGTGCAAGGTCGCAATGGGGTTTAGCCTTTCTTTGGAAAACTGAGGTCAACTTAACCATACAAAGCTACTTCTCATCTCATATTGATGCTCTCATTGATGATGGGACTAAAAGGTGGTTCATAACTAGAGTATATGGTCAGCCCGATTTCTGCTTTAAAGACTAAAGAAGTCAAGTATCGATGCTAGGCTTGCTTTTGAAGACTTCAATGAAGTCTTATCACAGAATGAGAAATGGGGTGTGTCGATGCCCCAACGCACGCTTGGAATCGCACGTGAATAAAAGCGTCGGGGATGAACTACACAAGGAAGTTCATCCCTCGTCATATCATACATTTACGTTTTTTTTAAACGTCAAGTAAATATTATCGCAGCGGAATAAAAAGGCCAAGCCTTCTATAACATATATCACATGGTTAGACTACGGATCCCAAATATAATATTAAACATAGCCAGGACTTAATTATTACATAACTTGTCCAAGAAACCAAAATATGCTTCCCACATGTGAGAAGACTTTACCAAAATCATTAATACAGGGCATCAAAATACAGTATGGGTCTTAACATTGCCCATATGTTCATCCGACAGGTTTCTTCTTCACTTTCTTAAGGTTTGGGCCCCAGCGAAGTTGATCCAAATCTAGTCTGGGCCCTACCTCACATATTGCCCTAAAAGGCGATCCAAAAATATGCCCTAAGTGAAGGGACTCATCAACCCCTAGTACTAAACAACACCCCGAAGGATATAGATCGACAGAACTATACATGGTCACCTTTAGTGACTCCACCTCCCACTGGGCAGAGTCACTAGCCCCCTAAAAGCGGCCTCAATCTGACCCTCGAGGGTCTGCGGCATCATCACTGGGGTCGTACCCATCTGATCCATCCTCACCTGCAAGTACTTCTATCGTTCCTAAGAGGGTAGGATAGTAGGAATATAAAGAGTGGAGTGAGATTTCAGGAGAAATCTTAACAAGTACATCTATACTTTAACGAAAGCATTTTAGGCATATTGTCAAGTGAATAACAAACAATTTTGTTACGTACGCATTGATATGTGACTTATGCTTAGACTGATGCACATGCTCGTGACAAAAATTCATCTTTCCTTTCCTTTTCTCAATTTCTAAAACATACTTGTTCAAATTGTATAGCAAAACTTCTTTAATGCATATTTTTTCGAACGACACTTTGTTCAAAAACTTTTCGTCTTTTCTTATCTTAGGCGCCACTTATCATATCATATCATATACGGCCCGAAAGCCCTTTTCTTTTTGTCATGACTTTTTATTTTGGACACCTCACGGTTCCCCTATGCACCGTGTGCTCCCTGCTAGTTATCGTCACACTCGGCGACCAAGTCGACCTAGGTGACTACGTTTCGCGCCCTTTCGCGCTATTCATCACTCGGGAATTTCTCTCCGAGCAACTACAACCTTATCAGATGGCGAGGCCTAAGCCAACACCGCTTATATAGCACCCACTAGCATTAGGTGTGACCACGCTCCGGACACCTTTTGGAGGCATACATGGTCCGCTGACTGTTCTTCGTCGACCCAGGAGTTTTCACTCAATTTAAACACTCATGAGTGAACAGAGAGTTCCACTCGGACACTTCCCTCTTCCAACTTTTGGGGTTCTTCTAAAACTTTAATTTATTTCTTTCGAAAACATACTTTACTAGAAACATAGGTTTTCGTGCTTATGCATGGGACATGCAACTTTCGACTTTGTGATTGCAATAACTCGAGGCGAACCCGAGTACACACATTTGGTCATTTTTCCTTCAAAACCTTATTTTCTAGACTCATACTCATGTGAAAACACCTAAACAAATGCATTAGGGGGAAGTGGGGTGCTCGGCATTCACCCCTAGGGTTTGGGCCGAGACCCTACTTTGTCTCCCATTAATGTTCTCTTATTCCATTGACCTCCCTAACCCCATCTAGCCTTAGTTCAAAATTTTAAAACAATTTTTTAGCCTTATAAGGGTCAAACCCGAAACCTATATAGCCTTCAAGCCTTGTGTTTTCTTTTCTTAGCCCTTCAAACTAGGGTGTTACTTGAATACTCTATGTAAAACCGAATCCATACATGTCATTCTCCCAATATACATACTTCTACTTCTCCAAAACATCCAAACATGAACATTAAATAAATAAGGAATTAAAACTTCAAGATTTCCACTTCAAGAAATTTCTCCAAAACATAACTCCACAAGCATGCATTTTATAACCATCAAGTAACAATATCATCAATATCTTCCAAGATCATTATAACTAGTTTCCGTCAAAACTTTATACATGTTTATCCTAGCATGGCATTTCCATAGGCAAGATATTTTCAACTAAAAAATCAAGATACTTCTTCAAGTAACATATATGCACATATCCATATTCACCAATACTCAACTAACTTAACAACCTCATGCTTACATGCTTTTCCTCATCAAACCACCAAGATCATTAATCATCTCATAACTCTTTAATCAACAAGATTATAAGTTCTACACATGGATCCTAATCAAAATAACGTTTCTTCTCTCAAACTTTTATCATGGCATTTCTAAGCAAGTAACCAAATAATACAAGCATATTCAAACATATACACACATTCAAGCACATTCACTCCAAAATATACAAAAAAATGCTAAAGGCAAAGTAAGGATATACTTACAAGTCTTCCTGGCTAGCTTATATAACTTTTGAAAATAAAAGAAATTCTTAGTTAGATCATGCTAAAAGTTTATCATTTTCAAAAGAAAGGTTTCCTTTTTAAAAGGTATGAACATAAGGTTCTCCTTCATGCTTCTAGGTTTCATTTCAAAGTAACCAAGTTACTTACCTCTTATAGGTTTCTCCTTCTTCCACAAACACTATCTCCTTCTCCTTCTTAGCTTGGAGTGTTTAGATGTCTAAGTGGTGAAAAGAAGTGAAACAAAGTGGAAAGAAATGAGGAGGGTGCCGTGAGGTGCAAAGTGAGAGATGCGTGTGTGTGTGTATCCGAAATGTGCAAGCCAAAAAGGTGAGGGAACTAGGCCATTTGGCCAAGGCACTTTGCTAGCTCCTAGGCTACTCATTCCCCTAGGTTTGAGTGACTTGTGATGGGCTTGAAAGACCCTTGAGTGGCTCCCATCACTTGATCACATCAGCCCTAATCTATCCTATCCTAGGTTTGAAGATTGTGCTCCTTCTTCCTCTTCTCATGGCCGACCACTCCTTCTAGGGTTCCAACCCCTTTCCATCACTTCACACCCTCTCTTGTCTCCCCAACAATCCCCTCATGAGTTATTCCAAAGGATTTGAGAATCCAATTTTGGGAAAACACCCAAAGGGGTTTCGGATTCCCCATCCTCCATCCGAATCCTCTCTTCATCTCACACTCCTTTCTATTTTGTCACATGCTTCTTCCACCAACCAATCACCTCACATCTCACACAAGCTTGTCATGTCACTCTTACACAAATTCTCATCTAGATTTGGTAGCAAAAGAAAGTCAAACAAGGGGGAGGGGATTCGGCTAAGGCATGTCCGAAACCCTCATCCCTTTCCTTCCACTTTTTGTTCCATCATCTCCCATCCCATGTCACTTCTTCTTACACCTCATGTCTCATCCAATCTTACACCAATCCTACACAAATCCTTCATTTCCTTTCTTCTAGATTTGGAAAAATTTAGGTGAAAAAGCCCTAAGGCTATTCGGCCAAGCCTCCCCATCGAAACCCTCCATTCCTTTCTCATCTCCAAATCTTCTCAAGTTCCTTACACATTATTTTAGTAGATATGGTAGGATCCTACGTTGACTTATTTGGAAAAATCCTACACCTCACACACTTATCTAGATAGGAAAAGATGGAAGATTTCACTCATGTCTTTTCTTTTCTTCCTTCAACAAAATAACTAGTCAACTAGCTCACATACTAGTATTTTTTTCTCTCAACTACTAGTTTTGACTCAAGTTACTAAACTTTTCCTAGCTTGACATGTGTCATCAAGTATAAGTTTGGGTTGACTAGTGGGTTTCCTTTCATAGACCTATGGGCTTGTCTCTCCCCCACTTAGGCCCAAGGCTCTTGCCATGGCCTTAAGGCCCTTATACTCCTAAGTCCATCTTCTTAAGGCTTTAACCATTAATTTGCCTAAGTCACTAAGCCATATGTGTATAATTAAATAAAATAAAATAAGATAATTTTAGGGTCGTCACAGGGTAGGCAATGAGGAATTCTAGAGATGTAATTGATGATCATGCATTTAAAGATCTGGGTTTTCAGGGGCCTAAATACACATGGTGTAATAAAAGGGAAGATCAAGCAATTATTTTAGAGAGAATTGATAGATTCTTTGGGAATGAGCAATGGTGTAACTTGTTTGCTAATGTAGTGGTGACACATGGATTTTCAGCCTATTCGAATCATTTATCTATTTGGATATATGTGATGGGTCTCAAGCAAATTCACAGAGGACCAAAACCCTTCAGATTTGAGGCCATGTGGTTTGGGCAAGATCAATGCTCTTGGATAGTGCAGGATTCCTGGCTTATGTCTGCTCATCTGCCCAACTTCCAAAGGGTGTTGAGTAGCATCTCTTCTTATGCTAAAAAATTGCAAGTTTGGAATCATTCTTCTTTTGGTAAGGTCCATGTTGAACTACAAAATGCATAGAAAAGGTTGTCCCATAGAAGGATCCCTCCAACTTAAATGTTGTCGAGCTTTGCCAGGCTACTTTTGATGTTCAGAAATGGTTGACTAGGAACAAGACTATGTCGAAACAAATGTCTCGAGCTCTTTGGTTGGCCGAGGGTCAAAATACCAAGTTCTTTCACACTAAACTTGTTGATGACAATGGAATTTGATTAGAAGGTGATCAATGCAATGAGCATATAACCAACTACTTTTTAGACCTCTTTTCCTCTGCAGGTTCCAGCAATGTTGAAGCTATTATGGATTCTTTGAAGTCTCAAATATCTGCAGATTAGAATGAGAAGCTTCTCAAGAATTATTCTGTTGAGAAAGTCCACACAGCTTTGATGAAGATGCATCCTTCCAAGGCACCTAGTCTAGATGGTTTACCACCTTTGTTTTTTCAACATTTTTGGCCTAAAATTGGAAATACCATAACAAATGTTGTTCTGCATGCACTTCACTCTAGCAACTTTCCTCAGGTTGTGACTCATATATTTATAACTTTGGTTCCAAAGTATAAGGACCCCACTAGAGTTAGATTTTTGCCCAATAAGTTTATGCAATGTTATATATAATCTTATTTCTAAAGTCCTTGCAAATAGAATTAAATATGTGTTGCCTCATATTATTTTAGAAAATCAAGCAACTTTTTTGCCTGGTAGGCTGATTTTTTATTTTTAGGACAAGTCAGGACCACATGTCTAGTAGTGGCCCCTATCCCAAATTTATTATCGAACCCTCATTTATGGTGGAAGAAGACAGTGGCTACAATCCAATCATCTGGGAGTTTACAAATAAGAAAAGAAGACCTCCCAAACATATACCAAACACCATAAAACCAAAAAGAATAAAAGAACCACAACATTCTAAATAGGCCTATTTAATCTCCCAAGAAACAAAAAAAATAATTAACTAAAACCGACCATAAAAAAATATTAAGCAAAGCAAAACAACAAACCAACTTATTTAAACCGAAAAGAAGGGATTTCCAACTTATCCAATATAATTATGCCTTCAAATAACCTTTGTAAACTATCTTGCATACCGTAATAACAACTGCCCACCTCACCTTGTCTTGCAAGAAAATTCACAGCTTGAGTGCCTACCCAAAATTGGTGAGTTACTCTATATGAAAGCCCCTCAAGCACTTGGAGCAACTCTTCCCAAAAATCCCACAAATACCACAAGTTACAACGTTTCTCAATCAATCAATCAATAACCACCTTTGAATTGCATTCTAAAATAATATGGCCCCACCCCCCAAATTGCATACATAATTTGACACCCTGAATTAATGCTTTCATTTCAGCCTCTGTATTAGTACCATGACTATACCGATTAGAAAATGCACCCAAAAAGACCCCTATATGATCCCTCACAATACCTTCACCACCACAATTTTCCAGAATTCCCCGGCAACAATAATCAGTGTTCAGTTTCCACCGTCCCACATCCGGTTTGATCCAAGTAATGCGATTTAACTTTGGATTGTGGCTTCTTATGGATCATAATATCCAGACTGCTCAAGATAGATTCATCAAAAGGCTCCAAGCAATTAGAACCATTCCCATATTTGCAACGTCTTCTCCATAAACACTAGGTTATAATACTTAGCATTAAACCAACAATAAGACCCCTATTTGACGTTTTCTTTGCACAAGCAAACCAGGATGAAACATGGTTCCACGTTTTGCATATCAGAAACTCCTATATCCCTGCCTACCATCCTCCACGCATGTGATGCAACCTCTCCCGAAACTTAAAAATGATCAAGAGTCTCAACCTTGGGCATAAGGCAACAATTACATTTAAATGCTAAAGGAATTCCCCAAGACATGATTCTCTCATCAACAGCAAGGCATCAAAATCTAGCTCTCCACATATAAATATAAATTTTATTTGGAAGTTGCTTATTCCAAATCCAATCCATAAATGGCATACAATCATTCTTAAAACAAACCAGTTCCCATGTTGAGGTCGAGGAAAAAAAACCATCATTTGATGGCTTCCAAATCAGAATATCAGCACCAGTTTTTCCAATAGATATTATTCTATGAATATCACTTGTTGTGCTTTATCCCAGTAAGTTAACAAGCATATCAAAGTTTCACTCATTTCCAATCCATACATCATGAATATGCTTCATAGAAGAAACATTTTCACACAATTGCCTATCCTGAAACCACCTATCAAACCAAAAAGAAGAAGCACCTTCCCTCACCTTCATTATAGAATGTTCACAAACTTCCTTGAGTGTGACGACCAGAGAATTTCTTCTTGTATTATTTAATTAAATATTTGTTTTGATTGAGTGGTTAATTGTGTAATTAGGATAATTATATTATAAGATGAAAAAAGGGCATGGGCTTGAGATTTGGACCTTGAAACTTAGAATGAGCTATTAGGCCTATGAAGGAATGGCAAGCCCACAAGCTCAAGAGGTTGACCCATGACCCACTAAACCCTACCCATGGGACACTTGTCACCCATAGGAAAATTTTAGTGAGTCAACTACAACTAGTAGGTAGAAATGTGAAATTACCATTAGGTGAGAGTTGACTAGTGGGTGAGTGGTGATGTTGAGTGTAAAATCTTGTGATGGGATTTTCCCATCATTGGGAATATTTTTGGAAAGTACTAAGGTATGGTCTAACTTACCCTAACTAGCACATGTCATATTTAGGGAATGACACTTGTGCAATGGAGTGAAAAGTGAGAAGAAAGGAAATGGGAATGGAGTGAAAAGTGAGAAGAAAGGAAATGGGAGGGCATTCGGCTAGGATGATTGCGGAAACGCTTAGAGGTTTTTCCCATCCCATTCTCTCAAATCTAGGCTAATGATCATCATAGGATTATGTAAGAGAGAGGTGACAAGGTAATTGACACAAGAAGAGAGGTGTCATGGGGAAAAAGAAAAGAAAATGGAAGAAGGAATGCAAGAGGGGTCAGGGTCGATGCCGTGTGCACCACTTTGGTATTTCCTAGGATTACTTGCAAATCTAGTAAAAAGTGTATCTTGGATTTGTGTAAGGAATAAAGTACATGAGGTGAGAGGTGTAAGAGGTTTGGTGGTGTAAGAAGAAGGAGTGGAGGTTGCTTAAATTAGAAGCAAAACTAGGAATGGAGGGAGGGAGCATTTCGGATGACACATGGAACTTAGGTATGGCCGGATCATGCAAGCTCATTTTCCCAAAGGTATGGCTATGGAATCTTGTAGAATGACTTAAGAGTGGATGGTTGAGTGTGTCATAGAGTTGAAATGACAAGAGAATGAGGCTTGATAGGGGAGGCGGTTTCGGTGAAGCTTGGAAGGCCAAGGGGGATCCGGTTTCCTATTTCCCCCATTTCCCATCATTGTTTTCTTTTCCCATGCAACCACCCATCCCTAGTCTTTTGTCTTTCAAATCAAGGTGTGGTGAGTTGTCCTTGACCCCTAGAAAGGAGTGTATGGCCGAAACTCTTGAGGAAAGCCATCCCTCATTTGGCTAGCTCACAAACACACACAAATTAGCCTTTCTTTCTAGCTCTCGGCCAAGCATCACTTCTCCCTCAACTTTCATTTGTTCTACCTTCTTCTAACTTCTAAACCTCACTATATCCTTAGTAGAAAGGAGCTAGAACAACTATTTTGAGGAAGGATTGCTTTTGAAGAGGTAAGTGCATTCTTATCCTACCTTTAGCAATCTTTGTATACCTTTGAGTGAATTTGGTTACTTTTCTTGTTTCCTTGTATGTATGTGGTAAAATGAACCTTTTTAGAGGAGAACTTGCCATGTTTAGTTTAGTAAGAATCCATGTTTAAGTTATGTTAATTTTTCTAAGTTGAGGAGTTGAAATGATATGTGGTTTGGTTAGTTATTTAACATGAAGTAGAATGAAGGAAATGCATGCATGATTGAAGGTTTTCTAACATAAGATGGGATGATGCCTTAGTGTTACTTATTTAGTGTTAAAAATCCATGTCCAAGATTGATTAACTTGTTGAGATTAAGATTATTTCATGTGGAAAAGGAGAATATGGCATGATCAATAAATTGAGTTAAGGTGAACATATATTTGTTAAGTTTTGATTTGGAGAATGAAAATGTTGAGTATTGCATGCATGTATTTTCGGATTTGAGAACCTCTTTGTTGGAAATCATTGATTTAATTATTATATTATATTATGTGATGGTGATATGTTTAAAATTTTTAAGATATTAGATACATATGAATAAAGTTGTTACATTGTCATGGTTGAAGGTTTTCACTAAAATCATTGAGTAAATTATCTTAGAAGAACAAGTGAGCAAAATAACACATTAGGATACCTAGAACTTTCGGCCAAGCCTTGTTTTAGGGTTAGGATAACACATTTAAAAGATTGGCTTTGAACTAGAGTACTTGAAGAAAATTAGAAGACATAAAGCTAGGAGAGTGTAAAGGGAAGGTCTCGGCCCAACCCTAGTGGGAAGGGGCCGAGTACCCCTAAGTGCATTGGAGGGCCATTATAGCATTTTGGGGAGAAAAAGAGTAGGATTATGAGGTGCGAAAAGTTTGAAAGAGCTTGACGTAGAGTAAGCGTCATGTTCGTCACCTATTGCATATGTTTTGTGACATGAGTCTCACGTCTCATGCATATAGTATGAAAATCATGTTTTCAACATGTTTCTAAAAAGAAAAAGAACTAATTAAAGTTTTATAAGAACCCCAAAGGCTGGGATGGGGTAGTGTACCAGTGGAACTCCCTGTTCACTTAGGAGTGATTAAAGCCGAGTGAAAGCCCCCGGGTCGACGAAGAACTGTCGGCAGACCATATATGGCTCTAAAAGGATGTCCAAAGTGTGGTCACACCTAAAGCTAGTGGGTGCCTACAGACAGTGATGGCTTCGGCCTTACCGACAGAAACGTTTGTAGTCGCTCTGTCAACGCCCCAACCCACGCTTGGGATCACACGTGAATAAAAGCGTCGGGGACGAACAACACAAGGAAGTTCACCCCTTGTCATATCATGCATTTACGTTTTTTTTTTTAGAACGTCAAGTAAAGATTATCACAGCGAAATAAAAAAGGCCAAATCTTCTATAACATGCATCACATGGTTACGCTATGGATCCCAAACATAATATTAAACATAGCCAAGATATAATCATTACATAACTTGTCCAAGAAGCCAAAATAGTGCTTTCCACATGCGGGAAGACTTTACCAAAATCATTAATACAGGACATCAAAATACAATATGGGTCTTAACATTGCCCATATGCTCATCCGACGGATTCCTTCTTCACTTTCTTAAGGTTCAGGCCCCAGTGAAGCCGATCCAAATCTAGGTTAGGCCTTATCTCACATATCGCCGTAGAAGGCGTTCCAAAAATACACCCCAAGTGAAGGGACTCGTCAACCCCTAGTACTAAACAACACCCCGAAGGGTATAGACCGACAGAACTGTACATGGTCACCTTCAGTGACTCCACCTCCCACTGACCCGGGCGGTCAAGAGTCACTGGCCCCATAAGGGCGGCCTCAATCGAACCCTCGAGGGTCCGAGACGTCATCACCGGGGTCGTACCCATCTGCTCCGTCCTCTCCTGCAAGTACTTCTATCGTTCCCAAAAGGGAAGGATAGTATGGATATAAAGAGTGGGGTCAGACTTCGGGAGAAATTTTAGCAAGTACATCTATATTTTAACAAAAGCATTTAGGCATATAGTCAAGTGAATAATAAACAAAATCTCTTACATAGGCACTAACATGGGACTTATGCTTAGACTGATGCACATGCTCGTGACAAAAATTCATCTTTCTTTTCCTTTTCTCAATTTCCAAAACATACTTGTTCAAATCGCATAGCAAAGCTTCTTTAATGCATATTCTTTCAAAAGACACTTTGTTCAAAAAATTTTCGTCTTTTCTTATCTTAGGCGCCACTTATCAAATCATAACATATATGGCCCGAAGGCCATTTTCTTTTCGTCATGACTTCTTATTTTGGACACCTCACGATTTTCCTATGTACCGTATGCTCCCCGCTAGTTACCGTCACACCCGGCGACAAAGTCGACCTAGGTGACTACGTTTCGTGCCCTTTCGCGTTATTCATCACTTGGTGATTTCTCTCAGACCAACTACAACCTTATCAGATGGCGAGGCCTAAGCCAACACCGCTTATATGGCACCCACAAGCATTAGGTGCGACTACGCTCCGGACACCTTTTGGAGCCATACATGATCCGCCGACTATTCTTCGTCAACCCAGGAGTTTTTACTTAATTTAAACACTCCTGAGTGAACAGAGAGTTCCACTGGGACACTTCCCCATCCCAGCCTTTGGGGTTCTTCTAAAACTTTAATTTATTTCTTTCGAAAACATACTTTACTAAAAACATAGGTTTTCATGCTTATGCATGGGACATGCAACTTTCGATTTTGTGATTACAATAACTCGAGACGAACCCGAGCACACACATTTGGTCATTTTTCCTTTGAAACCTTATTCTCTAGACTCATACTCATGTGAAAATACCTAAAGAAATACATTAGGGGGAAGTGGGGTGCTAGGCATTCACCCCTAGGGTTTGGGCCGAGACCTTACTTTTTCTCCCATTAATGTTCTCTTATTCCATTGATCTCCCTAACCCCATCTAGCCTTAGTTCAAACTTTTAAAACAATTTCCTAGCCTTATAAGGGTCAAACCCAAAACCTATATAGCCCTCAAGCCTTGTGTTTTCTTTTCTTAGCCCTTCAAACTAGGGTGTTACTTGAATACTCTATGTGAAACCGAATCCATACATGTCATTCTCCCAATATACATACTTCTACTTCTCCAAAACATCCAAACATGAATATTGAATAAATAAAGAATTTAAAATTTCAAGATTTTCACTTCAAGAGATCCCTCTAAAACATGGCCGCACAAGCATGCATTTTTATAACCATCAAGGAACAATAACATCAATATCTTCAAAGATCAATATAACTAGTTTCCATCAAAACTTTACGCATGTTCATCCTAGTATGGCATTTCTATGGGCAAGATATTTTCAACTAAAAATCAAGATACTTCTTCAAGTAACATATATGCATATATCCATATTCACTAATACTCAACTAACTTAACAACCTCATGCTTACATGCTTTTCCTCATCAAACCACCAAGATCATCAATCATCTCACAACTCTTTAATGAACAAGATTATAAGTCCTACACGTGGTTCGTAATTAAAATGACATTTCTACTCTCAAATTTTCATCATGGTATTTCTAAGCAAGAACCAAATCATACAAGCATGTTCAAACATATATACACATTCAAGGACATTCACTCTAAAATATACAAAGAATGCTAAAGGCAAAGTAAGGATGTACTTACAAGTCTTCCTAACTAGCTTATATAACTTCTGAAAATAAAAGAAATACTTAGTTAGATCATGCTAAAAGTTTATCATTTTCAAAAGAAAGGTTTCCTTTTTGAAAGGTATGAACATAAGGTTCTCCTTAATGCTTCTAGGTTTCATTTCAACGTAATTAGGTGATGAGTGCACAAAAATGCACTCTAAATACTCTATTTAAATACTAAAAGAAATGAGAAAATAATAGATATAACTCATGTTATTAAAATTAATGGTCATTTATCTTGAGATAGATATAAGCATGATTTAATATATTGATGAGAATATAAAATGCCATATTTTCCTCTCTTAATGTTTAATAATTTATTCTTATTTGATGCCTAAATATACTCATTATTCTTATATTTTGATTGAGGACACAAATAGAGACATTAGGAGCAAATGAAGACAATTGCGGAATTTTAGATAGTTCTGACATCTTTTCGTAATATGGGCATAACTCTCTCATTCAATCTCCGATTGAGCTGATTCAAGATGATATAGAACCGAAAGATAAATATCTATAACTTTTATGTTTTATGTTTGAAGAGATATCCACTCAATATAAGACAAAATTGACCATCAAGTGGACGCACCTGCACTTGACGTTCCTGGATATTTTTCAGCCACTTGCATCAAATCCAAATGTCATCATAATATTTTCCGGCAAGCACTCCTACACCAACTTGAAAATTCAATGATCAATTCATATGCAAGATGAAGTGCACTCAAGTTTCTTCAAGACAAATTATTTGACCACTAATGGATAGAGAAGCAAAATTGAGACAGTCAACCTACAAGCAAAATCCAGCTCATGCATAGTGGGAAAACAAATGATCAAAATGACAACTTACAAATCACTTTGATTCAAGAATGGCACATGGCAAAACAAGTTGAAATTGTGATGATTTTGTCATGACAACTTGCATGAAGGATGCTTATAAATAGAAGGGAGGGGTGTGTGTTCTAAGACAATGCTTAGTGTGCTTGGATGCCTTGGAAGAGACATTGTTTTTGAGATCCTGAGAAAAGAAAAGAAAAACCAAAGAAGAGAGAAGAAAATAATGGTTGGTTCTTCCATATTATCCCTTGAAGAATTTTTGTTGCATATTTTCAATATGTGTAATTAATTTTCTAGTAGAGTTAGGGATGAATTTGTATATATGATGGTATTTGTAATTGTTTTTTATTCATATATGTGTTCTTCAAATATTAAACTCTTTTTAGTCATTTGAAATTTATTATAAATGTTTTCGTCACCAAATAGATTTTATTTCATTTATAGATTCTTTTTCTATTGAATGCAATAATCCTTTGATTATGTTTGGTTCAATTGGTTATCTATTTTAATTTAATTCTCTGCTGCAATATTGCTCTACGAGTATATTGTTGACATTGAATTTCCTTAATATCGATAACAATTCCTGTTCTTATATTGTGACGAATGATTTTTCGAAAGATTACATTTGATTTAAATCTAGTTATTAATATTTTATTTTCCAATTGAAAATTTGGACATAGAATTTTCAATTGAGTTATTAATGAATCGAAAATAATTAAAATACCAATTATATACAAAGGATTCCCGATGCTCTACTTTTCGTTTCATTTTTATACTGTTCAATTTACTCATTTAGTTTTAATTTATGTCACACTCTAAAATTTACTTTTCGCACTCATCTAAATCTTTTTATTAATTTCGTTACTGTTCTTCAATTTCTCAATCCATCTCTCTGTGGAATCGACACCCCAAAGCTATACTGCAAACGACCGCGTTATTTTTTGGGCATAATCAACTTTTGGCGCCACTGCCGGGGAGACGGTAGAAGAATTTGTATTTTTTTTAGTAGTTTGTAAAAAAAAAAAAAAAAAGAGCGGTAGCTTCGTTCATTTTCTTTTTAGCTTTCTGCATCTTTATTTTATTTTACTTTTCTTTTCGTAATTATTTTTTTTCAGTATTACGCTTTTCTTTACTTTGCATGCATAGGTACAGAGACGCTTTTGGACGGTTTCCTAGTAGACCCGTGCTAGAATCAGATTCATAATCTAATTTTTCTAATCGCTTGTTTGATAATTCTTCCAATTCTGACGTGATGAGTGAACACGTGGACCAACCTGTTAGAACCCTCTAAGATTATCTTCATACCGCACGAACAGCCACACCATCCTATATTATGTTCTCACCTAATGTTCGTCATGTAGATTTTAAAACAGGAATGATACAATTACTTCCGACTTTCCAAGGTCTAGAAAATGAAAACCCCTATGTTCATATTAGGGAATTTGAGGAAGTAGTTGCAACATTCCACAGTCAAAATACCACTGACGAAATGGTAAGGCTAAAGTTCTTTCCTTTTTTTTTGAAAGATAAAGCTAAGAGTTGGTTGTACTCACTAAAACCACGGTCTATTGGAACATGGAGTGAGATGACTCAAGTGTTTTTCAATAAATACTTTCCCCATCATAAGACCAATGCTTTAAAAAGACAAATCTCTACCTTTGCACAAAAGGATAGTGAGACTTTGTACCAGTCTTGGGAAAGATTTAAAGAATTGCTGAGTATGTGTCCCCACCATGGATATGAGAATTGGCGCTTAGTGAGTTATTTCTATGAAGGGCTTACGCCCAGGGAACGTCAATTTGTGGAAATGATGTGCAATGGAGAATTTTTACAGAAAAATCCCGATGAGGCCATAGATTACCTCAATGAGCTTGCTGAAAAAGCTCATACTTGAACTGGACCTAGTGCTACTGATAGCACAAACAGGTCACAACCTATAGGAAACTTGAGTGGTGGTATTTACCATCTAAGGGAGGAGGATAACCTTAAGGCTAAGGTTGAAATGCTCACCAGAGAATTAGAGTTATTGAAAACCAAAAACTCAAAACCAACACACACGGCTAATCATGCAGAATCTTTTGGGCCATGTGTTGTCTGTGGTGGGATAGATCATCATTCCCAAGAGTGTCATACACATACTAACATGAATGGTATGTATGAGGAGCAAAGTAATGCTCTGGGTATGTACAAAAAGTCCTTCACACCTTATTCTGAAACCTACAACCCAGGATGGCGTAATCATCCCAACTTCAGCTGGAAGTCTGAAAACCAGTAGCCTGCACAACCCTCTAGATCATATCCTGCACCATACCATGCACCTCAATCTTTTAAAAATTCTTTAGAAGATACTTTGCATACTTTTATTGAAATACAGGGTAAGACTAATCAGAAATTTGAATCTTTGATTATGTAGGTTGTTGAAGAAAATAAGGAAATCAAGAGCCAGGTGTCTAAACTAATGAGTTCATTGACTATGAATGAGAAAGGTAAGTTTCCTTCCCAAACTCAATCTGTACCTCATGGTCAACATATGGCACAAGGAGACCTGAAGGACATAAATGCTATTGTGACACGAAGTGGTAAGTCTCTATATGATCCAATAATAGACAAAAAAAAGATGTAGAGAAAGATCAAGATAGCAGCAGTCCTGAGCTTCCCAAAGAACTTGAGATAACAAAACCCGAGGAACCTGCGGTAACAAAAAATCCTGGTAAGATACCTTTTCCTCAAGCATTAAAGTCAAGCAAACAAACTCTAGATCATAACAATAATATTTTGGAAAATCTTAGACAGGTAAAAATTAATCTTCCTCTTTTGCATGTAATTAAACAAGTTCCTACTTACGCAAAAATTCTCAAAGATTTGTGTACAGTTAAGAGGAAGCATTATGTGAAGAAGACTGCATTCTTGACAGAGCAAGCTAGTGCTCTAATTGAACAGCGGATTCCCCCTAAGTACAAGGATCCTGGATGTCCAACCATCACATGCAACATTGGCAATCATGAGCTTGGACAGGCCTTACTAGATTTAGGGGCTAGTATAAATTTGATGCCATATTCTATTTATTTGCAATTAGGATTGGGAGAAATCAAACCAACTTCTGTGGTATTGCAATTGGCTGATCGTTCAGTCAGAGTACCACGGGGTGTGGTAGAGGATGTTTTAATTCAAGTTGACAAATTTTACTATCCTGTTGATTTCTTAATTCTAGACACTAGTTCTGTTGTAGAAACCACCTCTAAAATTCCATTAATTTTAGGTAGACATTTTCTTGCTACTTCTAATGCTCTTATCAATTGCAGAAATGGATTGATGAAACTCTCTTTTGGCAATATGACTCTTGAGGTAAATATTTTTCATATTGCAAAACAGCTAGAAGAGGATGTCGAGTGTCATCAAACATACATGATTGACTCACTTATAGAAAGGGATGTTCTTACAACTCATGACTCAAATCCCCTTGAATACTTTATTGTTAATTCTAAATTTAATCCTATAAGTGATTCATCTGATGTAGTTGACATTTGTGCTATTTTTGACAGAACTCATGATTATAGCACACAGGCATGGCAACCAAAGTTTGAGAAGTTGCCTGAAAAAAGAGAAAGACAGATTCCTTCAAGTAGGGAAGCCCCTAAAGTTGAATTAAAATCCCTACCTGAAGATTTAAAGCATGTTTTCCTTGGTCCAGGTGATACTTTTCCTGTTATTATTTCATCTGAATTATCTGAGTCCCAAGGTGAGAAATTAATTTGGATTTTATGCAAATATAAATTAGCCCTAGGATGGAGTAATGTTGATATAAAAGGCATTAGTCTCCTGATTTGTACTCATAAAATAAATTTAGAGGAAGGAACTAATCCTCGAAGAGACCCCCAGCGTAGACTTAATCTCACAATGAAAGAAGTTGTGAAAAATGAAGTATTGAAACTATTAGATGCAGGAATGATATATCCTATTGCTGATAGTAAATGGGTAAGTCCTACGCAGGTTGTTCCTAAAAAGTCAGGGGTAACTGTGATAAAAAATGACCTCGGAGAGTTAGTCCCTACAAAACTGGTGACTGGTTGGCGAATGTGCATTGATTACAGAAAATTAAATGCCGCCACACAAAAAGACCATTTTTCGCTTCCTTTTATTGATCAAATTCTCGAGCGGGTGGCTGGTCATCATTTTTATTGCTTTCTAGATGGTTATTCTGGTTATTATCAAATTGAAATTGCATTAGAAGATTAGGATAAAATCACTTTTACTTGTCCTTTCGGTACTTATGCTTTCCGCAGAATGCCATTTGGACTGTGTAATGCTCCAGCTACTTTTCAACGTTGCATGATGAGTATTTTTAGTGATATGGTTGAAAAGTGCATGGAAGTTTTTATGGATGACTTGACTGTTTTTGGATCTTCTTTTGATGCATGTTTAATGAGTTTAGAAAGAGTACTGACTCGTTGTGAAGAAAAAGAATTGGTTTTAAATTGGGAAAAATGTCACTTTATGGTACCTTCAGGTATTGTTTTAGGGCATATTATTTCTTCCAAAGGAATGGAGGTTGATCAATCAAAAGTTGAATTAATCTCTAAATTGCCTACACCTAGAACAGTCAAGGATATAAGATCATTTCTTGGTCATGCAGGTTTTTATAGGAGATTCATATAGAATTTTTCTGCCATATCTAGACCACTATGTAACCTCCTAGCTAAGGATGCCCCATTTGAATGGATACAAGCTTGTCAAGAGGCTTTCAAAACATTAATTGGCAAGCTTACTTCAGCACCCATAATGCAACCACCTGATTGGAATTTATCTTTTGAAATTATGTGTAATGCTAGTGATTTTGCTGTAGGTGCTGTTCTTGGATAACGAAGAGAAAGGAAAGCTTTTGTCATTTACTATGCTAGTCAAACTCTAAATAGTGCACAAATGAATTACTCCACCACTAAAAAAGAGTTGTTAGCTGTAGTATTTGCTTTGGATAAATTTTGCGCTTATTTGATTGGTTCTCCTATCATTATCTTTATAGATCATGCAGCCCTTAAGTGCCTTTTTACAAAGAAAGATGCTAAGGCACGATTAATACGATGGATTTTGCTTTTGCAGGAATTTGACATCACCATCAAAGACAAGAAAGGAGTGGAGAACGTAGTGGCAGACCATTTCTCTAGACTCACATTCGAGGACACTTCTGACCACATACCAATCAAAGATGATTTTCTCGATGAGTATTTACTTTCTATTACTTCTCTACCATGGTTTGCTCATATTGTAAACTATTTAGCTGCAGGTGAAATATCAAAGGATTTTAGCACCCAAAACAAAAGGAAATTCATGATTGAGGTACGAAAATTCTACTGGGATGACCCTTACCTTTTCAAATACTGCCCTGATCAAATTTTAAGGCGTTGCATCCTTGATGAAGAGATTGCAAGCATTTTGGAATTTTGTCATTCCCAAGCTTGTGGTGGCCCATTTTCAATGAAGAAAACCGCTACAAAAATCCTGCAGTGTGGATTTTATTGGCCCACCTTGTTTAAAGATACAAATATCTATTATCGCTCATGCGAAAGATGTCAAAAGTTAGGAGTTATGACCCATCGTAATATGATGCCCTTAAACCCAATTTTGGTAATTGAAATTTTTGACTGTTGGGGCATTGATTTTATGGGACCATTTCCTCCTTCTTTTGGATATTTATATATTATTGTGGCAGTAGATTATGTGTCAAAATGGGTAGAGGCAGTACCTTGCAGGACCAATGATAACAGGATGGTAATTAAGTTTCTCAAAGAAAATGTATTATCTCGATTTGGTACCCCACGTGCTATCAATAGTGACCGAGGTACGCATTTTTGCAACCGTTCTTTTGAAGTTTTAATGAAAAGATATGGGGTGATACATAAGCTTTCTATTGCATATCACCCTCAGACAAGTGGACAGGTTGAAGTTGCAAATAGGGAAATTAAACAAATTTTAGAAAAAACGGTCTACCCGGATCGGAAAGATTGGTCTTTGAGACTAATCGATGCGCTTTGGGCTTACCGTATAGCTTTCAAAACTCCCTTAGACATGTCACCTTATAGACTTGTTTTTGGAAAACCTTGTCACTTGCCCGTGGAGCTCGAGCATCGAGCATATTGGGCCATTAAACATTTCAATTTTGACTTGGAAAAAGCAGGAAAACTTAGAAAATTCCAATTGACGGAATTAGAAGAATTGAGAAATGATGCTTATGAAAACTCCAAGATCTATAAGGCTAAAATGAAAGTATTTCATGATAAAAATATTTTGAGAAAAACATTTAAGCCTAATGATCGAGTATTTTTATATGATTCAAGACTCCATAAGCATCCAGGAAAATTTCGATCTAGATGGACCGGCCCTTTTATAGTAAAAAACATTTTCACAAATGAGGCGGTAGAAATAGAAAATCCAAAAGATGGATGTATCTTCAAAGTAAATGGTCAGCGCCACAAAATCTTAATTGATAGACAAATTTCGGAAGTGGAAGACATTCCACTTATGGACCTAGTATATCAATCTTGACCATGTCCAGGTATGTTTTTCTTTTATTTTATTTTCGTTCATTTTATTTTTGTTTATTGTTTACTTTATTTTGTTATAGGTTAATTTTATTTTGACAAATACCATCTTTGATGCCAAGCAAGCCACCCACATCCCACATCAGGTGTATTCTACCTTGTTTAGTTATTCAATTCTGATTCTTAAACATTGAGGACAATGTTTCATTTAAGTTCGGGGGTGGGAATACAAATCTGTTATTTAAACTCCGTAGCATATTTCAATCAATATATAAAAAATTGCCAAATTTTTTTCACACAGGCATCTTTTCACACATGATACTGATGCTCATTCATAACCATCTTGGTGAATTCAACAAACCCATCTTAAATCATTTTGCTAAAGCATCTACAGAACCATTTATGCACTTCTCCAAACTTTGTGGTAATATGGTGATTTGACACATGTAACTAAAGAATTATTTTGCTCAAGTATTCATGTGAATTTTGTGAGAATTGAGAGCTTACAAATACAGAAATTGTGATAAGTATCCATTGATCTGTTGAATTTGACACTTCTTTTGAGAATATCATTACATGGTTTGTGGTAAGATGGTGGATATACTTCGGATATGATGAAAGTCAACTTAGGATTAACGTTTGAGCCTTTCAAGCTGAACCTTTTCATCATAGATCCCTAGTAGCCAATTTTGAGCCAATATACACATATGGCCTTTTCTTTTCATATCTATATCATTCATACCTCTCCACATTGGAGTATAGCTTATACACTATATTTTCCTACCATTTTACTTCCAAGTGTGTACTAGGTGTGAAATTATCATTTAAAAAAAAATTATGACAAAAATGGCATGGTGCTAGATGTGTCTATCAAATTATTCACGAAAGAGTTCATCAAATTGTGAAGACACTAGTGGCAAAAGAAGATGGAAAAGTATACTTAGTCAAAAATCTAAAAAATTCAAAAGTACATTAAAAGGAAAGTATATAGTCTACTGAAAAATTTAACAGATTCCCTTTTGTGTATACTTGGAAGTTTTTGAAACCTCTTCACCTTCTCTTCTTATGAACCCCAAACCTAAACCACATTACAACCCTTTGTGTTGATTTTTCCGATCCTAAATATGCTTGTGGAAAGAATGGTGGAAATCTCATTTGTTAGTATTCCTATCATAAGATCAATGTTTACTTGTTACTTATATATAATTGGCTAAATTTCCATGAGAGTAAATGTACACCTTTGTGAACTCTATAGAGAGAACCCTTACATGAAACACTTCTATTCCAGTGAGTTATGGAGTTGAATCTTTTTGCTTAAGATATTCTAATGTTTCATGTGTCGAAACCTCTGATTTGATAAAAATAGTTTGGAACACATACACACTCTGTGGATTGCTATATTTGAATTACTTGTGAAAGGGTTATTGAATTTCTAAGATTGTTTTGATATGTAAATTTGAAAAATGTGTCTTGATGGCCCCTATGTGTGATTTTCTTTAGTCTTTCTCATCATTTTGCATGAAAATTGCTAGGGACTAGTAATGAATAAGTTGGGGGGTGTGATGAGTGCACAAAAATGCACTCTAAATACTCTATTTAAATACTAAAAGAAATGAGAAAATAATGGATATAACTCATGTTATTAAAATTAATGGTCATTTATTTTGAGATAAATATAAGCATGATTTAATATATTGATGAGAATATAAAATGCCATATTTTCCTCTTTTAATATTTAATACTTTATTCTTATTTGATGTCTAAATATACTCATTATTCTTATATTTTGATTTAGGACACAAATAGAGACATTATGAGCAAATGAAGATAATTGCGGAATTTTAGATAGTTCGGACATCTTTTTGTTATATGGTCATAACTCTCTCATCCAATCTCTAATTGAGCGGATTCAAGATGATATAGAACCGAAAGAGAAATATCTATAACTTTTATGTTTTATGTTTGAAGAGATATCCACTCAATCTAAGACAAAATCGACCATCAAGTGGACGCACCTGCACTTGACGTTCTTAGATATTTTTCATCCACTTGCATCAAATCCAAATGTCATCATAATATTTTCCAGCAAGCACTCCTGCACCAACTTGGAAATTCAATGATCAATTCATATGCAAGATGAAGTGCACTCAAGTTTCTTCAAGACAAATTATTTGACCACAAGATATTAAGTCATACAAGACAACTAATGGATAGAGAAGCAAAATTAAAACAGTCAACCTACAAGCAAAATCCAGCTCATGCATAGTGGAAAAACAAATGATCAAAATGACAACTCACAAATCATTTGGATTCGAGAATGGCACATGGCAAAACAAATTGAAATTGTGATGATTTTATCATGACAACTTGCATGAAAGATGCTTATAAATAGAAGGGAGGGGTGTGTGTTCTAAGACAATGCTTAGTGTGCTTGGATGCCTTGGAAGAGACATTGTTTTTGAGAGCCTGAGAAAATAAAAGAAAAACCAAAGAAGAGAGAAGAAAATAATGGTTGGCTCTTCCATATTATCCCTTGAAGAATTTTTGTTGCATATTTTCAATATGCGTAACTAATTTTTTAGTAGAGTTAGGGATGAATTTGTATATATGATGGTATTTGTAATTGTTTTTTATTCATATATGTGTTCTTCAAATATTAAACTCTTTTGTTTAGTCATTCGAAATTTATTATAAATGTTTTTGTCACCAAATAGATTTTATTTCATTTATAGATTCAGTCCTGCTTTTTCTATTGAATGCAATAATCCTTTGATTATATTTGGTTCAATTGGTTATCTATTTTAATTTAATTCTCTGCTGCAATATTGCTCTACGAGTATATTATCGACGTTGAATTTCCTAAATATCGATAACAATTCATGTTCTTATATTGTGACGAATGATTTTTCGAAAGATTACATTTGATTTAAATCTGGTTATTAATGTTTTATTTTCCAATTGAAAATTTGGACATAGAATTTTTAATTGAGTTATTAATGAATCGAAAATAATTAAAATACCAATTATATACAAAGGATTCCCGATGCTCTACTTTTCGTCTCATTTTTATACTGTTCAATTTACTCATTTAGTTTTAATTTACGTCACACTCTAAAATTTACTTTTCGCACTCATCTAAATCTTTTTATTAATTTTATTACTGTTCTTCAATTTCTCAATCCATCTCTCTGTAGAATTGACACCCCAAAGCTATACTGCAAACGACCGCGTTATTCTTTGGGCGTAATCATTAGGTTACTTACCTCTTCTAGGTTTCTCCTTCTTCCACAAACACTCTCTCCTTCTCCTTCTTAGCTTGGAGTGTTTAGACGTCTAAGTGGTGCAAAGAAGTGAAACAAAGTGGAGAGAAATAAGGAGGGTGCCGTGAGGTGCAAAAATGAGAGATGTGTGTGTGTGTATCCGAAATGTGCAAGCCAAAAGGGTGAGGGAACTAGGCCATTCGGCCAAGGCATTTTGATAGCTCCTAGGCCACTCATTCCCCTACGGTTGAGTGACTTGTGATGGGCTTGAAAGACCCTTCAGTGACTCGCATCACTTGATCACATCAACTGTAATCTATCCCATCTTAGGTTTGGAGATTTGATCCCCTTTTTCCTTCCTCACGGCCGGCCTTACATCCTAGGGTTCCAACCCCTTTCCATCACCTCACATCCTCTCTTGTCTCCCCAACAATCCCCTCATGAGTCATTCCAAAGAATTTGAGAATCCAATTTTGGGAAAACACCCAAAGGGGGTTTCGGATTCCCCATCCTCCATCTGAATCCTCTCTTCATCTCACCCTCCTTTCTATTTTGTCACATGCTTCTTCCATCAACCAATCACCTCACACCTTACACAAGTTTGTCATGTCACTCTTACACCAATCCTCATCTAGATTTAGTGGCAAAAGCAAGTCAAACAAGGGGGGAGGGGATTTGGCTAAGGCTTGTCCGAGACCCTCATCCCTTTCCTTCCACTTTTTGTTCCATCATCTCCCATCCCATGTCACTTCTTCTTACACCTCATTTCTCATCCAATCTTACACCAATTCTTCATGTCCTTTCCTCTAAATTTGAAAAATTTTAGGTGAAAAAGCCCTAAGGCTATTCGGCCAAGCCTCCCCACCAAAACCCTCCATTCCTTTCTCATCTCCAAATCTTCTCAACTCCTTTTTCACATCATTTTACTAGATCTGGTAGGGTCCCATGTTAACTTATTTGGCAAAATCCTATACCTCACACACTTATCTAGGTAAGAAAAGATGGAAGATTCCACTCGTGTATTTTCTTTTCTTCCTTCAACAAAATAACTAGTCAACTAGCTCACCTACTAGCATTTTCTTCTCTCAACTACTAGTCCTAACTCAAATTACTAAACTTTTCCTAACTTGACATGTGTCATCAAGCATGGGCATGGGTTGACTAATGGGCTTCCTTTCATGGACCTATGGGCTTGTCTTTCCCCCACTTAGGCCCAAAACTCTTGCCATGGCCTAAAGGCCCTTAAACTCCTAAGTCCATCTTCTTAAGGTTTTAGTCACTAATTTGCCTAAGTCACTAAGCCATATGTGTATAATTAAATAAAATATAATACGATAATTTTGGGGTCATCACACGCTCTGGGAGTGATCAGTCGCCGAGTGATGAAGAGCGCGAAAGGGTGCATAACATAGCTACTTAGGTTTGATACGGTCGCTGAGTGCTACGGTAACTAGTAGGAACACACGGTGCGTAGGGGAGCTGTGAGGTGTCCAATAGAGGTCATGACAAAAGATGGGCTATCGGGCCATATATGATAAGATAAGTGGCGCCTAAGATAAGAAAATGAAAAGTGTTTGCGAAAAAAGAATTTTTGAAAGAAAACTTCATGGCTTTGTTTTCTGAGATTACGAACAAGTATATAAAAAGAATGCGAAAAGGAAAAAGAGAAATTTTAAGACACGAGCATGAGCATGAGCATGTGCATATCATGAAGTCTTGAGTCCCATAATGTATTAAGTATGGATGAATGTCTACTATTCACTTAACTGTAGGCTTACATTGCTTTGTTATGATATAAATGTGCTTACTAAGATTTCTCCCGAAATCTCACCCCCTTGCTTATTTCTCTACTATCACCCCTTTTTTGGGATGATAGAAGTAGTCGCAGGTGATGACAACCATGATGAGTACGACTCCACAGATAATGCCTTAGAACCCCACGAGCCCGACTGAGTCCATTGCCTCCGAGCTAGTGACTCTAGACTATTTGAGCCGCTGGGCGGCGAAGTCACTACCTCTGGCTACGTATATATGTGGTGTACGCCCTATTGGGTGTTGTATGGTTTTGGACGTGGACAATTCCTTCCACGTGGGTCACCTTTACGAGTCATCCTTCGGGATAAGTTGTGAGTTAGGACCGGCCTTGGCGTTGAACCGTCTCCGTTACGGCCCAAACTTCAAGGAGATCAAGAATGAGCCATTGTACTAGGCAGTGATAGCTGGGGATCCTCCATGCAACTTTTGTATTTTATTGCATGTATTTTGGTCTTCCATTGTTTTGGAAAAGTGAACACTTGTAAGGGATCCTCATGTTTATATTAATGGTATTGTAATATTTTGGGATGCTATTGTTTTAAGCCATGTGATACATGCTTAGAAAAGGTTTGACCTTTATCCGCTGCGATATATATATAAAATGAGTAAACGATAAGACGATGGGTGAACTTCCCTGTGATGCTCATCTCTGACGTCACAATTTGTGTACGATGCCAAGCGCAAGCTGGGGCGCCGACATTGAGAGCCGAAAAAATAGATCGCCATAATCTTGAACTTGTACTATGAGCATTCACCAGTGATAAATGTTTTCCATTGCCATACTTGGCTTTCAAGAATTGACTCCACAAAGAATTCGTGGATAGAAAACTCCATGCCAATTTCATATGCATAGCACATTGCACATCCTCAAATTTTCTCAAGCCCAAGCCTCCTTCTGATGTAGGCTTACTAATTTGAAACCAAGAACACCACTTAGCTTTTGCAACGCCACAATCTCACCCAAAAAAAACGTAGCTATAATGGAGTTTAATTTCTTAAATACCGTTTTTGGCACATCTAGGAGAGCAACTAGATGATAAGTCATGCTAGTGAGAACATGTTTCAACAAAACCAACCTTCCCCCCTGTGACAATAGCTGAGACTTCCAACCGGAGACTTTGTTTCTTACTTTAGCAATCAATGGATCAAGATGAGAGACTTTTAGTCTACCATGAACCAATGGATCCCCCAAGTAATTCGCAAGAAATTGACCTTCATTGAACCTAGATAACCTTGCAAGAGCACGACACCACCCAGAACTCAGATAAGGTGCTGTAAAAATTTTGGATTTAACTCTACTAATAAGTTGCCCCGACCACTTTTCATAAATCGATAAGGATTGCATAAGGTTTTGCGTCGATCTTTTAGTTCCATTCAAAAGCATTAGAACATCATCCACATATAACAAATGCAAAATTAATGGTGCTCTTGATGAATGGGCAAACTTTCTAATGCGACCAATATCAAATTGCTGCCACAAGAACCGGTAAAAGACATCTTGCATCAATATAAACAAATAAGGGGAAAGTGAATCGCCTTGTCGAAGACCTTTAGATGGCTGAAAAAAATCCTTTGTAAGAACCATTCATCATGATCAAATAAGAAGGAGTCTTCACAATATTACAAAAAGAAGAAGAAAATCTGAATTCATACATAACTTGCATGAGAGAATTTCAATGCACTCTACCATATGCCTTTGCCATGTCAAGCTTCACCATCACATTACCTCCACAAATTTTCTTTTTCATGCCATGAACCATCTCTTGGGCAAGGGAGATGTTTTCAAAGATACTTCTCATTGGTACAAAAGCGCCTTACTCCTAAGAAATTAATTTGGGCAAGACACCATTCAACCTAGTAACAATGATCTTCGAGAAAATCTTGTATACCACATAACACATATTGATGGGCCGAAATCTGTCTAAACTCGTAGGATTTGGCATTCTGGGAATGAGCACAATGTAGGAAGATGAATAAAGTCTAGGAAGTTCATGTGTTTGAAAAAAATCCCTTGCTGATTATTGTTAGTGTTTTGGTAACTTATGAAGTGCTTCATTTCTAAGAAAGAAGTGAAAAGGAAAGAAGGGATTCATATCTCTCAAACTTGATATGAGTAAGGCATATGATAGAGTTGAGTGGCATTTTCTACAAGTTGTCTTACATAAGCTAGGATTTTATATTCGCATTAATCAACTTATTATAACTTGTATTCGAAGTAACTCTTTTTCAATCCTTATCAATGGATCTCCTACTAGACATATCATCCCCTCTAGAGGTTTGAGACAAGTGGATCCAATCTCACTTTATTTATTTTTACCATGCATAAAGTGTCTTATTGGATTACTAAAACAAGCTGCCAGTCATAATGTTTTCCAAGGTAACCAAGTCTGTAGAGGTGCCCCAATGTTACACCATTTACTCTTTCTTGATGATAGTCTCATTTTTTGTGATGCTAACATTGATGCCAATCCCAGGTTGCAAGCCTTACTTAGGTTGTATGAAGAGGCATCGATCTAAAGGTCTTATTGGATTACTAAAACAAGCTGCCAGTCGTAATGTTTTCCAAGGTAACCGAGTTTGTAGAGGTGCCCCAATGTTAAACCAATTACTCTTTCTTGACGATAGTCTCATTTTTTGTGATGCTAACATTGATGCCAATCCCAAGTTGCAAGCCTTACTTACGTTGTATGAAGAGGCATCGATCTAATTGATCAATCTAGGAAAATCTAATATGGTTTTCTCACCAAATGTTGATGCTGTCAACAGGAGTAACATTATGAACTTATGAGGATCCTCTCAACTTGGTCAATATGATAAATACTTGGGATTACAGCCAATTATTGGAACATCCAAATTGCACTCCTTTGTAGATATCAAACATAAGGTGTGGCTTAAATTACAAGGTTGGAAAGGTAATATTTTTTTTCAAAGGGGAAGGGAGATCATACTTAAAGCAATTGCCTTCGCAATCCCTTCCTATGCGATGAGTTGTTTGAAACTCCCCTCTAAGCTATGCAATGATATTGAAATAATGATGTCTAAATTTTGGTGGGGCAAAGGAACGATGAGAGGACATTTCATTGGATTAATTGGCAAAAAATGTGCACTCCTAAAGCTCATGGGAGTCTCGAGTTTAAAGATCTAGCCGCGTTCAACATGGCATTGCTAGCCAAGCAAGGGTGGAGACTTTTGCATAATTTTGATACCATTTTCCATAAAATTTGCAATGCTAGATATTTCTCCTCTTGCCATTTGTAGGGCTATGTTTCGACTCCGACGGTGTTGAAGTTTAGAGTTTTCGACTCTGACTCCGACAGCCGTCGGAGTCAAAATTGACTTTTGACTCCGACTCCAAAATGGAGTCGGAGTTCGACTCTGATCGGAGTTCGGAACTCTGAACTCCGATTAGAGTTTGTCAAAATTTTACGGTTCAAAAGAATCAAAACAGAAGAATAAAAGGAACTTTGCTGTTCGTGACTTCATTTCCATTAGGGGTGTTAAAAAAAACCCTAAATTTTAGAATTTGAGATGCTCAACTCCACTCCACTAATCAAAAAATTAATACTCCTTGTTCCTGACAATCAATGAGGAAATTAAAGGTTTTAAAAAAAATGGTGACGAAATGAGTAAAACCTTACTCTGTCACCGACGAAGTCATGAAACTAGAAACCCATAGTCATGAACAAAGCTAGCATCTGATGAACAATTGGGGAAACAAAGTCGAACCAAGATGGAAACGAAGTCACCAACAACTAGGCTCCAATAGGAAAACAAAGTCATGAATAGATGGAAATGAAGATCGCAACTTTCTAACAGAAATCCAAGTCGGAGTCAGAGCACAGATGGAAGTTGATTTTGACTAACAGAAATCCAAGTCAGAGTCAGAGTCAAAGTCAGAGTCAGAGCATAGATGGAAACGATAGGGAAATGGTGATGGTAGGAGGCGCGAGGGGGGCGAAGAGAGAAGAGAATAAATGTAGAGTTAGGGTTTTTCAAGATGAATATATACCCCCTTTAAAACGATGTTGTTTAAGGTTCTCTGAAAAAAAAATTAAAATGGAAGAAGTAGAACTCATGACTCGAACCCAGGAATGAAGGGAGATGAAAAACGCATTTTACCATTAGGCCACTTACACAACTAATATTTATTTTACAACATAAAATATATAATCTTTAAAAATTCGGAGTTCAGAGTCGGAATCCAAGTGAACTCCAGTTCCGACTTCCAACTTCAATTTAGAAGTTGGAATTGTTCCGACTCCAACTTCAAATTTAGACTTTCGACTCTGATCGGAGTCGAAATAGGAGCGAAATTCAGACGGAGTTCAAAAATTGGAAATTTTGCCCACCCCTAGCCATTTCTATGAAGCTCCTCTTGGTCATTCCTCTTCTTATGCATGGAAAGGTATATGGGAGGCTAAAAATCTGTTAATGAATGGGGTGTAGATGGATTGTTGGTAACAGTAGAAATAACACATCCTTGATAATACATGGTTATTTAGGACATATGGATATATAGGATGTGTGTATTTTTGCAAGTAAACTGGAGTGTTGGGACATCTAATACTAGGTTACATACCCCTCATTCAAGTCGAAAATAATGTGCATGCACCTAACTTACTAGCAATTTGAATGTATATTGTAGCGGAATAAGGTTAATTCTTAGTAGTCGGCAAAGAAATCTAAATGTTTGCGAGTATCACATGGTAATCTATATTAAACCCATAAATTTATAAACATAAAACATAATGTATCGGATTCTTAATAGTACACATTATTGTTCTATAATCCAAAAGAACAAATATACAATTACCCCTTTACACCTTCAGGGGTTTTTCAAAATTCCCTGAGTAGTGTTGATCTTGTATTGAGTCATTTATTCCTGCACTAATGTCTATCATTATGTGAGAAATAATAGGTAAAATTAAAAGAATGAGATTTCTAGGAAATTTCAATAAGTATACAAATAACTTAATAAAAATATTAACAAATATATACAGATAACGACATCAATACATGTACCATGATCATGAGACTTGACATGACTTATGGTTGACTTATGCAATTGCATGCACCTTTTAGCAAATATTTTCATAAAAAGAATTTCGTTGACACAGGTATAGAACTTTTCGTGACTTTGTCCTATCTTTTTCTTGTAATTCTTATTATACTTGTTATAACAGGAGATCGAATCGCCTTCACTATCATTTTTATTCCCAACAATAGATCGAATCACCTTCATCGTTGATTTTCTTGGTCATGTCAGTCATACGAAAGATTGAATCACATTTACCATCATGACGTAACTTTTCATTTTTCGACAGCAGATCGAATCGCTTTCACCATCGGCATGTCAGTCATCCGGTAGATTAAATCGCCTTCATCGTCGTGACACAACTTTTCATTTTTCTTATTTTTGTTCTTGTTTCTTTGAAAAACCATGATAACTCAAATCATGAGACTTGTGTCATGAATGGTCATGCATGAAAACTTGGACTTTCTCATGCATGATGTATGATTCATGTGACGTATATAACATGCATTTACCAAATCATAACATATACATGTTAAACATGTGCTTATAAGTCTTTTCAAATAACTCATGAATATTCCATTAAAGAGGAAGATAAAATGAATAAATCCTAGCCTGAAAATGGTCTAGGCCAAAAGCACTAACATGGTTTATAAAATTATTTTCTTCGATTCCTCTTTATCACATAATCTTCCATCCAAACCAATCACATGTTTGTAACTATTCCTCAAATTCAATTTTCTTATATATAAAAGTCTAGTTTATAATCTTATCATCCATGAGGAGACATAATTTGAATTTTTCCCAAAACATTTCTCTATGACTAAAAACCCTATACTTCAAAATTTCAAGTTCTATTCCTTAAACATATCATGCTATAAATTGAGTCCTTTATCCAAAAATTCTCTACTTTATTCCTTGATTTCTTTCCTCAGACTTTTCATCATATATATCTAAAATATCATTTGAACCAAATCTTACATTATCACTTTAGATAAACATAAGGAGATTTAAAACCTCAACACTTATCAATCAAATACTCATATAAAATATTCTTGAACTACTTATCAACCACTAATGATAAAGATATTCTTCAAATAACCAAATAACAAAGTAGAACACTAAATAATAGTTGACTCCTAGGTTTGGTATTGTTAAATCTCCGAGAAATCCTTTCTTTCTCTACCACTCAGGGGGGTGCGAACACACCACAAGTTCACCAAGTATATATACAAAAATGCTAAAATTAAGTTATAAAGGCTTTTACAACTTTTCAAAGGATAACGAAAGAAAGCTCCTTGCAAGATAAAGTCCTCCACTAAATTTTCAAAAGAAACTTACTCAAGTATGCTAGGGAAAAGTGTTTGGAAGGTGAGGAGAATGAAGAAAAGGAATGGAGGACAGAATCTTGGCCAAGAGTTCTCAAGTGGAAAGCAGGGAGTGTGTCTGTTTGTGTGGAGTATTAGTCGATACCTTAGGGGTAAATAAGTGACTAGAAATTTGAGAATTGATCACAGCTAAGCCAAGTGTCCACTTAGGTCTTAGAGCACTCATACCCTTCTTAGACTTAGGTGGCATGTGACATGATCAAATACCTATCCAAATCTTGAAAATTCCTAGGAGATATGACAAAACTCCAATCGGCTACTCATTCTCCCATCTTATTTCTATTTTAGCCGAAACTACACAAATAAAAGTCCAAGTTTTCTTCTTCAAATATTCACTTGCCACTTATCCAATTTCTTGCCAAAGAAATGAACTAAATTATAGTAGCAAAAAGATAATATAGAAAGTTGGTTTATGCTTCTCAAATGCCCCAATCCGATTGCCTCCATTGAGTGAGAATATTCTTCCAAAAATTCTTTACTTGTTTGACTAAAACTCCATGCTATTGGCTTTCTAATTTAATCTTCTATGCTTAAGTCTCTTGAAAATACATAAGTTACATGTTTCCTTTGTATAGAAAATAGCAAAATTAGGCAAACATCAAATCATTATCCATATCTTGAAATACTACACATGTGAGATAAGACATAGGTGAATTTCGGCTTCTCCCATTTTCATTTCCATCTTATTTGAAATTCTCAAGAAAGAAAAGTGTTTGAATCTTGCTCATCTCTCTCTCCCATTTCAAATCGTAACTACCATTTAGAAACCTTAGGTTTATCTCCAATTGCCATTTGTCACCATTTCAAGAAATGAAATCCTATGTAAGATAAAATGAAGTTAGGTATTCTTCAAATTATTTTTGCCACATGCCATTTGTTGATCTTGTCTCCTAAACAACGTGAAATATAGATAAAATTAGATTTTCCTCTCTTCCAAGTGAGTCCAAACCGTAGCTGCCCTATTTGACTCCTTTACAAAATTACTTAATCATCAAACATATGGTCTCACATGTCATGATGTATGAAGAAGCAAAGTTATACACTCAACCTCATATGAAAGATTCAGCTAGGAGAAACCCCATTAGCTTCAAGACAAAGCTCCATATCCTATTCCTTATCATCTTGAAATTTTAAAAAGTATATGAAATCCTAACATGCTAAGTGTTCCAATTAATATTCTTTAGAAAGTAGATATTTCTTTACATGCACTCTCAAATCTGAAACTCTCCAAGAAAAGAAAAATAATTCTTTCACTAGCACCTCTCTACCTCTCAAGCAAAGCTCCTTTGGAAAAATTCATATATGTATATCTTACACAAGAAAAGCCCCAAAATAAATAGTGAATATATTTCCAAAAAGTTCCAAAGAGTTACTAAAACAATTCTTAAAAAAAAAAAACATAATCCAATGGAGAAGAATATCGGGTTATCACAACGATCTCTCTTCAATCCAAAATTGGCTGAACTGAAGTCATATTGAGATTGCACCCCACTTTTTTAGATGACTCAGATAGGTGAATGTGGGAACATAAAAGAAGTGGACTCTTTAGTGTTAAGAGTGCATATCGATTTTTCAAGAGTTTAGCAATAACTGATATGGGGGAGTCTTTTACTATGGCTGCTTCGAAAAGCATTTGGAATGGGTTATGGAAGTTTCAGGTTCCTCATAAAGCTCGTATCTTTACTTGGAGGGCATGCAAAGAGATCCTACCTACCAACCAACTGGAAGATAGTCTTCATGCCCTTTTACTTTGTCCCTCTATTTTTGGTTTTTGAGGTCGATATTTGTGACATCCCCAATTTTAATTCATAATTCAACGAAAGTTAAAGTGTCAGGGTAAGTAACGTAGGCTACTCACCCTCGTACTTATCGTAAATCAATGCAAGCACCTAATCTTACTAGCACGTGCAATGTAAATCGCAGCGGAAAAGTTCTGAATAAAATTAAAATTTAGAGATCACATGATGACACAAAACCTTAATATCCATATCGTCCATACGTAAAATAACATTGTATCCTTTCATGCATAACCCAGTTAGTTTTCTCAATCTTCAAATTATATACAAACTTATCAAAATATCACCTTAGGGCCGCCTAAGCTCTTTTTTCACACCAGAAAACTCGCTGTCATGCCGACGCCGGTTTCTACTACTATTAACTGAGTCAACATTTCTATGGAGGGAGAGTACTCCGAGGATCCCCATAGGGTTTCTCTAGGTCTCTCGAGCAACTAGGACCTAGCCCATGGCCGTTATCACACCCTGCAGCGAAATTTAAATTTCAAAAAGAAAAGAAACATACAAGAATGAGATTTCTTTAGAAATCTCAATAAGTACACACTTAACTTAATAAAAGCACAGACATCATAAAATAATTACAAACAATCCAAACAGCCAGAGTATGCATTTATGGCATGCTTCATGTAACTTATGCATGACTAAGACTTATTTTTTATGTGGACGTATATTGATGTCCCTCTTTTTAGACAATCTTATACCATGCATGGATTTTTTATTGTTTCCTTATAATTCTTATTCTTATAAGTCTTACTTTATAGGGGCCCTTCTTATTTTAACCTCGATAGACGTTACGTATCGCCATCCAGCCGGGTTTCTTAGCATGATGTGTCAGTTTATCCATACATATAACTCATCAATCATCCGAGCGTTACGTATCACCGTCCCCGTCATGATGAGTATCGTGTCAGTCTTCTGGACATTACGTATCGCCATCCCTGTCGTGACACAGAAAATACTTAACACAGTAGGCGTTACGTATCGCCGTCCTCGTCATGACATGACATTTATTTCGGCTTAATTCTTTTTAAGACTAGGGTTATTTATTTCTATCTTTCTCTTTAATAAAATATTCATGATTTATTTGAAAGAAGTTATGTTCACATGTTTAACGTATATATGTTATGAATTAGTAAATGCATGCTTCATACATCGCATGAATCATGTATCCTACATGAGAAAGTCTAAATTTGCATGCACTTTTATGAAAAGTCCCATGACTTGAGTTATCATGGTTTTTCAAAGAAAACAAAAACAAGAATAAGAAAATGAAAAGTCTTGTCACAACGGTGAAGATGATTCAATCTGTCAAATGACTGACATGCCGACAGTAAAGGCGTTTCGATCTGCCATCGAAAGATGAGAAGTTACGTCATGACAATGAAGGTGATTCGATTTGCCATATGACTAACGTGACCCAAAAGGCTGACGGTGAAGGCATTTTGATCTACCGTCATGATTAAGGAAACCTTATGGTGAAGGTGATTCAATTGGTCATTGTAGTTAAGAAAATGACAGTGAATGCAATTCGATCTGATGCCATTACAATAATGATAAGAATATGAATAATGAAATTCTTTTCAAGAAAACAAGATGGTTTTTATTAAAAATGCATCATGCA
This sequence comes from Platycarya strobilacea, assembly GCA_036898215.1. Classification (NCBI taxonomy): domain Eukaryota; kingdom Viridiplantae; phylum Streptophyta; class Magnoliopsida; order Fagales; family Juglandaceae; genus Platycarya; species Platycarya strobilacea. Next base: position 15,430,530 of record CM072557.1, read on the forward strand.
TAAGTCATCTCTTGAGTCACATAATCATAATGTAAGCATTTTTTTATCTGTATATATTGACAATGCTTTTATTAAGTTATTTGTACTCTTACTGGGATTTTATGAAATTTCACCCTTGATTTGTCTTCATTATCATTCCTTTTGGAATGATAGAAGCAATTGCAAGTATAGATGACCCAGAGGGAGACCATGACTTCCTGGGAGATACTGCGAAGCCTTAAAGGCCCTGTAGAATCCTCTCATTTTGACCAGATGGCCTAGTTTGTATATGACCCCTTGTTGAGTATTGTATAGCAGGATGCAGCAGGGTCGTCAGAAGGATGACGACCTATGGATGCTACATAGTTTTGAGCCCAGATGGCTCATTGTCTCTAGAGAGCATTTATGCAACGCCAATAGGGATAAAACGCCGTCAGAGAGATAAGATTAGCATGAGCCAGTTTCGTTTTGGTCATAATTATAAAGAAGTGAAGAAAGAACCCGTAATGTGTGTCAAGGGGTATTTGGATTAGATAATAATATTAAGATATGTTAAATTATGTTGGAAAAGTTGAACTTGTACTGGTACTAGGTCTTTATGTATATTATAAAGTTTAGGGGTTTAATGTAGCTTACCAAGTGATCTACTTGCAAAGTTTTATTTCTTTGCTTATTTTAGAGGAAAACCCTCATTCCACTGTGATATATTTTTGGCATATTGCTAGTAAGATTTGGTGCGTGCATACTATTTTTCATCATGTACTAAGGGGTATGTAGTCTAGCGTTACTTATCCCAACACTTCAGTTTACATTAAATCCTAGATGTAGATTGAGGGTGTCACGACGATGGTATCAGAGCATTATGTCTCGGGGGTAAATCCACAAGTGTCCTAAGAAGAGAATCACATGGTATAGACTTGAATCTTTTGACGGTTTGGATCAGGTCAAGTGATCTATGGAATTGTGGATGCTTTGGTCTGTAAGACATGGACTTACTAAGACAAGAGCAGCTTACAAATAGTTTTGTGCGTTTCAGGAGGATAAAATGGCAAAAGGTCGTCGTGCCACCAATTCCCCCAGACGCGCAGAGCAAGCAGTAGAAAATATTCTCTGGTCACTCTTCCGAGAAACGAGGATTAGGTAGTACAGAACACGATAGTACAGAACTTTCCTTTGGAAGGGGGACAGGCAATAGCAGAAGCTATTCGTTAGATGATGGAAGTGATGAAAAATCAAATAGAGTAGAGTCGATGTCAGCAACACGATGAAGCTCGAGGAATGACACAAGGCTGTCTATTTGAAAGATTTTTGGTCTATAGTTATCTGCACTTCTTAAGGACAGAAGGAGTTTTGAAAGCAGATAAATGGATAATAGACTTAAAGCATACCTTTGAAATCAGTGGTTGTACACAAACACAGAAAGTTCAGTACGCAGGACATCTGCTCCAAGGATAAGCATGTCTATGGTGAGATATAAGGAAAGTTGTTAGAGCAAGAATTGGGAGAGAATGTAATACCCACTTGGGAGCGATTCAAGAAGAAATTTGATGATCACTTCTTTCCAGAGTTAGTAAAGCAATGAAAGGTTTTGGAATTTACTACTTTAGTGCAAGGTAACATGACAATAGAGTAATATGTGGCTCAATTTATGGAATTAGCAAGGCTTGCCCCTTATTTGGTAGTCATGGAAAAGATGCGGGCACAGAAGTTCCAAGAAGGATTACAACCGAGAATTCGTGCCCAAGTCGCATGTTTACGAATTGAGAAATTTCAAGAGTTGGTGAATTTAGCCTCTATTGCGGAAGCAGAACAGATGAGCTTGATCATGCAAGCCTAAACACAGTGGAAACGAGGATTTCCATATTCCTCGAGAAATGATACTGGAAAAAGAAGAAGTTTTTATCCTGCAGATAAAGGTAAAGGAAAGGCAATTGGTCAAAGAGCATTGACTATGCCGCAACTATGTAGGGATGCGGAAGGAGACATAGTGGTGAATGTCGAATAATAACGGGAGCATGTTTCAAATGTTGGCAAATTGGTCATATGATCCAGGACTATCCACAGAACACCTCTGGAAGAGTTATAGCACTTGGCGGTTGGTCAAGATGTATGCGATTACACCAAGAGATGTAGATGTGGAAACGAAGGAAGTTGTTAATGCCAGCATCATCACTGGTAACATTTCTTGACCTTACTTTGATTTATTTATATAATGATTTTCATTGAGGTAACGATAGAATTATTTTTATATAGGTAAGGTTATACTGACGCAAAATATAGCATATGCTTTATTTAATTCTGGAGCGACGAAATCTTTTATTTCTTATGATTATGTTCAGAGATGTAAGTTAGATGTAAAGCCTTTACCTAAAAAATTTTGGTAACGATTCCTGATGGGAAGATAATAGGGTGCAATCAAGTAGTGAAGAATTGCTTATAGAGGTTGCTGGTTTGAAATTAATCGCCAACCTGTTAGTTTTTCATTTAATGGGATTCGATTTGATTTTGGATATGGAATAGTTATCTAAGAATTATGCTAAGATTGACTATCGTAAAAAGGAGATAGTATTCGATTTACCTAGGAAAGAGAAACTTTATTATATGGGAGAAATAGTTGGTCCCAATTCTACGATTGTATCAGCAAGGCGGATAAGAAAAAGTATGAAGGGTGGATCAAGAGCATTTTTAGCAATAATACTGAGTTCACTGGAGGAAGTTAAGGGCACCAATGGGATTTTGGTGGTAGAAGATTTCCCTCAAGTTTTTATAGATGATCTACTAGGATTACCTCCTGATCAAGAGACAATATTGACAATAGAATTGGAATTGGCTACACCTTCAGTCCATAAGGCACCCTACAGAATGGCACCAACGGAGCTGAAGGCACAGCTGAGGAATTGTTGAAAAAGAGATTTATACAGCCTAGCTCGTCACCATGGAGAGCGCCAGTATTGTTTGTAAAGAAGAAAGATGGGACAATGCGTATGTGTATTGATTATCGAGAATTAAATAAAGTCACTATTAAAAATAAGTATCCATTACCGCGGATAGATGACTTATTCAATTAATTACGAGGAGCGTCAGTATTTTCCAAAATAAATCTTAGATTCGGTTATCATTAGCTTAAGATTAGGAAGCAAGATGTAACTAAAACTGCTTTTCAGACTTGATATGGGCATTTAGAGTTCTTAGTTATGTCATTTTACAAATGCGCCAGCAGTATTCATGGATTTAATTAATCGAATAATTAGACCATATTTGGATAGCTTTGTGGTAGTCTATATGGTTGACATCTTGATATATTCTCGAAGTGACGAGGAGCATAGGAAACATTTAGGTTTGGGATGTGTCATAATGCAAGATGGGTGAATAGTGACACTTCGAAAATAGATTATCTCACTCATGATGTGGAATTGACAGCTGTGATGTTTGTATTGAAAATTTGGAGGCATTATTTATATGGTAAAAAATGTGAAGTGTACACAGATCACAAAAGTCTTAAGTATTTATTCAGTCAAAAGACTTTGAATATGAGATAGAGAAGATAGATTGAGACTATAAGTGATTTTCTGTGTGAGATTAAATATCACCCTGGAAAAGCTAATATAGTGGCTGATGCACTAAGTCGGAAAACTCAAACAATATAACCTTCAATATTGTTAGTGATACTAGACTTGTTAATTAGGAATTTGCCAAGGGATATGTTATGTTAGCAATGGTACAAGAGATTATCTTCTTAACTAATGAAGAAATTTGAGAAGGGCAGCAAAAAGAAAAGTGACAGAATGTTATACTTCAGCAAAATAAAAGTGATTCCCAATGATTTAGAGTTAAAGGAGAGGCTTATACGGGAAGTTCAATGCACTCCCTACACAGCTCATCCTAGAAGTACCAAAATGTACCGCGACTTAAAAGAAAGATTTTGGTGGAAAGGTATTAAGAAGAATGTCACTACTTTTGTGGCTAAATGCTCAAAATGTCAGGTAGTAAAGGCAGAAAACCAAAGGCCAGCTGGAGAAATGCAACCCCTACCTATCCCTAAGTAGAAGTGGGAAGACATATCCATGGATTTTGTGGTAGGATTGCCAAGGATGTTGGCAAGAAAGAATGAAATTTGGGTTATAGTTGACCGATTGACAAAGAGTGCTCACTTCCCACCTATAGCTAACATCGATTCAAAGGAAAAACTAGCATGAATTTATGTCAAAGAAATAATTCGTTTGTACGAGGTACCTAAATTGTTTCCCATCGAGACCCCAAGTTTATATCTCGTTTTTGGCAAAGTTTACAGAATATGTTGGGCACTAGTTTAAAATTCAGTAGTGCCTATCATCCACAAACTGATGGGTAGACAAAACAAACTATTCAAATTTTAGAAGATATAATATTGCCTTGTGTGCTAGATTTTAATGGTGATTGGGAAAGTCTCCTACCTTTTATCGAATTCGCCTACAATAATAGCTTCTAGGCTACTATTCAGATGGCACCTTACGAAGTAATATATGGAAGAAAGTGCAGGTCACCTGTATATTGGGATGAAGTGGGTGAAAGTAACGTCTTGGAGCCCATATATATACAGGAAGTCCAAAAACAAGTAAAGGTGATTCGAGATAGAATGAGAACAGCTCAGAGTAGACAAAAGAGCTACGTGGATAAACGTAGAAGAGCTTTAGAATTTGCAGTAGGTGACTGGGTATATGTTAAAATCTCGCCTATGAAGGGAGTAGTACAGTTCGGTAAAAAGGAAAAACTAAGTCTCTGATATGTTGGACCAAACAAAATTGTAGAGAAAGTTGGACTAGTAGCTTACCGTCTGGCTCTACCAAAAAATTTACAAGGAGTTCATAATGTTTTGCATGTTTCGTCTCTGAAGAAAAGCCTTGGTGAAGGACCAATGACAGTAATGAATCCAAGCAATATTTAAGTTGCATCCTAACTTAACTTATGAAGAATGGCCAACACGGATTAAAGATCAGAAGGAATGAATGCTAAGGAATCGCACAATTTCTCTAGTTAAGGTGCTCTGGAAAAATCTTACTTTTTAGGAAGTAATGTGAGGACGTGATAAGGGAAAAATACCCTCATTAGTTTGAAAATTAGATGTATATTGTATCTTTGATATGACTGTATACATGTATATTTTATTCTTTGAATGAATATGATTGTTGTTTTTTTTTTTAAGTTTTCTTGTTTAATTTATTTGAAATCGTAGTAATTTATTATTTGGTCTTGAGTAGGAAATTACTTGATTTAGAACAACCCCACGTATGTCTGTATCATTAGTAACTCAGTTAAAAGAGAGCAAAAAGACTTAGATGCAGAATTTGCCTTAGGAGATAAAGACAATTAAGAACGGAGAGGCTTAAAAGATTAGATAAATATGAATGACATCGCACGCATATTATGGATATAGATAATAAAGGAAATGGCATTTTTAAATGTGCATCACCGTGTGAGGAGCATCAACCACATTGTAAATGGTTAAAGTAAAAAAAAAAAGCATTCACATAGATTAGATCTAGAAAAGGAAGAAAATGAGAGAATAGTGAGATTGGAGTTGTTTGATACATCTGATGATTGTATTCGTCAAAGAGAGGAAGGTCAACCCATTGAGGATACTGAGTCAAAAATATGACTTAAAATCAATGAGATGAAAGTTAACATGCACTATGACTCGAATTTGGATGAGGTATTTTATTTTCACAAGACTCTTTGACCATAGAAGATAGTTTGCCATTCTATTCCTCCTTAGAAGAATCTACAACTACAAGTGCTAGAGATACATTTTTTTTTTCTGATTAAATTTGTGCGTTTAGAAATAGTACCTTAGCGATTTTAAGGACAAAATCCTTTTTTAGGAGGAGAATATATGATACTCAAAATTTTTTTCTTTTTTAATTATTGTGCTTAGCATGATTATGTTTTTTTAGAATTATTTAGTAATTCATTGGAGCATTTTGGATATGTGTGTGTGTGTGTGTGCGCGCGTTTGAAGAAACATTTGGGACACTTAGAACTAAGAGAAAGAGACTTGTCATGTTCCAAAAAGTGAGCTACGGTTCAGAGAGAGAATTGATTTAAATTTTTGTCATTTCATTTCTCTATGTTAGTCCATTTCTTTGAGGGAAAAAGTGATCAAAAGCAAGTAATGATTGGAGATAAACATAGATTCTCTAAATAGTGATTTTGGTTTGACATAGACTTGGTATTCTTTTTTTTTTTTTTTCCTACACTAGAATTCAACTTTTGAGAGATGGTGACAAGTGGAAGTGGGAGAGAGAGATGAGCAAGATTCAAATACTATTCTTCCTTGAGAATTCCGAATAGCATGGAAGAGGAAAATGGAGTAGCCGAAAGTCATTTTGTCTCATTTCATGTGTGTAGTATTTCAAGATATAGATTGGGATTTGATGTTTGCTTGATTTTGTTACTTTCTACACAAAGGAAATATGTGACTTATGTATTTCCAAGAAACTTATGCAAAGAAGGTTGAATTAGAAAGCCAATAGCGTGAGAGTTTAAGTCAAACAAGTAAGGAAATTGGAGAATATTCTTTCTCCATTTGGAAGCATTGGATTGGACTAATTATGGGGGATGAACCAACTTAAGAAATTGCCTTTTTGTTACACTATTTTAGTTAACTTCTTTGATAAGAAATTGGAAAAATGGCAAGTTATTATTTGAAGACAAAATATAGAACTTTTCCTTGTTGATTTTTGGCTAAAATAGACTGAGGAGGGAATGAGCTAGCTGAATGAAAGATTTTTCTTATCTTCTAGGAATTTCCAAAGCTTTGAATAAGAATTTTTTCATGTCACATGCCACCTAAGTCTAAAAAATTTTCAAATATAAGCATTCTAAGACCCTAACTAGACACTTGGCATAGTTTAGATAAATTTTTCAAATATTAGTCTCTTCTTTAACCCTTAAGGTGTCGACCAAAACATCCATTGTGTGCACTCATCCCTTTCTCTTATAACTCTTGGCCAAGACTCTCCCCTCATCTCTTCATCTCTTTTCTTTCTTTTCCACACCTTCCAAATACTTCTCCTTAGCATACTTGAGTGAGTTTTTTTCAAGAATCTAGTGAAAGTCTTCTCCCTTATCAGATTTCTTAAGTTGAGCTCTTGGAAAGTTGTAAGTGCTTTTATAACTTGATTTTAGCCTTTTTATATATATACATGATAAACTTGTTATTTAAAGTTTTACTTTGTTAGTTGTTTGATTGAAGAATACTTTTCTTGTTATTTGTTTGATAAGTGGTTAATGGATATTTATTGTTGTATTTGATTGATGAGTACTTAGGGTATAATTTCTTTATCTAAGGTGATAACCTAAGTTTTGGTTCAAGAGATACTTGAGGAAATATATATATATATTTAGTGAAGAGTTTGAGTAAAGAATTCAATTAAATTAATAGGAGAATTTTGGTTAAGGGATTTAATCCATGGCGTAGTAGATTGGAATGATAGATTTTTATTTTAGGTATATATATAATTTTCGTCCATGGAAGGTGTTTTGGAGAATTTTAAGTTTGATTCCTAATGGATAAAATGTGTCTTAGGTTTTTAGAGGAAACATGAAAGTATATTCCTTAATATTTTAAGAATAGTCGAATACATATAGTTAGTTTAAAAAGAAGTAATAAGATGAAGTAATAAGATGAAGAACAAGTAAAGAAAAAGATTGTTTTAAGGCTATATTAGTGGTTTTGGTTGATGAGGAATATAACTTGATCATGGAGTTTTGATAGCTAATAAGAAATATAAGTTGGTCATGAGAAAGAGAAGGAAGAAAATTAGACTAGACCCACCAAGTATTCAGCCTAATTCTTTTTAAGGCTAGGGTTATTTATTTCTATCTTTCTCTTTAATAAAATATTCATGATTTATTTGAAAGAAGTTATGTTCACATGTTTAACGTGTATATGTTATGAATTAGTAATGCACTTTTCGTCTGCCTTCCTGACTACGAATAGGCTACTAGGCTTTGCACTTTGGCCCCTGAGAATACCACATCAAGGTGACAGGATTCAAACCTATGGCCCTCTATACCCAAAACAGATGCATTGACCAGACTGCGTTGCACCTCGTCTCACCCCCCAAAGCATATAGATCCACCCCGATCGATGAACACTTGCACCGAACTCGCACATCCTTTTGGGCATAGGGACGGGAGAACCAATCTGAGTAATCTACCGCTTCTTTTAGAAAATCTGCCTCCAATAAGATAGGGCGACGTCAAAGTATAGTACAGGAGGATGCATGCTTCATACATCGCATGAATTATGTATCTTGAATGAGAAAGTCTAAGTTTGCATACATTTTTATAAAAAGTCTCATGATTTGAATTATTATGATTTTTCAAATAAAACAAGAACAAAAATAAGAAAAGGAAAATCCATATCACGACGGTGAAGGTGATTCAATCTGCCAGATGACTGACATGTCGACAGTGAAGGCATTTCGATTTGCCGTCTAAAGATGAGAAGTTACATCATGACGGTGAAGGCGTTTCAATTTGTCGTCGTGATTAAGGAAACCCCATGGTGAAGGCGATTTGATCTACGGTTGTGGTTAATAAAATGACAGTGAAGACGATTTGATCTGCTGTCATTACAAGAATGATAAGAATATGAATAAAGAAAGTCTTTTTAAGAAAACATGATGGTTTTTATTAAAAATGTATCATGCATAAGTCATCTTATGAGTCGCATGATCATGATGTAAGCATTTATTTATATGTATATATTGGCGAAGTTTTATTAAGTTATTTGTGCACTTACTGGACTTTTACAAAATCTCACCCTTTATTTATCGTTACTATCATTTCTTTTGGAATAATAGAAGCATTTGCAAGAATAGATGACCTAAAGGAAGATCGAGACTTACTGGGAGAAATTACGGAGCCTTGAGGACCCTTATAATCCTCCCATTTTGATCAAATGGCCCAATCTATATATGACCACCTGTTGACTATTGTATAGCAAGATGCAGCAGAGTCATTAGAAGGACGACAACTTATGGGATGCTGCGTAGTTTTGGGTCTAGATGGCTCATTGTCCCTAGACGGTGTTTATGCAACGCCAATAGGTATAAAATGTCATTTAGGAGATAAGATCAGCTTGGGCTGGTTTCGTTTTGGTCCTAATTATAAGAAAGTGAAGAAGGAACCCCTACTGTAAGTTAAGTAGTATTTGTATTATATAATGATGTTAAGATATGTTATATTATGTTGGAAAACTGGAACTTGTACTGGTACTGGATCTTATGTATATTATGAAGTTTAGGGATTTAATGTAGCTTACCATGTGATTTACTTGCAAAGTTTTATTTCTTTCCTTATTTTAGAGGAATAACCTCATTCCGCTATGATATATTTTTGGCATACTGCTAGTAAGCTATGGTGCATGCATAATATTTCCATCATGAACAAAAAGTTATGTAGCCTAGCATTACCTATCCCGACACTTTATTTTATGTTAAATATCAGATGTAGATTGGAGGCGTCACAATCTGACTTCTTACCACCATAGGTGAGTTTGAGTTGAAGAAAATGGTGGTTTGTTGCTTATTTAAACACTACCTCGAGGCCCTTTCATATGTGCTCAGTAGCTCTTGTATACTAAACCATTCTAACAGCTTAGCCCTCCAAAAAATTACAGAATAATTAGCAAAGAGCAAGTGGTTTACTCCTATGGCTCCTCTGGTTATAGCTACAACCTTATGTCACCTCTTCTTTTAGCCATATCAACAAGGGAACTCAGTCCCTCAACACAGAGTATGAACAAGTAGGGAGAAATTCGATCTCCTTGGAGAATACCCCTTGAAGGTTTGACAATACAACCTAGTTGCCTATTTACTAAAGTAGAATATGTCACAAAAGTAACACACTCCATCACCAACTTAATCCACACCTTAAAGACAAGTTTCCTCATGACAACCTCCAAATAGCCCTACTCAATTCTGTCATAAGCTTTATTGAGGTGTGGATTAAGTTATGACCATCCACCTAACTATTCCTTTTTGCCATGTTTTCATGGTGTGCAAAGTTTCATATGGCACCATGACATTGTCTATAATCAGCCTTCCAAGGAAGAAGACACTTTGCCTCTTTGAAATGATCTCTGGCAACACCTTCTTTAGCCTGTTAGCTAGGACTTTTGATACTAATTTGCACAATACATTATAAAGACTTATAATTTGAAAGTCACTAGCAATAGTAGGTTTTTCAACTTTTGGGATTAGAGAAATATAAGTGAAGTATATGGAACAATCTAACCCTTCCATTTAAAAAATAAAGGACAACTTGATATATCTCCTCCCCAGCCACATGCTAGTAGGTCTGGTAGAAGCATGCTCCATAGCCATCAGGCCCTGGAGATTTGAGAGGCCCCTAATCCTTCAGAGGAGCAGCAATCTCAACTCATGTAAATTCTTTTTGCAGTTCAACTTTCATGGAAAAAGTAACCTTCCTCATTCCGCTTTTGTTAATTGATAATTCTTCTATGTGAATCAAAGATCTCTCGGATACAGTTCCATCTTCTCTAGTCGGCACATTCATGAAAAAGCTTGGTATTTTTATTCTCTAGTTGAGACCATGTTCTCTTGGCTTTTTTCTTCCATTTTAAATCTACTTTTTCAAGGATTAAGGCCAAATTCGTCTACAGTTCTCTCACGACAACAACATTATGAGGCCCTTCATTTTTCTACTCTTTTTTCAACCTTTCAATCAACCTCAGAATCTCCTTCCCCCCATCACTAGATCTTAGGGAATTCCATCTAAGAAGATTACCAGGATACATTTTCAATTTCTTGTGTACCTTCTTTATTAGACTTCGAGCCACACTATTTCTTCCCCAAGCAACTTCCCCATTTCTTCTACCCTCTTCCTCCAAACTCCACTCAGCCTTAAATCTGAACAATCTTCTTCTAGCCCCAACAAATTGCATATGCTTAGACATTAACAAAATAGGGTTGTGGTCTAATTGTCTAGCTATTAGTGTCTCCATTGCCCTTTCTTTAAACAGGCCCATCCATTGAGGATTGTCAACAGCCCTATCAAGCCTCTCCTTGGTGAATGTATCATCTAAATGCTTGTTTGACCAAGTGTATTTCATACCCTACCATCCCAGATCATACAAGTTGTTATCCTCTAGATAGTCTGAAAATCTCCATTTGACCCTTAAGTCTTTCCTTCCTACCCATATTTCTAGATTGAGAGGCTGTTTCATTAAAGTCTCTAATCACACACCACATTTTCTACCTTACAGAATTCAGACTAGATAACAAATTCCAAGTTGACCATAAAATCTAGTCAACACCCAACTTTCTCACCACCATCATGCCTCACAGTAACACTGATATCGTGCTTAGTAAAATTAAGCACTTCAATGCTAAAATCTTGACTCCATAGAAGAGCCAATCCCCTACTACTACCTCTAGCATCCACCACAAAACAGCCATGATATCTCAACTTCCTTTTAGTACCATCAAATCTTATTGTTAATAGTTGTGTCTCCATGAGAAAAATTATATTTGGCATCTTATCTTTTACCAAAAGGTAGAGGTCTTGAATTATTCGGGGGTTGCCAAAGTCTCGACAATTTCAACTCAAGATTTTCATAATGATTGACGGGGCTGGTAGCCAGCCTCTGCCAATCCCTTAAAAGACAATCATCATCACCAACCCCCTCTAACCATCCTTTTTTCATATGGTTCTCATTTACAGCAACATCCTCATCAACAAGTTGCAGGCTACATTTACCATTTTTAGGCAACACAAATTTAGTGACATTACCTATGTTCCTAGACCTTCATTTTCATTTCCCTCTACCAGACATTCCATCCACATTGATACTTTTGGAATCATTCTACTTAAGTACTGCCAGTTGATCATAAACCCGCTTCTTTTCTGTTTCTCATGAGTCTAACATCCTTCTTCTTGTACAAATGCCCTTGGAAACACCCAGACTATCATCTGTAGTTGTCTCTAGCATTTTTTCAAACACCTAGTAGGCCAAACTAGAATCAACTTCTTCATTTTGTGAGATAGCAACACAAGATCACTGACAACATCCTCTTTCACAATTATAGCATGTTGCCTATCCACCCCCTTTCTACCACTTGAACCCCTAGATCTTGATCCCTCATCTTGGATAGAATTAGGATTAGAAGATTTTCCCTCCTTTTTCCCAAAATTTTCATCATGAAACTCCTCTTCACTCACACGAAGATATGCTTTCTTATTAGTTGGAATTCCACTCTTCCTCCCCACAGGATGGCTAGCTTGAAGCCATGTCCCATACTGCTTCACTATCACACTTACATTTGAGTTCAAGCATTCTTTTCTCCCATGGATAATCAGTCCACAATTGAAGCACATGCAAGGTAATTTCTCATATTTCAACGAAATCCAGTGCTCTTCCCAATAGATTCCCAACTCTTTCTCAAGAAATTGCCTTCTTCAAATTCAATTCAACTTTAACTCTCAGAACGCCTCCCCATCCAGATCCATCCTCCCTAGCATTGACCTCCAGAACCACAACAATTGATTTTCCAATTTGTTTTCCAAACTCCCGTTTCATACATACAGACGAAAAATTGGACAATTGAAGCCAAAACTCCTCACAATCAAATTTCATTTGCAGTGGATGAATAAGACTATCGAGTAGCATCAGTCTCCCTTCAAACACTCGCCTTTTATCCTCCTAAAAAGCAAAGGTGATTACAAACTCGTTTGCACTAATTTTCTAGAAATTGAAAGAACTATCAACTCTCTAGATGTTAGCCATGGTAGATCGGACCACCTCTTTCCCAATGCAATGATCAAGCCACAATTTGCTCACTAGGCACCTTTCTCCTTTCTTTGCAACTTCATTCAAATCAACAGATTTAATCTTAATTACTGAATTCTCATCCTCGGTAAGACAAAGCCGATCCATCGCATCTCCAAATCCTTTATTTCTTCCACCTTAATCCGTACTGAGTGAATAAAGGGAAGCAAAGCCTTAGTCACTCCCACAGCACCAAGATAAAAGCACTCCACCTATTCTCTCTCGTCAAAAGAGTTTAAAGGATAGTCCACCGAATGTTAGATATTAATTTTTGTTCTTCAATTTAGAAACGTTCTTTTAGTCTAATTTAGAGAAAAACCTTGCCCATTATATATTTTTATTCTTTTAATCCCATCTCTGTTTTGGGGTACAACACATTGTCTGTAGGTGCCAGCCCAATGTGCAGAAAAGCATCACAATTTTAAATCAAATATATCCCTTTTACATTAAATTAACAATTCCGCTTTGTAACTATTTATGCATGAGCATACACTAAATGAGACCAAAATTTCTAGTCCATCTACAGGAAAATTTACATTCGAAAGTTAGGCACCTCACAAAGTTCACATGCTACAACAGATTCCACTTATTGTCGTGAAACCTTTGGCCACAGTACGTCCAAACTTTTGCCAGCAACAACCATTTTTGGCAAAAGGCAATGGTAGCATGTTTGCAAATAAAAAAAGCCAATTGTAAGTTCATATTGGCAACTTCATGTTTTGTAGCAAATGGAGTCTCAATACTCACAAACCATATCAATGCTAATCACAACATTTTCTACCATAAATGCTTGGTTTAAAGCACACAACATCGATCAATTTAGTTAGTTCCTACAGTACAATGCTGCCACAAAAGCCCAATTCCCTCATTTTGGCTTCTTGCTATTATCTTAAACCAATAACAATGCCATGCCACAATAATGCTACATTGACTACATATTCGGCCACAACAAATACATTTCCAACAAATGAGATGCACCAATAACCAATTATTATTGAAGAACAATCTCCTTGTAAATGGTTTGTTTCTTTGAATGGTTTTGGCTACCAAAATCATTATTCTTCAACCTCTCAATTTGGGAAAAAATAAATATTGGCAAACTTTATTTGTGCAAATTAATATTATTGATTATTCCAACTTGTCATAAATGAGCTAACTCGTTGGACAACCAACATTTGGTATTGCTCTTTTTTTAGTATAGTTTTCTCAAAAAATATAGTTTTATTGACATATATTTGTTGCAGACAAAAAGTCAATGTCCACACAAACATATGGTACTAGGATCTGATGAGATATTACATATGTTGTAGATAGTAATATTTATTTGGAGTGTTGTGTTGCCAATAATGTCCATTTGCCCCAAAACTTGGTTTTTTACAATAAAAATCTATGTTCCTGTCTAGTCTCATGCCAGAATTGATGGTATTTTGCAATTTGGTTTCACTACAAATAAGCATGCCAACTTTAAGTTTTGTTACTGACCAAAGAGATCATAATGCTATAGCTATTATATCTAGAACCAAACATCCATTGCATTTCTATATATCTTACCCCCAAAAATACATCATAATTTTATGCATTTACATCATGTATGATTACATTGGAGGTAATACATCTAGAACATGATATTGTACAACTTGGCTAGTTCATGCACCTCAACACCATTAATGTCAAGTTGCATATGTGGAATATTAAGTCCCAGGAAAATAGCATGTCTTGCTAATTTTAAGGTCAAACATCCATTTAGATGGATCATGTATGAAGGAAGGACTAAGTAGAACCAGCCTAGTAGGACCATAGCTTGAAGTGAAGACTTACATGTCTTAGTTTACTATTTGACCTCAGACAATATTGTTTAGGTATTTAAGTTTTAAGTTGGATTTTCAGTTGTATTGGGATTATGGATTATATAACTCTTTTGGTGGTGCAATTGCTTAATTAAACTTTTGGGATATTTGCACTTATGGACTTATGTGACTATGGCATTATTATTGTTATTTTGCCTAGACTATTAGAAAGAACTTTTTCACTGCGATTTTTATTGTATATTGTTAGTAAGATAGGTGCATTGCATATTATATTACATGTACAAAGGGTATGTATCCTTGTATTACGTGTCCCTAGCACTTCAGTCACCGTTAAATCCCAAACGATAGTTGGGGGCGTCAACAGAAACACAATCAATAATACATCTTACAAGAAAAATGAGACTAATTTTTATGAGAAAAAGTAAAGTTAATTACAAAACCCCAAGGAAATGCACCATATCTTCAAACTTACAGTCTAAAGCTCTATTTGATTCTCAGAAAATTGAAGGGGGAAAAAATCAGAAAACCTATATCTTTCATTTTTAGTATTAACAAGAAGAATATATGATTTTAATAACAAGAATATATGATTTTACCACATCTTTAGTGTTAGTAAATATATTCAGTAATTAACTTGTAACACTTTGCAAATGGATAATTTTTTGAATTTCTAATTTACATTCATTTGTACAATGATCAAATTGGGAAAAGGTTTTATTTTTTCCAAATAATTTTTTGTTGTACTTGAGGCACTGACTTTCCATTACCCAATGGTGAAACAATGGATTCGTCAAAATGACAATTCTCAAAACGTGCTTTAAATATATCCTCTATAAGAGGTTCAATGTATCTAATAATAGATAGAAAATCAAAACCAACATATATATCAAGTTTACATTGAAGACCCATATTTGTATGGTGTGAAGGTACAATTGGAATATGTACAGTATATCAAAAAATACGAAAATGAGAATATTTGGTCGTTGACTAAATGCAAATTGTAATAGAAAATATTTGGATGTTGCATGAAGTATAGGCTATCCCCAAGCTTAATCATGTAATTTTGATTTCATAAGTATTGGTTTAGTGATTAGACGAAACTTTTGATTAATAATTCAACTAAACCGTTTTGAGTACATATATGGGCTACAAGATATTCAACATTTATTCTTATTGACATGCAATGATTATCAAAAGCTTGAAATATATATTCACTTGGATTATCCAATCGAATAGTTAAAATTGGATAGTCAGGGTGTAACGACCCCGCCCTCGAAAGGGTGGAATCATACTTACGTGGCTTTCTCTTCTTTTTTTTTTTTTCAAAAATAGTTTTAGAAATGGGACTGATTTCGTTTGTTCTAAAAATCCTTCAGTTCATACCCAAGGTGCAAGATTCCACGTTATAAAATAAAATATACTTTTATAATAAAAGAGGCAACGGAAAACATTTGATTTATAAAATAAAAAGATCATTCATACATGCTTAGATTGTTGTGCTCTTCCTTTAAACTGTCTGTTTCCTGTTACGCACTCCTGTGAAGGGGGAGAGGCACATATAAAAACTAAAATGAGTCGAATATTCAGTAAGTATTACTTTATACCATTTAAAATATAACAAAGTAGGTTTTTCAGTCATGCAATCATCACTCATACATACGTACATACATAGAAGACAATGCATATGTTATTTTCATAACTATAACCCAATTATGCATTTCATTTCTTATGGATCTTAGTGATCCTTCTTATTCTTAAGAATTTGTTTAAGCTCTTAGCAGACAAACAATTATCAACAGGCAAACAATTAACTACCATGCAAACACCACAAATATACCAAGCAATTATCAAACAAGCAAGCACAACAACCAACAACTACAAACAATTAATAATAACTAGCAAAAAATCATTCATTCACATCATACATGACATATACATCATACATAGCATGACATTAATTATTATTCTTTTCTCTTTTCTTTAGATCTTCCTTTAAATTTCGGGTATCCCTTTAAATCTAGGGTCTTCCTTTGGACCTTGGGTCTTCCTTTGGACTCTTACATATTTCCATTCATCATAGCAATCATACTTTCATTCTTTCTTTTTCTTTTCCTTATTTTCCTTATCTTTCTTTTCTTCTCTTTCCTATTATTTCTATCTTTTCTTTTCTTAGAAAGTTCATTTATAGAAAACTATCATTTAGAAGCATATCCATGAATCGAACGCATGCACATGCACTTAACATCATTGGGACATAGGGTCATCTCATAGTGTCCTCACATAACGTCAGTTCATGCCATTCTTCTATAAAATCATGAGATGGAAATCTTTAGTTTCGTTTTATATTTTTTAGAGAATACATCAAATAATTACTGCGTATAGACATCCAATCACAAACATATAATTACATATATGGGGTTCGATAAAAAGGGCTACTAAGAATGGCCATTACATACATATATTAGTATTTTCAGTCATATTATCTTTTCTTTACTGATTCGATAAACTCTAGGGTATATGAACATAACACTTACCTGTCTCCATGCTATTCTCATACCATATAATCCAGTCACCAGTGCATCATATAGCAATGAACCTACATGCATACACATAACTAACATCAATATATATATATATATATATATCTAGTACACAAGCAATTAAACTAGAAAAATCCTACACTTCCCTTAGGACACTCTTCAACTATCTTCATATTATTGTAGTCCTTACTATGTTAAAACCATTGATGACTCACTTACAGACACTGAGACATTTCTCCTCTATCCCTGGGTTCTCACATGGCCCTTACTATGCTTCACCATCGGGGATCAGCATACAGACAATACCACTTCCAAATAACCTTATCCCGATGAATGGCTTAGACTAGCCAAGTCACGCATCCCAATACTAAACAGTACACCGACACTACGGCATTCAAGCTTACGTGCCATGATCATCATCATCCTTAATCTATGCACACCATGCGACATTAAGCAAGATCTGGGGCTTAACATCACAGACCCATGCTTAGGACAAAGTATCCATTACATATGGTAATTCTGTCCGATATATGTGTCACCAAATACATATGTACTTTATCTCCATGTCATCTAAGATCAACATAGAATACGTTGATCACCTATTTGTGCAACCAGCACCATAGATCGATATCAACCTTCTCCACATTAGTTAGCAGGACTATTCTTACTTCATGTAATTCGAGACTACTATCCACCACTTTACATGGTATTATGCCATGTGACTCCTATATCAACTCTCGACTCGACATGAACACAGCCCCTCATATACTCTCATCATATCATGACACCATGTCATGTTCCCATTACTTCATTGCTATGTGACTTTGTCGGTTCTTACATACTTTGAAACATAACATGGCTACACAGCGACACACATCACTAGAACTATCGATCACATCACAACTGCTCTGGGACACTATTACACAATTCCCGATACTGCATCACACCTTACGCTGTTTAACTATGCAATTATCCATTTTTGTAACACGTCTTACGATGCATCACGAATACATCACATGGAGTACACTCCATGTGTACTCCTTTCCATCCATACAACACCATGTAGAGGACACTTACGTGTACTCTCTCCACAATACGTTACGCCACATCTAATACAATACATGCTACCGTTTTATCCCATGGAGTACACTCCGTAGGTACTCCTTACCAACACGCTGCACCACATCACCATACAGTGCACACCATACTGTGCATCGCCCTGCCATACACAATGCACTTAACACGTACTCCCTTCACAACACCTACCACAACACCATCACTGCACACATAACACCCTCGTACCACACAGCATAGTCTACAACCCTACTTCACAACACAATTTCCAACATTATTCAATACACAACTCCTAACACTTCAATACAGAGCCAGAACTACTAAAATACAGTCAACCAACTCCTAATACAACTATACAAAAAACTCCACAATATCAACAACACAATCCACAACCAAATCAATTAACATAAATATAAGAGACAAAAGGTTATACCATCGCAGGGTTAACCTGAGCGTCGCTTGCTTCTTGGCACGGCTAGTGGCGTCAAAAGCTACTAACTTAAGCAGTAACCACTCCATCGAGGTTAGTGCCGTGACGTTAGAATGGAAATATCTCGAAATCCAAATTTAGGATTTAAGATTTTGGCTACACGATCTTGGTCGTGTGAGGGTGCCTAACATGATGGGGAGTTCGTTAGTGGTGATGGAAGAGTCATATGTTGCAACTAACACCACGTATGGTGACGATCAACCACGTAAAGTGGTGGTTTGAACTAGGGTGCTCGGTTTGACACAGAAAGCTAGGGGGACTCATTAGAGAAAGGGGAATCTCATGGTGGTGGAGGAGAGGAGGAGCAACCACAAAAGGTGGCGGATCTAGTTTGAAAGATGTGTAAACCCATTTTTGGGTTTTTGCTCGTACAAGGAAGGTGGAGGCTCAGTTGGAGGAGTGTAGCTAGGGGGAAGGTCACCTGAGCTGGGGGAGGCCATTTGTGGGGGCGATGAGGCCACACCGTGCCGGACAGCAACGCGACAAGGCTAAACTCGTGGGTCACGAAGGGAGGATAAAGGAAGGGCTATGGTGGTTTGGGTTGGTCGCCGATGATGTGGAGAAGTTACCAATGTGAGATGGTGGCCGGACGGGAGCTCATGGAGGTGCTAGGCCGCGCAATATGGAGAGAAATTGATTTCGGGTTTTGGTTTGCATATGGGAGGTGGGGCTACCAGAGTGCATGCCAATGGTAGGGTAGGGTCACCACCATGAGGGGAGTCAGCGGTGATCGGCGATGAGGCCTAATGGCTGATGGTGGGCTGGTGGTTGGGCTAAAACTAAAATGGCAATGAGGGGTCTAGTTGTGCAAGAGAGAAGAGGGAAAGGAGAGAGATAGATAGAGAGAGAGAGAGACAAGGAAACATGAGAGGCCTAGGGTTTCCCTCTTGGAGAAGGTAATTATAGGTCTACGCCTTAGGGTCTTCAAATAGACAAAAGATGAGTTTAGAACCCTGATAAGAAAATACGTAAAATGAATTTAACTTAAAACAGTCAGATGAGTTAAAATAGAATATTATTTCAACCTAACTTTGTTTATAAAATAATATTCCTCATCATTAATTAAAATGATGAAGTTTTACTAATTATTTAAAAGAATAAAGTTAAATATTTAAATTAGAGATTTAAAGTATAATTAAAATCTCACAATATTTTAAATAACTAAAACCATAGTAATAAAATGATTTTTGTATATAATATTTTGTAGCGCTCCAAAATATTATAATTTATATTTTCTTATAAATTTGGATTGGGTCTAATAATACTAGAAATATCTCATATAATATTTTTTAGGAATTTAAAATATTTTAGAGCATTAAAACACTGGGCGTAATTTAAAATCAACTATTATCTTTTAAAAACACGCCATAGGGATCTGACACATGCCTCAAGGTCTAGCACGTGCATCGAGGCTTGTCCGAATCAAAGGAGAGATGAACGAATTGTCATATTATTTCCTCAGGATTCACTAAGCATTAGAGAAAAGAATGAGCGGGTGATACACAGGGAATTGTACTCATAGTTTAATTATTTGAGTAAGAAGTTTAGCAAATGAAATATTTCTAATGGAAAATAGACAAATAGATGACCATCAACTTGATGCATTAATTAAAATCACAAAGTATCTACATGATCCACTTGAAAGTTCAATAAGTTCACATATATCCTCATAAATCTTTTGTAAAAATGATGAGGATTCAACAACAATATTTGAGGTAGATAGTTTGATAATCAATTTATATTGAGAACAAGTAGAGCACGGATATTCATTAGGTAAGATAATTTCCAGATACTTTAGGTGATGCACACATGAATTATTAATGATTTGTCTCATCATCATTAATCCCAGATGTCCATGACAATCACATCAAGTCATAAATATTTTAAAGTCAATGTAATTCTAGTGCATTACCACAAATGATTCAGTTGTTCTCATTTTTTAAAAATATAATCTAGAAAAGAGAAGAGATAGCAAACAACTTTTCTAATATTAGTTTCTGGCCTAAATTCATTTTAGTAATGAGAATATAATCTTTACTGCCATCGTTGATACTTTCAATATTATAATCATTACAACATATATTCTTAAAACCCAATAAACTTATTTTAAATTTTTAAGAAAATAGAATAGTATCAATATAAAATTTAGTGTCATTAGACAACACGATTTATGCTCTTATGAAGCCTTTAATTAGATTCAATGAACTTGATATGATATGGACGTAAGCTTTGCTCAGTATTAGACTTTAAAAATATTTCTTATCCTTAAAAATTGTATGGGTTGTAATACTGTCAGTCATACGTATATCTCTACCATTTATCTTAGAGATAAAAAGTTCATATATAAGACTCATGATTCTACAAAATATATAAAACTTACATTATTTCAAAAAACATCAGAAAATATTAAGAATTTTTACTATAATATATAGAAGTTTGGTATAAGTCAACCAAGTACTTAGCCGTACAACAAGTACGCGACCAATGTTTAGTCATACCATATCTATGGCATACATCTTATCGTTCTTTGAAGAATTGTTCTACCAGCGTTTACCCTTCTCTTAGTTGGATCACTTCTGGTGATACAATTTATACCTATCATTATCTCATTTAGTATTATCGCTTCTGGGATCCCCAAATCTATAGTTTTTCCTACCGCATTCAAACCTTTGCTTTAGAATGATACACCATTCATTTCTGAGAATAGTTTAAATTCAATACCCTTCACTTCAAGAAATGATGTGGAACTAATAAGATATGACTGATGATTTATTAACAAAAATTCATTATTTTTTCCAATTACTAGAAAACAAGATATAAGTTTAGAATGTTTTTTGAACTTTCATTCTGATACTGTTGTTGCAAGAGCACATTAAAGGTATGAAAAGTAGTATATGTCTTCTCTAACATATCATCATCAGTGACTTGCTCACTACATAATTTTAATATTGAGTTGATTTTAAAGAGTGCAGAATTATACCTACTAGGTTTACAAGAAAAAAAAGCACTAAGATGCACAGTGGTGCTTGTTTCAAAATGGGACCTCTGAATGTTGAGGCTATTCTCTTCAAGGGCTTTAGATATTTAGGGTTGGTATGCCGAAATCAGTGGCTAGGTGAGTTAGTTATTCAACTGGAATTGGTGAATGGTTTCAGATCTCAGTGGGTTCCACATCTCGGGATGCCATTAGGGTTTGGATGGAGGGATCATCAATTAGTTTTTTTAAACTGAAGGTTCACTGTTAAAAGTTTATTTTTTTCATGAGTCTCATATAGGTCTGAATTGGTCTAGTATTAGATAAAGTGATAAAGTTTGGGATCGAACTAATATGTACCGGTTTTGTATTTTCAAGAACCGATTCCGTACTAGTGACCCTCCTAAACCCAAACTTTTAGTTTTACTAATTCCGGTTGATTTCGGTCTGATTTTTTAATTTTAATAAAATACGAATTTGTCATAAAAAATCTGTTTATAAAAAAAAAAAATCTGTTTTATTAAAAATCTATTACTATTTACAAAAATCTATTTTACAAAAAGAAAATATGTTATGTAAAAAAATCTGCTATAAAAAACTTCTATAAAACAAAAATGAAAACATAAGTTTGTTGAAAAAAAAAAAAATCTACTATAAGCCTATGAATATAATTGCTACAAAAACTGAAAATAACAACCTGCAATATAAGAAAAATCTGCTATAAAATAAAATAAGTCCAAACGTCTAAATTACGTATCACAAATTACTAGTCCAAATTGAAAAAGTCTAAATAGTAATTTCTATAAGATTTAAAGTCTATTATTAATAGTAATGTAGACTATGTAGTATTAGTATACAGTCATAAAGTATACGTTGTAATTAATATATATTATATACTAATGTATATAATTATATTAGTCTTACAAATTTATTAATGAACTTATCAAAAGAAATATATTGAAAATCTATTAGGTCATAAATTTTTATTAAAATCTATATTATATTTAAAGAATATGATGAAAGAAATATTCATGTTCAAGATTAAAATTTTATATTATAAATTATAATAACATTGTTTTATATATAATTATATTTATGTTATTATATATAATATTATTAATTTAAAATATATAATAGAACCGGTCTGACCTAAAAAACATAAAATGAAAATCAGATCGGAACCGGCCAATCTTGAAACTAAGGAAATTTATCCCAAACCACCGGATTGGTTTTTCTGTTTCTCGATTATTCTTTACGCCCCTAATCTCATATTTAATTATTTTTTTTTTTCAAGTAAGCGCATGACATTTGTAAACTCTATTGACTATAATATCATTTCTTTAAAATCAAATATTAATCAACCATTCGGCCATTTCATTTTTTTTGTCTTTTTTTTAATAGCCACATGAGGCAAGGCCACATCAATGGGTATATGGTTTATTTGAGGTGGCAAGGTAGTTTTTCCTTTGTCGATCCATATAGCCAAGAAGGTGTGTATATATATATATATAGCAATTCTACATATAATCGTGAGGTGCATAAATGTCGCATAACTATTTTGAAAAAGAGTAGGATCCACTGTTAAAAACTTAATTTCTTTCATATGGATCCCATATTTTTTTTTCTTTTTACAAAATGATTACGCAATGGTTGCACAATTTACAATTGAACTGTGCTAGGTATAAGCAATTTTAAGAAGGGAGACAGTAGAGATCGATTGGGCTATTTCAATTAGAAGAACAGACCTCCAATAAGGTGATAACATGTAAGAAAAAATATAACGTGAAAATGAAAATGAAAATAAAGAACCATTTTCACGCGGGAAAAAACTCATGGCCAATCTTCTCCTTCAAGCCTCACCGCTGGCCACCTGTACTGTCACTAGTCACCACCTCATGCTGGGAGCACCTCTCCTCGCCCACAAACCAAACCTAATCGCCGATGAACCCCATGCAACCCCCCTTGTGCGCAAAACCCACAAGCTGAGATGGGTTTTTCCCATCTTCTAGCCGTCGTAGCTCCGTCACGAACCACCCAACGGGATCACCACCCCCTCACTGACACTCCCCTCATGCCGACGAACAGAACCCGCTATCGGCAGCCCTAAATGTGCGGCCTACCCATTTTCCCAAAATAGGTATCACCTATACCCATTTCGGGTTTAAGGCTACGTGGGGAATGTGATAACCCGAATTTTTCTCTAAAAGTCATTATTTAATTTTTATATTTGGCATGATTATGATTTTTTAAAATTATTTTAGTAAATCTTCAGAACTGTTTTGATATTAGGCATATATGTATTGGAGGAAAAATATTTTGCAAATCCTTAGATGATCTAGTATCATGATAGGAAGATATGGTTTTTAAGTTCAAGTTGATATTTTAGAGAAATTGGAGTCAGAAGAAGTTATAAAGAAAGTCAAATTACACAAATAAAGAATATATTATATGATGAACTCGAATTGGCTAATCTCGAGTAGATTCAACATATTTTGGTAATTTAGACATAACTTTCTCATATGATCTCTAAATTAGGTGATTCAAGATGCTATAGAAATCCAAGAGAAATATCTACAACGTTCAAGTTTTACGTTTTAAGAGATACGAACTCAATCAAATGCTAAACTGGATGTGAAGTGAACGCATCTGAACTGAATTTAGATAGTAGCCGACTTTGTTATGTTTCATCTTGAAAAGTCTATATAACCAACCTTTTAGTTTGACATGTGTATGGACACTTGGAAAATTGGGAAGTTTTTATTTGGAGGCCAAAAAAGATAATATTTAGGAACAAAAATCAGGCAAAGTGGCAAAAGGAAGTTAAGGGAAGAAAGAAATGAAAACGTTTGGAGGAATTTTCTTGATGTTTTTGGTTAACACAAATCTAAAAGAAGTATTTTTGGTTTCTAAAACATAGGGACACTTTGCATAATTAGAACTAAGCTTAGGTCTAAGAGAGTGAGTGGAATAAGTAAACTAGATGTCAAACCAATGGAGGAGCCAAAATTGGAACAAAAAGGAGGAAAAAGGAATATTAGACACTTTCGTCGTGTTTTAGTTAATTAGACATACATTTCTCATCGGATCTCCAAATAAGGTGATTTAAAATTCTATAGAACACCAAGAGGGAGATATAGAACTTTCATGTTTTGCATTTTTGTATATAACGACTGGATCAAGAAAAACAATTGGGTTGGATGTTGACTGAACCAACTAAGTGCCACTTCCTTCTAAGTTGTCAAGTTAACCTATTTTTCTCGACTCTACTTTCTTGTCTCCTCCACCACAAGTAGTGGTTCACAAACTTTCTCCTCGACTTTCCCATTAGGTCCAGACCGATACTTGAAGAAATAGTAAATCAGGATTGCTAGTGGGGAAGCTAAGAGAGCTAACAGTATGGCCACGAATACTAGAGAGAAGACTATGTTCCTCAATGGATGGCTACAGGAGGGGACTCATGGAGGAAGAAGGCCAATGATGCAGACTCCAGCTTTCATTATTTCATATATGAAAGGTTCATCTTACAAGCAAATGATTTTTTAGCTCATAACATGTAAGAGGAGGAAGGCGTAAATAGGAGGAAGAAGAAGGAAGAAGAAGGGTGAACAGAAACTTTATAAAACCCAGATCTCATTCCACGTCATTATCGGTGCACATAGGTGCGTATGGTTCGCCTGCAACTAAATTTTCTTTTACGATTACTTATATATTTTCTCATATATATATATATATATATATGGTATGACATTTTGTTTGTTTAAACTTGCTGTCATTAATTCAGCTTCATTTTAAAAATTTACGAGATTAACAAAGCAAAACCTGATTTCGATGAAGATAAAGGAAATTATACATGCGGTTGGTTTAGTAGGTACATATGTTGTTTATTTTAAGAGTAATATTGATTGATTTTGTATATCTCTATCACATGAACAATATCTTGCATTTATGTGAAAAGAATGTATTGAGTGTTTATACTCTCTCTCATTTCTCTTATTTTAAATTGCATACATAATGCTGATCTAACAAATAATAATTAAATTGAACTAATTATTAATGGAACGTTGGGTTTTGAACGATGACCACTCTACCTAGCTGGCTGGCTATATATAGTGGATATATACAAAGTCAAGAAAATGCATCATTTTTAATTAGTTATCTTTTAAAAATTAGTTGAGAGAAATTAATGGGGAGTATAAAAAGTCAAAATTTTTTAATGATCATGAATTAATTGTATCTTTTACCAAAGCGGGCACTACACTATTTATAATAATAAATTAAAAATGTTAAAACCACAGCACTATATTTTGAGTAGGTTTTTTTTATTTACTAAATAAGGAAGAATTTTGAATAATATTATTAATTTTGAAAAATATTTAGAAGTAAAAACAAAAATGAAAATCCTAGTCTTACATACGGGATTCCTGAGAATCCCGACAATAAGATTTTGATTTTTTTATATAGTGATTAAAAATATGTGTTTTATTCTTGTTGTTAGTTTTTAACTTTATTTTTAAATGTTTAAAAGTGATAAAAAAATCTATATATAAAAAACAAAAACAAAAAAAAAGAAAAATTGAACTAAGCAGAATCTCAGCCGGACCGCTATTTGTGAGTGTAGTATCACTAATAAATTAAAAGAAATGATAAATACAATCATAGACTTACAATCGACATGCAGTCATTTTAAAAAAAGTAGAGTCTATTGTTAAAAAATTTAATTTTCTAATAATAAATTCTACTATTTTTTAAAACGACTGCAAATCACAACTCCACAACTATATAAATTTTACTCATAAATTAGATTTCTCTCCTAATTTTGTGAAAAAGACCATTAGGTTTCAAAACGATGTATATTCGGTCTTAATTTAATAATTTGTTTGTTTTTAACCAAAACAGTCAGTTTCTCTATCTGTCCGCAACAACAGTAATGGTGCATCTATAGAATCGCTACGTGTCATCACTGCATTATACATCTGACTTACCAGCTTAGTAGCTTAGAGGACTCTAATTAAATTGATCATTATTAAAGTATAATTTTAATCAATATAGTTTTTATCTTAATTTTTGATTATTTTATTAACATAAATTTCTATATTAGAATAATTATTTTTTAAAAATATAGTAATAAAATAATATAACTAAATTTTAATTTTAACAATTCACATCAAATTTCTATATTAAAATTTTCATTTATGAAGATACATAATATTAATTAATTAATAATTAAACTTTTTTATTATTTGAAATTATTAAATTAACTAATTTTGTCATATTTGACTATTTTGTCTATTATATATTAATTAATAATTATATTTTAATTAAATTATGAATTTAAAAAAAAATTAGTAATTAGATTATATTTAAATTAAATTACCAATTAATATTTTAAAAAAATTATTTCTACTTATTTCTCATCTAACTATATTTTTTACCAACTTAATTATCTCTACCCAAGAATAGAAAGTAAAGTAAAACTGAGAAGGAAAAATAAATAAATAAATATTTGGCCATTATATTTGATTAGTCATATTTGACATTTAGTTTGGGTTTAAAAACCAAATTATTTAACTTTTAAACAGTCTAATATGGATTTAAAATAAGTTTTAATGTCCAAATTCTCATTGAATTTAGTTTTTAGTCAATCCAATAAGAATATTTTAAGTGTAGTTTAATACATTCAATAGTTTCTTTATGATCTATCTTTAAAATATATCATTAAAGTTTATCTTTTTTTATTTTAAATATTAATTTTTATAATATATCATATATTAATTTATCTATTTTTTATTTATATCATTTAAATACTATATTTTTTTAATATGTTTTATTCATCTCAAATAAAGTAGAAACTAAAAAGTAGGAATCACATGTAAAACTCTCTTTTTTTTCTTTTTTGTTTAGTTTTGGTAGACTAACGTTTTTCAAAGATTAATGTATTAAATTTGGTCCCTTAAAGCTGTATCTAGTAGCACTTAGTTTAAAAGGCAAAAATTAAAAGTAACAATTTATAAAAGAAAAGCTAAAAGTTAAAAAAAAAAAAACTAGAAGTAAAAGTAAAAGTTTTATTCTATATTGGACTTTATAAAATTATTAGGAATGCTATTCACCATTTTTTTATATAGAAAATGATAAAATAAAATAATAATGTTTTTAAATATTTATTTTAATTTTTTGATTTTGATTTCATGTGTTTGAAATTTTAAAAAATATTATTTTATTGATAAGTTGTAAATAAATTGTAGTTAGCTAGATTGTAAGGCTATCATCTATTTTTTATTATCATCATCCTAACATCTCAAGATGTGATATTAAATAATTGAAATTTATTCATTATGTTTTATTTGTCATTACAAGAAAAATAGACTTTTGTAACTAATTAATTACGACGAAAAAATTATTTGTGATCAATTTTGACTATAAATAGTCATTTTGTTACAATTAATTAACTGTAAATAAGTAATTTTCTTTATAGTATGTGGACCAATTATAGAATATCACATCATATAATATTGAGAGGATGATAAATAAAATTTTTGTTATAAAAGTGGATATGTAGAGTTGATAAGTTGTTTAAATATATATCTTAAGAATTTTTTTTTTTTTGTAAAAGTTGTTTTGATTTTTATATTTTTTTCACTTTTAATTATAAATTTAAGCAAATGATTGGATTAAAAGTTGAACTATAAAATTTTTTAAATTGAAAGATGGATTGAATACGAGAAGTTTTATTCAGGAAAAACTGAGGATTTTTTTTTTTGGGGGGGGGGGACTCAACCAAACAAGCTGAACAACCCACTAAAACTGGATACCAAAGAAATATACCAAGGCCAGAAGCAAATGATTGGATTCAATCTGTATAAACACAATAAATCTACCAGGCCAGAAGTTTGGCTCCAATGCCAAAGAAGGACCGGATAACTGGATGCAAAGAAATGCGAAAATAGATGAACAGATTGAATCTAAAATATTGAAACAATGACCAGATAACTGGATAAGATGAAATAGGAAACAGATCTATGGCGGCAGAGTCGGCCAAATGCATGAAATGTAATGCAAAAATAAAGTAATTAATATAAATAAAACTAGATAAAAGTTTGAATCGAAAAATTCTTCATTTTATTGTAATTGAATACTCACAAGATAACAAGGAAAACTGGTTATAAAATACGTTCAAGAGGACAAGAGTACAATTCGCTCTGCTCTTCCAAATGAAACGAGGTCTCCTTTTAAAGATGAAAGGGTTGCCTTTTACAATGAAAATCACATGCTTTACAGTGAATATAGTAAGTGAATCATGAGTTAAACAGTAAAGTAAAACAACTGTCTTTCTGCACCGAAAGTATTTTTGACTCTTTGTGCCGACAGTTGGTAAAACAGTGAAAGCATAGTAGCTGTTTTTCAACACTGAAAGTTGGTCGAAAGTAGAATCTAATAATGAAACAGTAACTGGATCAATCATTTCCTAGTCTTGGGAGGTAATCTGGTGAATCATGTCCAAAGATATTGCTGTAGGGATCAAAATCATCTTCTGAATCTTTAGTTGAACTATTTTTGTTAGCTTCATTCTAGATAGATTTTTCCAACAGTTGAATTAATTATTTTTTCTTTAATCCTTGAATGGAAGATTTCTCTTGTATTTAGAAGATGAAGAACTATCTGAATCTTTTGAATCTTTCTTTTTTGAATTCTTATTCTTTGAAGATGAAAATGAATCTTTAGTTGAATCTCTTGAGATTTCACTTTCTTGAAGGTTGGGATAAGTGATTAAACCAGTTGAAGTAGTTGAAGCAGGTGAGGGGAATTTGATTACGCCCAAAGAATAACGCGGTCGTTTGCAGTATAGTTTTGGGGTGTCGATTCCACAGGGAGATGGATTGAGAAATTGAAGAACAGTAATGAAATTAACAAAAAGATTTAGATGAGTGCGAAAAGTAAAGTATCGGGAATCCTTTGTATATAATTGGTATTTTAATTATTTTCGATTCATTAATAATTCAATTGAAAATTCTATGTCCAAATTTTTAATCGGAAAATAAAACATTAATAACTACATTTAAATCAAATGTAATCTTTCGAAAAATCATTCGTCATAATATAAGAACAGGAATTGTTATCGATATTAAAGAAATTCAACGTCGACAATATACTCATAGAGCAATATTGCAGCAGAGATTTAAATTAAAATAGATAACCAATTGAACTAAACATAATCAAAGGATTATTGCATTTAATAGAAAAAGCATGACTGAATCTATAAATGAAATAAATTCTAAGATTATTTGGTGACGAAAACATTTATAATAAATTTCGAATGACTAAACAAAAGAGTTTAATATTTGAAGAACACATATATGAATCAAAAACAATTACAAATAACATCATATATACAAATTCATCCCTAGCTCTACTAGAAAAATAGTTACACATATTGAAAATATGCAACAAAAATTCTTCAAGGGATAATATGGAAGAGCCAACCATTATTTTCTTCTCTCTTCTTTGGTTTTTCTTTTCTTTTCTCAAGCTCTCAAAAATAATGTATCTTCCAAGGCATCCAAGCACACTAAGTATGGTCTTAGAACACACACCCCTCCCTTCTATTTATAAGCATCTTTCATGCAAGTTGTCATGACAAAATCATCACAATTTCAACTTGTTTTGCCATGTGCCATTCTTGAATCCAAGTGATTTGTGAGTTGTCATTTTGATCATTTGTTTTCCCACTATGCATGAGCTGGATTTTGCTTGTAGGTAGAGTGTTTCAATTTTGCTTCTCTATCTATTAGTTGTCTTGTATGACTTAATATCTTGTGGTCAAATAATTTGTCTTGAAGAAACTTGAGTGCACTTCATCTTGTATCTGAATTGATCATTGAATTTCCAAGTTGGTGTAGGAGTGTTTGCTGGAAAATATTATGATGATATTTGGATTTGATGTAAGTGGCTGAAAAATATCCAGGAACGTCAAGTGCAGGTGCGTCCACTTGATGGTCAATTTTGTCTTATATTGAGTGGATATCTCTTCAAACATAAAACATAAAAGTTATAGATATTTCTCTTTCGGTTCTATATCATCTTGAATCAGCTCAATCGAAAATTGGATGAGAGAGTTATGCCCATATTACGAAAAGATGTTAGAACTGTCTAAAATTCCGTAATTATCTTCATTTGCTCCTAATGCCTCTATTTGTGTCCTAAATCAAAATATAAGAATAATGAGTATATTTAGGCATCAAATAAGAATAAAGTATTAAACATTAAGAGAGGAAAATATGGCATTTTATATTCTCATCAATATATTAAATCATGCTTATATCTATCTCAAGATAAATGACCATTAATTTTAATAACATGAATTATATCCATTATTTTCTCATTTCTTTTAGTATTTAAATAGAGTATTTAGAGTGCATTTTTGTGAACTCATCAGAATTCTTCCAAACTTTTTAAATTTGGTGCTTTCAGAGGAAAATCCCTTGAAATATGTGAAATAATATCATCTGTGCAAGGATATCTATCCCACCATTTGATAAAGAAATGACGAACCATTATATCACCTTCATTTTCATAAGTCCATTTTCAAATCCAGGGGATCTTATATCTTTTGTAAAGGCGAACTAGGAAATAAAATTTTGAATTATGATGGTCCATTTTGGGGGTATTTGAAATATTGAAATGGTTGAGAGTCTGTTTAACATTATTAGGAAATATTTCAAGATTTGGGCCATATTGATGCCACCATCTTTTGAACCAGAAAGGGAAAGTGCGTTTGTACTTTTTATCAAAGTTGAATAACCAAGAGTAAGAAAGATCTTGGGTTTGAAATAGAGGAAACTTATAATCATTGTAATTATATTGAATGTTTGAATTGGAAATGGTTTTGGGGGTATAAGGCTGAGTGTCCCATTCTTCTTCGGTCATGACTGATAGAAGATAGCAGTTATGAAATATAATTTTTGAAGCATCAATCTTGCAATGAATTAGTTTAATGGAAATGGATCCTGTATAAACCAGAATTGTAAGGTAAAACTTTAAATCTTTTACTATATTCTCAGGAAACCAGTGGAAACTAGGGAGAAAGTAGTTTGAAGCAATTTGGAAAGGGTCTATATAATGTTCTATTGGGTTCAATGTAAAACAGATTTTGAAAATAAGGTTTTTCGAAATATTCTGCCTTAGAGGCAGGATGGAAAACATTTGTAGGCCTAAGTCTGACCGTTGCTAGGAGAGTAGCATACGGGTCATAAGGCATGGCCAAGGTTGAAGCAAAAGAACTAGGTGAAATAAGTCTAGGAATACCTCGCAGGGGAGTGAACCTATTGGCTATTTTAAGTGAACTTGAAGCATGTAAATGGGATGGCCTTATGAGAGTGGTTGGCCTAGGAGGAGGTGGGGGATTTTGCTTCTTATCCTTTTTCTGCTCATTTTTCTATAGGAATTCACAGGTAAAGAAGTCAGGAATAGAATTATCAGATCTTTTAATGTATTCAATATCAAAATCAAAAATACTTAAAATAGCTTGTTATCATGCAAAAATATGTTTGGATGCAATATTCTGAACATCTTTTTTTAATACATATTTAGCACTTTTGTAATTAATGCGTAATAAAAATTTTTGATTAAGTAAATCACTTTGAGATTTTGAAATACATAATACTATGGATAGTATTTTTTTATATAGTACAATGATTAAGCTGTGCATGATTCCAGGTTTCAAAATGGAATCGAACAATTTGTTCAGGAGAACCTGGTGAAAAAATTTGTTTCAGAATGCCACCATAACCTATATCAGAGTCATCTATTTCAACTATTTTGAAAGAATTTGAAGTGGAAATACCAAAGTATGAAAGAGTTTTGACATATGCCTTGATTTGTTTAATCAACTTAGCATGAACATCTGTCCATGAAAGAGGATTAAGACGAAATCTCTCAAAGTGAGGACGACATTGTTTTCTCATATCCTTATAAAAATCTGAAATGTAATTGAGTGAATCAAGAAATCTATGAAACTGAATTTTGTCAAGGATAATATCAAGAAATTTGTCAGCAAATTCAATAGCCCTTTGAATTGGTTTGATTTTTCTTTCAGAAATGTCATAACCAAGGAATCTGATTTTGGTTTGAAACAATTTAATCTTTTTAGCAAAAACCACTAGGCCATTTTGTCTTATTATGTGAAGAAAAGTAGACAAATATTTTTAGTGATTATCAATGGATTTAGAAAAGATAAGAATATCATCAATATGGACAATGGTGAAGTGAGTGAATGAATTGAAGATATCATTCATGATATTTTAGAATTCACTTGGAGTAGTTTTTAGGCCGAAAGACATTACATTCCACTCATAATGACCAAATGGAGTGGTGAAAGCATTCTTGTAACGGTCGGATTCCCTAATTTGGATCTGCCAAAATCCAAACTAAAGGTCAAATTTAGAAAAAAATGACTGCATCACTTAACGTATGAACCAAGTCATTTTTGTTAGGAATAGGATATCTAATCCATTCTAAAATTTTATTCAAGGATTTGTAATTAATAACCAACCGGGGTGTCCCTCTCTCAATTTCAGCATTTTTTTTAACATAAAAGGTAGCACATGACCATGGTGACTTACTATGCCTGATAATACCTTTAGAGAGAAAATCAGAAATTTTAGTTTTGCAAAACTCTAAAGTCTCACTATTCATTTGAATAGGTCTGGTTTTGGTTGGAATATTTTTCTCAGAAAAATCTTTAATGTAAGGAAGAGAAACCACACGTTTTTTCCTATACTAGAAAGTATTGGGAAGTTTAGAACAAACATCAGAAATTTTTTTTTTTTTTAAATCATCGATTTTTTATTGAAGCAAAGGATCAGACAAATGCTCAGAAATGTTTTTGAATTTAACTTCTTGTTGTAAGAAGTTCAAATGTTTTTTTTTTGCTGAAATCAAAAAATTTAAATCTTTTGAAATATCAATTTGAAATTTTGAAGCAAATGTAAACTTAACTTTCTGTCCAAAGGAATCGGTAGTAATCCCATCTTTTTTAGAAAAAAGTGGATAAAGGGACAAAATGAAAGGCATTCCTAATATGACATTATGAGTCATGTTTTTTACAAGCACAAAAGGAATTTTGAAACAAACATTGTCCTAACAAACAAAAGCATTATTTAGCTCATAATTGATCTTCATCTTAGATCCGTTTGCAGAGAATAGCTTCTCAAAGGAATTTTTATAGTATTTGGTGGGAATTAGACCTTCACGGATGCAATTAAGATCTGATCCAGAATCATTCATAGCAATTACAGAGAAATTAAAGTCATGACAAACAACAATATCAACTTTAAAATACGACTTAGTAGGAAGAAAATGTCGAAGTAAACAAATATCTTGAATCGGATTAGAAGATTCAGCATAGTCTGTATTGTTTGCTTCTTCAGTATCAGAAGGACATTCCAAATCAAATTGTTTTTCAATTTTAAAAGCAAGTAAATCTTGTTTAAAAGCTGAATTTTCAGATTTGAAAACATCGATCTTCGACTTGAGTTCAACTATCTCTTTTTTTGTTAAAACAATTTCATGCTGTAAATCATTTGTGCAAATGTCTTTGGGTTTTTTCTTTTCAAAACGTCCCAAAGTTTCTTTAAAACTAATATTTTATGTAGAAGTTGACGGTGTTTTATGCACCATGGTTTTCTTGAGCTGGATGAGGTAATTCTCTTTGGGTTCAGGATTTTCAATTTGTGAAATCAAAGTGAGTAAAATATTCTCTTGTTCTTCTTCCTTAATTAAAACATTGATTGTTTTAATTCTGGGTTTACAACAAGTGTCATTGCAATTGCACCGAACCTTAATATTTGTAGAATCTGAAGACTCGGCCTTTGAGTGATATTCTAAATCACTAGAGCTAAATTCATCAAGGTCAAATGATGAAATTCTGGATTCTAGGAGATGAATCAATTCTTCTTTATCGTTGTCCTTAATATCCAAAGAATTAAACTTGTTTTTAAATTTGTTTAGCTCCTTAGGGCCCTTATCAGCAAAGTGTCCAATTTTGCCACAATAAAACACTTCCCTTTTAAGGGAGTTTTAGAAACTTTTTTAAGAAAAAGGTTTTTTGTAAAACTCATCATGGGCTTTTCTCCTGTTATCCCATGAGATTTTTTGGAAAGCCTTTTGAAATGTTTGTTCTTCTGACGGGATGGAGTAATAGGAGGAAGGCCAAATTGTTCACAGAAATTACTCATCTCATATTTGGCTTTCTTTCTATCCTTTATCTGTTGGTGGATTAAACATTGGTCATTACACATACTAATACCAAGTTTGCTAATAGTACCACGATATCACCGTAAGTATAATGATCATAATTAAGAAAATCAGTAGTATCAGTAAGTAAATCTTTGATCATAAGAGCAAATAAATTAGGTAAACTATCAATGAATTTCTCTTTCCAATCAGGTTTATCACTATCATCTCTAAGTATAACCCTAGACATGAAAACATTTTTATACCAACAATAATCAGACATTTTGTAACATTTTAAATTATTCAAATAATCAGAAATCCTATTAGTGACATTGGAAGGAGTTCCCACAAAATGTTTAACAATAGTATAAATCAAAGTATTGACACTATCAGGGATTCCCCTTCTAATGGTTTCGTCAAAAATGGGCAAATTTGCATCATTATGCTTGATAACATTCTGAATGATTTCTCTTGCTTCTAATGTGAGATGTTTATCCCACCAGTTTCGAAGCATGCTCGAAAATCCAGTAGTTAAAAGAGTAACAATCTCAGGCTATTGAAGATTGTTATTAATATAAGCATTTGCATCCATGGACATTTTATTTTAAGTATTGAGGACTTATTGTTCAGATTGTCCATCAATATTCCATTCATAAATCTTATTAGCAGAAATCAAAAACTGAGATTGAAAAACTCTTTCTTCAAATTGTAAATCAGG
This sequence comes from Platycarya strobilacea, assembly GCA_036898215.1. Taxonomy (NCBI): domain Eukaryota; kingdom Viridiplantae; phylum Streptophyta; class Magnoliopsida; order Fagales; family Juglandaceae; genus Platycarya; species Platycarya strobilacea. The sequence continues at coordinate 15,466,175 of CM072557.1, forward strand.
GGGAGTAGGTCTGGTATACCAATTCTTTGTTAAACCCATTGGTTTGAAGAGAGTCTGGCAATTTTAGGTTTTTTTAAAGAAATATTTTGGAAATTGTTTTGAATTAAATCTATATCAATGTCATCTTCAGATGATTTATCAGTGGTGGAAACTGTGAAATCAACCCCTTGGCCACTTTTGTCTAAAACACTAGTGAATGGTTGTTCTTGCTTCATTTAAGCAAGCATTCGATCAATTCTATCCAAAGTACTGACATTTTTTAAATCAATTTTTTGCCTGTTCTCGGGTAAAATGATCAAAGGTTTTTCAATATTCTTTGATGAAGCAGATGTAGAATTTTTCCAAATAGGGTTTTCAACCTTTTCCTCAATACGGTCTAACTGGCGACCTATTGTGTGGAGAGTCTAATTGACAAAATTATTTTGTTCAATGATCTTTTTTTTTTCATTAAAAACAGAGGAATTTTTTTGATCAACCTCTGAAAATTTGAAGGTTGAAGCTTTAACTTCTTTTCCTTGAACAGAAATTAGGATGGTTTCAAAGGGGGATAGCTAGATTTTACAATAATTCTACCTTTGTCATTTGTAAAACTGGTTTTCAAAATATTTAAATAGTGATTTTTGGAAATATAGAAATTTTCAAGGAAGTCAAAAAAGAGAATATACTTGTTAGAGGCATACATAATCTCTTTCCATTTTCATCTAACTTTCTGTTTTTCAGCAGATGTAAAATTTGCGTGATAAGCTTTTCGCTTTTCACGGTTTTGTGCAGCGTTAAATTCATTCAACAAAGAAACCATATCAATCTCAAAGGTTTTTTCTAGCACTAAAAGTTGACTATGGTGATGGAGAGGAACAACCATAACTGAAGTTGTGAGAGATAAAGAAGAGGTGTCTTCTTCTATCTTAGCTTCCTCCTTTATGGATTTTCCTTTGGATGGGATCTCGTCCTTAGTGGAGTAATAAGCAGAAGTAACTTATGAATCTGTAGATATTCCTTTCAATTTTAAATCAGAAGTAGAGGGTTTTTCTTTAAGCAAAATCGGACTTTTAGGATTTGCTGCTGTTCGGGCAGAATCCTCCAGAAATTGTTTGAAATTTGCATATCTTCTTTCTGGGTTTGAAATATAGAAAGATCTAGAACTGGCGAAAGAATGTCTTCTTTCAATGGTCAGGAGAGGTCGGTCAAAGGAAATTTTTACAGTTCCATCAAGAAACTATTGAATATGATTGAGGTACTTATCCTCAGATATAACCTCAATAGGTGGAAGTTCTTGTTGAAAAATCCACTCATCTGGTAAGGTAACATTCTTCTAGTAAAGCATTTTGGGAGTTCTGATGTTGGCATCAGAGGTAGAACTCTGCATCAGAAGAGTCTCAATCTTGGTAGACTTGATCTTAGCTTTAGGATTAAAATTTGTCTTTAAAACACGGTAGTAAATACGATAAACTAAAGCAAGAGGCCTACTACATTCAACCATGTCAAATCAAGAGGTTAAAATGTTCAGAGTTAAAACAGACAAAACATTTTTATCATGCACAGAAACAGTTAAATCAGGAAAACAATCAAAGTGGACAGGACTTTCCATAAAGGATGTCTGGACCACTCCAAGCATACTATCAATAAAATTTTTGAATCTACCATCACGCAAACATAGAAGCACCAAAACATTTATACCTTTTTCTAACTGAAGGTTTAACAGCAACGTGAACTGAAGCAATATGCATGAATTTATAACCTTTTTCAATAAAGGCTTGAATCGTTTTTTTTTTTAAACAAACAACATTTTTTTTGGGATTTTGAAATAGCAAACATTTGTTTAACTGTTTTCACATTGAACTCAGTTTTGAAAGTAGATTCAAACCAAAAAGTATTATAGAGAGAAGTAGTATCAATCTTTGACATACGCCATAATCGATATCAAGTGAATTTGTTTCTTCAAAAGTACAATCTTCCTCATTGATAATATCAGGCAGTAAACTAGACCTGAAACTGACAGATGAATTGGATCTAAACATCCTTTTCATCTTGATAATCACTAAAATAATACTCAGGTACTTCCTAACTCTAGGTCTGGGATCTCTCCCAATTGCACATACATTTGACCCACAACATCAATATCTCATGCCCAACATACTTCCCTAGCAAATAAAAGGTCTTAATATTCTCAGATGTATTTGGATGGGGTGGCAAAGAAAAATATTAGAACAACTATAAGGAAATAAAAGAACGTATCAAGAAATTAGCAAGATAAACAAATTGTATAAACACAATAAATCTATCAGGGACAGAAATTTGGCTATATATATACTGTTGAACCCAAGGTTTCAAGTCTCGTATTTACGTATAAATTTTGATGATAACAAATAATATTGAAAACTCAAGCTCAAGTTGTCTATGCATGAAGGGAGCTAAACACATCAAGAAATCAAGCATGAGCAAGAAAGATATCAAGTCTACAAATGAAGCTCATAGATTATTTTTGTACATCTCTTGATAAAATTAGAAATTGGATTAAGGCTCCAAATTACTCTTTTTTTTCATAAAACATCAAATTACTTTTTCCACATATGCAAGACATTTTTAAATGTCTTAGTTTTGAAAATTATGTTTTTCACATGTGCATAACACCATCAAACAAAATAATTTCGAAAATTATATTTTTTTATAAAAACTTGATTTTATAAGATGATTGATTTCATATTTGACATGTGCATATTTTGTTTGAAAGTCTTGAAGGGAGGTTGTGTGTTTTTTTGACAAATATAAAAGATATATGATTTGTTTGAAAATCTTAAAGGGTGGTTGTGTGTTTTTTTGACATATGCAAAAAGAAGATGATTTGGTTTGAAAAATAAATCATGCTCATTTTGTCTTGTATGAAAAGCAAAAGATTAGGTTTGATTTCTTTGAAAAATGAATGGAGTTGTCTTTGACAAATGCAAAAAGGAAATGTTTTTATTTGAATTTTTTTGAAAAGTGAATAGTGCTCTTATTTGACATGGGAATCTTTTCAAATTTGAAATTGAAGACTCATTTACCTATAAATAGCTCACTTGAGTTTTGCAAAATTCATAACAAGAGCTTACACATCTATTGCTAAATTTTGCATCATTCTTTCAAAGCTCTCATTCTCTCTTTTCTAAAGTTTTGAGCCTTAATTCTTATTCTTGTTGAGAGAGATATAGTTTGTGCTGTATTGTTCTTATTTCACTCATTGAGGAGTGTTTTCTGATAGCCTACCCACTATCAATTCTTGTATCAGTAAGAGAATGTGTATAACCCTTGTGTGTGTAGAAGGTGTTCTACATGAGGAATAGTTAAATCACCAAGTGTGAGGTGATTGGAAGTAAGAGGGTGTGTATAACCCTTGTGTGTGTAGAAGGTGTTCTACACAGGGAATAGTTGAATCACCAAGTGTGAGGTGATTGGAAGTGTAGAGGGTGTTCTACACGGAATCTTTGGAGCGGTGCTGCTCAAAGGTGTAATAGGTTTCTATCTCCACCTAAAGGAGATTGAATAGTGGATTTGGGAATCCTCAAGGGGTAGTTTGAGGCGAGGACGTAGGCAGTGGGGCTGAACCTCGTAAAAATACTGAGTTTGCTTTCTCTTACCCTACTCTTTATATTTCCTACTGCTTTATATTTTGGTTATATTTTATATTGTATATTTAGTTTATAAGTATTAATTTTTTAATATAACCCAATTCACCCCCCCTCTTGTGTTAGTCATCTGGGCAACATATACACTCAAACAAGCATCTCTGAGAGGTATTGCTCATGGTAGGTTGGTAAGATGAGAGAAAATTGAGATATTGTTTTAACTAACATATATAAGAGACATTTGAATTATATAAAAGTAATTTTTAAATTTAACGTAGTGTCATGTCTTTCGTTATATTTATTTTATTAAATAATGTTATTTATCATTTCAATTCTCATCATTATTTCTTTATTACATTATGTGACATTAAATAATTAAAGATTATTTGTTATATTTTAGTTTTGAACTTATGGCCAAAGATGACATTGAGGTAACAAATTTTGATAATATTGAAGATTCTTCATATGAAGAATTGCAAAATGTTTTAGAAGAAGTATACGAGGAATTTGAAAAATTGGGTATCAAATATACTGTTTTGAAAAAGAAAAATTCTTCTTTAACAAACGAAATTGATATTTTAAAAAAAGAAAGTATTGTTTTGAAAGATGAAAATCTTGAGTTGAAGAAAAAGAAAACTGATTTAGAAAATATTATTGAAAACTTTACGAATGGAAAAAGAAATTTTGAAAAACTTCTTGGTAGTCAAAGATGTGTTTTTGATAAGGCAGGCTTGGGATATATGCCAAAACAAAAATACAAACCTTATAAAAACTTCTTTGATAATCCTTCTACATCAAAATCCAATATTCAAAATTCTTTTCATAAAAATAATTTTGTTAAAAAGGGATACTATTATAATCACTCAAGTTCTTCATATATGTCACATGCTATTTGCAATTTTTGTAATAGAAATGGTCATAATTATTTTGCTTGTCCTATTAGAAGAAAACATACAATGACTATTAGGGCCATATGGGTACCTAAAAATCTTATTTCTTCTAATACTAATAAATAAAGGACCCAAAGAACTTGGGTACCAGGAATTGTTTTTAATTGCTTTTGTAGGTATGCATGAAGTATTCTACAGAAAAAGGATGTGTGATATTTGGATACAATTCAAAAGGGAAAATCATGGAAATAGAAGGAAAGATCATCAAGACTTAGTACAAGATGCAACCAAATAGTGGAAACATGTAAAAGATCATCCAGCGGAATAAATTCTAGGAGAACCTTCACGAGGTGTAAGTACTCGATCATCTCTTAGAAATATTTGCAATCATACTACTTTTCTATCTCAGATTGAACCTAAAAATATTGATGAAGCACTTCTTGATGAATCTTAGATTCTAGCTATATAAGAAGAGATTAATCAATTTGAAAGAAATGATGTTTGAACACTTGTTCCTAAACCCAAAAATCATACTATTATTGGAACAAAATGGGTTTTTAGAAACAAGAAACATGAGTCCGGAGTCATTACTAGAAATAAGGGTCGACTAGTGGTCCAAGGTTTCAATCAAGAAGAATGAATCAATTATGATGAGACATATGCACCAGTCGTAAGATTAGAAACTATTCGAATGCTACTTACATATGCTTGTTATAAAGATTTCAAATTTTTTCAAATGGATGTTAAAAGTGCTTTCTTAAACGGTTTTATAAATGAAGAAGTATATGCTGAGCAACCTCCAGGTTTTGAAAATCATATTTCTCTAAATCATGTTTTCAAACTCACAAAAGTACTATTTGGACTCAAACAAGCTCCTAGAGCGCAGTACGAGAGATTCAGTAGTTTCTTGATTGAAAAAGGCTTTTTAAGAAAAAAAATTGATACAACTCTTTTCATTATATACGGAAATGATGATATTCTTTTGATTCAAATTTATGTTGATGATATAATATTTGGTGCTACTAATGAAAATATGTGCCAAGTTTTTGCTAAGACTACGCAGGAAGAATTTGAAATGAGTATGATGGGAGAGTTTATATTCTTTCTCGGATTGCAAATTAAGCAAGCAAAAAGTGGGATATTCATCAATCAATCAAAATATATTAAAAAATTGCTGAAGAAGTTTGGGATGGAAGGTGCTAAGGAAACTGGAACACCAATGAGCCCATCCACTAAACTTGATAAAGATGAATCCGGTAAACTAGTTGATTCGAAGGTATATCGAGGTATGATTGATAGCTTAGTATATTTGATAGCCGGTAGACCAGATATTATGTTTAGTGTATGTTTATGTGCACGTTTTCAATCATTTTCAAAATAATCTCATTTGATTGCAGTCAAGCGGGTTTTTAGATATTTTGCCAATACCATTGACTTAGAATTATGGTATCCTAAACACACTTCTTTCGATCTTATTAGTTATTCAGGTACCGATTATATTGGTTGCAAAGATGATCAAAAAAGTTTTAGTAGAACATGTCATTTCTTAGGTCGTGCACTAGTTCCCTGGTTTAGTAAAAAAAAAAAAAGAAAACAAAATTCTGTTGCACTATCTACTGCTGAGGCAGAATATGTTGCTGCGGGTAGTTGTTGTGCCCAAGTTCTTTACATGAAGCAACAACTTGAGGATTTTAAACGTATGTACAATCACATTCCAATCAGATGTGATAATACAAGTGCTATAAATCTTTCAAAGAATCCAATACAACAATCTCGGACCAAAGTGCAGAAGGGCGATATTGCATTAGAATTCACTAGTACACATGATCATTTGGCAGACATTTTTACAAAACCCCTACCAGAAGATAGACTACGCATGATTAGAAGAGAAATAGGAATTATGCATGCCATCAATATCTGCTAGATACTTTTATTCCATTAACTCAAATGACCTACAGAAACTTGAGACGTTTAGCCTCATCATTCAAATGCATTTGCTCCTCATAAATCATCATGCCATCCTTATCTAAAGGATTAGGCAATCGAAATGCAGAGGCAAGTAAGGATTTTAAATCCTTATTCTGTTGTTTTAAGTCTACTATTTTTTTATTAGACTCTTGAACAAGTCGTTGAAGAATATCGATCTTCTCATTAAGCTTCTCTATCTCGCGGGTTTTGGACTGCAACCGAGCAGAAAACGCAACGATAGATGATGAGTATCGAGTTCCGAGACCCACAAGCTCGTAAATGGCGTCATGATCTGATTTATTAGCTAAATCAGTCTCTTGTTGCTTCATGGCACCCACGACAGATGCAGAAATAGATTGAGACTGAGGTGAAGGATACCTCAAATCTTGATCAAGAGAAGCACTGAAGGGAATTCTACGAGCCATTGAAAAATTGTAGAATGAGAATGCAAGCAAATTGTAAAGATGAGAAGAAAGCTTGATGCGAAATAGATAAAGCTAAGGATTTCTCTTATAGAAACGGAAATAAGAACAAGACAAACTTACAAATCATGATAATATCTCATTTTTCAGCAACATCAAGCGGATCAAATCTCTGCACCGAATTTCTAGAGCTAGGCCACCTTTGTAGGTTTTATCAGACACGCGTGGCTCCGCACCGAACTGTCAGAATTAGACTTCCAATATTTGCAGGTTTTGTAGGACATGCATGGCTCCGCACCGCATTGCCAGAGCTAGGCCTGCAGCTTTTGCTGTCTTTGTCGGACACGAATAATTTTAAATATTCAACTTCAAATCTCTGGAACATCTAATTCGTCAATAACATCAAGCGGATTTAAATCTTCTTCCGCACCGAGATGATAAAATTCGGCTTCAACGTTTGCAACTTTTGTCGGACACGGGTGGTTCTAATTTCTACAGTCTCTACTAACGCAGCGTTTTATTTATCTATTGGTTATTGCAGGAATATATCTTATTGATCTAATTATGGTTCCTTTTTAATGATGTCAAAAGGGGGAGAAGTCTTATACTAGTATTATACTACCCTGTTATATATGCTAGAATCATGTTTATATTTTTCTTGAAATACTAACGCATATTTTCAGGGGGAGCTTAAGTATTACTGCAGGTCGCAGATTTCTACTAAGTATTTGTCATCATCAAAAAGGGGGAGATTGTTGAACCCAAGGTTTCAAGTCTCGTATTTACGTATAAATTTTGATGATAACAAATAATATTGAAAACTCAAGCTCAAGTTGTCTATGCATGAAGGGAGCTAAACACATCAAGAAATCAAGCATGAGCAAGAAAGATATCAAGTCTACAAATGAAGCTCATAGATTATTTTTGTACATCTCTTGATAAAATTAGAAATTGGATTAAGGCTCCAAATTACTCTTTTTTTTCATAAAACATCAAATTACTTTTTCCACATATGCAAGACATTTTTAAATGTCTTAGTTTTGAAAATTATGTTTTTCACATGTGCATAACACCATCAAACAAAATAATTTCGAAAATTATATTTTTTTATAAAAACTTGATTTTATAAGATGATTGATTTCATATTTGACATGTGCATATTTTGTTTGAAAGTCTTGAAGGGAGGTTGTGTGTTTTTTTGACAAATATAAAAGATATATGATTTGTTTGAAAATCTTAAAGGGTGGTTGTGTGTTTTTTTGACATATGCAAAAAGAAGATGATTTGGTTTGAAAAATAAATCATGCTCATTTTGTCTTGTATGAAAAGCAAAAGATTAGGTTTGATTTCTTTGAAAAATGAATGGAGTTGTCTTTGACAAATGCAAAAAGGAAATGTTTTTATTTGAATTTTTTTGAAAAGTGAATAGTGCTCTTATTTGACATGGGAATCTTTTCAAATTTGAAATTGAAGACTCATTTACCTATAAATAGCTCACTTGAGTTTTGCAAAATTCATAACAAGAGCTTACACATCTATTGCTAAATTTTGCATCATTCTTTCAAAGCTCTCATTCTCTCTTTTCTAAAGTTTTGAGCCTTAATTCTTATTCTTGTTGAGAGAGATATAGTTTGTGCTGTATTGTTCTTATTTCACTCATTGAGGAGTGTTTTCTGATAGCCTACCCACTATCAATTCTTGTATCAGTAAGAGAATGTGTATAACCCTTGTGTGTGTAGAAGGTGTTCTACATGAGGAATAGTTAAATCACCAAGTGTGAGGTGATTGGAAGTAAGAGGGTGTGTATAACCCTTGTGTGTGTAGAAGGTGTTCTACACAGGGAATAGTTGAATCACCAAGTGTGAGGTGATTGGAAGTGTAGAGGGTGTTCTACACGGAATCTTTGGAGCGGTGCTGCTCAAAGGTGTAATAGGTTTCTATCTCCACCTAAAGGAGATTGAATAGTGGATTTGGGAATCCTCAAGGGGTAGTTTGAGGCGAGGACGTAGGCAGTGGGGCTGAACCTCGTAAAAATATTGAGTTTGCTTTCTCTTACCCTACTCTTTATATTTCCTACTGCTTTATATTTTGGTTATATTTTATATTGTATATTTAGTTTATAAGTATTAATTTTTTAATATAACCCAATTCACCCCCCCTCTTGTGTTAGTCATCTGGGCAACATATACACTCAAACAAGCATCTCTGAGAGGTATTGCTCATGGTAGGTTGGTAAGATGAGAGAAAATTGAGATATTGTTTTAACTAACATATATAAGAGACATTTGAATTATATAAAAGTAATTTTTAAATTTAACGTAGTGTCATGTCTTTCGTTATATTTATTTTATTAAATAATGTTATTTATCATTTCAATTCTCATCATTATTTCTTTATTACATTATGTGACATTAAATAATTAAAGATTATTTGTTATATTTTAGTTTTGAACTTATCATAATGTCAAGTCATGAAATAATGAGAAAATGGTAAAAAAAAATAATTAATAGATTTGTTTCCTATTTTTTCATAAAAATAATTTTATAATATTACATAATATCATAATAAGCCACATCATGTTTTAGATTTACTTTTGTGTCACTTTTGTAGATAAAGTATTTCATATATATAGAAAAATCTTATTTGTAGATGGTGTAGATAACACATCTAGTGTAGTAGTTATACGGCATAATTTGATTTAACAAAATAGATTTTAAGTATTGAATTTAAAATAGAATATTGCTATTTCAGTGATGTGAATTGTGTACTTTACCCACTTACTTAAATTTAATAATAAAATAACTCATATATATATAGAGAGTTTTATGCAAAAAGTGCATGGAAAGGCGCTATTGTTAGTATATAAACTTTTAATATTATTTTTGTTTGAAATTTTTTATTTTGTTTCAAAATAATAATAATAATAATAATTAAATAATAAATGTATATTTGAATATTATTAAATGTCGAGATGGATTGCCAAGGGCTTATAGCTAATTAGCATATGCTAAAGTAATAATTACGGGTATAGTTTAGCATACCATACATTAAATTAAAAAATCGTTGAGTATAGAAGCTAGCTAGATCATAGATGAAACCTAATAAATCCATAACTAGGGCCAGTACTTGTCTTAGGCAAGTTAGGTAATTATTAACGCTTTCTAGTGATCAAAGGTCCCATTTTAAATATTTTAAAGTATATTTTTTTAAAGAAAAAATCTAATTAAAAATAATTAATTAATTCAATAAAAGAATAAAATTATTGAATATATATTATATATGTTATTATTAGTTTTAAAAGTATTCTATATATATTTATTTCAAATACTCTCTTTAAAAGAATACACTTCTCTTTTATCATTATTAGTTTAATATATAATGTGAAAATTATAAATAATAAAATCTAATTTTTGATTATTCATAAAAAATAAAAATAAAAATAAAAATAAAAATTTATGATCCTTTGAAGAGGTGAGGGCCTACTTTTTTATAACACTGTATTGATAATAATTATTATAATTATTTCTAGGTCTCTTTTAAATATTAAGAATACCTCAGAATATTTGGAATGATAGTAAAATAATTTGAATTAAAATATTTTATTAAATTTTGAGTGAGAAGAAAAGGTTGAATTTAAAAATATCTGAAAATAGATAAAAATAGTTATATTCCCGAACAATTCTTAAAATTTAAGAGTACCTTTTATAAAATTAAGTTCTATAAAATCTTTTTTAAATCAAATTTTTTTAATAAAAATTAAGTTGATTATTAGTTGAAAATGTAGTATAAATCTTAATTTGTAATTTTACTTGACAAATAATAGACATTATTTTAAATAGAAATGTAATGTAAAAATTAAATTAGTTAATTTAACGTTACTTTAAAAAAATAAATAAATAAATAAACCCTTCAATCGAAATTATTGCCTAAGGCTATATTGCTTGATACCTTTGAGTCAGTTCTATATGCACTGGCTCCGCACTGGCTCCGCCACGTTGGGTAGCCCCACGGCCCCCATCCCTCTTCTAAAAAAAATTAAAAAAAAATATATTATATATGTATATATATATTTTTTAAATAAAATTTTATAATTTTATAGGATAATATTTATTTTATTTTATGTTGTCCGCTCTCTAAAATTTATTTTAACCCCCCTCTATAAAATTAATCTAATTAAAAAAAACACATCCCATATAAAATAAAATAAAATAATAATATAATGACATACTTTTATTATAGATAAAAATTAAAATTAAAAAAAATTAGATGATTTGTAATGTATTAATATATTTTTATATAATAATATGTTCTTCACATATTATATATTTTTTTAATACATAAATTGTATTAAACGTATTTTATTTTTATTATATATCTTATTATCATATTATTCTATATCATAAAAAATATTTTATATATTTTATTTTAACTATATCATAAAAAATATTTTTTATGATATAGTTTAAAATAAAATATATAAAATATTTTTTATGATATAGAATAATATGATAATAAGATATATAATAAAAATAAAATATATTTAATATAATTTATGTATTAAAAAAATATAATATATTAAGAATATATTATTATAATAAAAATATATAAAAAAATAAAAATAAAAAAATATTTTAGATATTTTATTTTAATTTTATTTGACTAAAAATCTCTTACACTATCACTGTATATATGCATCTCCAATCGGACGTTGTAATGCATGTACAGCAAGACCAGTGAGTAAAAGGACATTGATACCTTTCAATTGGGTATCTTTGTGACCATAACATAATACTAATAATAATTAAGCGATCGGTTGACTATCTCTTGGCGTCTACGAATTTGCCTCGTTCTATTTCTCATTTTTAAATTAATTTGTTTTTTATAAATAATCAATAAAAACAAATACTAAATATTTCTATTTGCGATTTCCATTCAAAATTTTGATTTATATTTTTTTATATGATTTTTTTAACGTTTTAATATATTTTTTTGAATAAATTATAACATTTGTTGAACTCAAGATTTCAAGTTTCATGTAAATCTACAAATGGATTTTGATGATAACAAATGAATCCAAAAAATAAAGGAGTCTCAAGCTCAAGTTGTCCACACAATATAATCAAGCGCATCAAGGAAGCAAGCATGAGCAAAAAGGGAATAAGTTCACATTAAAATCATAGAATAATGTTGTAAATCTCTTAAAAATTCAAAATTAGGATTAAGGCTCAAAATTAATATTTTATCATAAAGCATTAAAATACATTTTCCACATGTACATGATATTTTGAAAATTAAATTTGAAAATTTTGAAAGATGATTGATTGTCATCTTTCACATGTGCATAACATGATTAAAGGTTTGAATTTTGAAAATTTTGAAAAAATGATTGATTGTCATCTTTCACATGTGCATGACATGATTAAAGGTTTGAATTTTGAAAATATTAAGATAATTGATTGTCATCTTTCACATGTGCATGACATGATTAAATGTTTGAACTTTGAAAATATTAAGATGATTGATTGTCATCTTTCACATGTGCATGTTTTATTTAAATATTTTCAAAAGTGGTGGATGCTTTTCTTGATTTATGCAAAATGTAGATGTCTTTATTTGAAAATTTTGAAAAATAAAGTGTGCTTCTTTTGTCATATGTAAAAAGTAAAAGATTATATTTGAAATTTTTGAAAAGTAAAGTGTGCTCCTTTTGTCACATGCAAAAAGTAAAAATATTAGATTTGAAATTTTTGAAAAGTAAATGATGATGTTTTTGATATGGGAATCTTTTCAAATTTGAAATTGAAAAATCATTTGCCTATAAATAGCTCACTTGAGTTTTGCAAAATTCATAACAAGAGCTTACACATCTATTGCTAAATTTTGCATCATTTCTTCAAAACTCTCATTCTCTCTTTTCTAAAGTTTTGAACCTTAATTCTTGTTCTTGTTGAGAGAGATATAGGTTGCGCTGTATTGTTTCTATCTCACTCATTGAGGAGTGTATTTTGATAGTCTACCTACTATCAATTCTTGTATCAGTAAAAGGGTGTTTATAACCCTTGTGTGTGTAGAAGGTGTTCTACACGGGGAATAGTTAAATCACCAAGTGTAAGGTGATTGGAAGTGTAGAAGGTGTTCTACACGTGGAATAGTTAAATCACCAAGTGTGAGGTGATTGGAAGTGTAGAGGGTGTTCTACACGGATTCTTTGGAGCGGTGCTGCTCAAAGGTGTAATAGGTTTCTATCTCCACCTAAAGGAGATTGAATAGTGGATTTGGGGATCCTCAAGAGGTAGCTTGAGGCGAGGACGTAGGCAGTGGGGCCGAACCTCGTTAACATACTGAGTTTGCTTCTCTATTACCCTTCCTCTTTATATTTATTATTGTTTCATATTTTATTTATATTTTATATTATATATTTGATTTATAATTGTTATTTTTTTAAATACAACTCAATTCACCCCCCCTCTTGTGTTAGTCATCTGGGCAACAAGTGGTATCAGAGCTAGAGTTCTATTATAAGATTAACTATCTTTTGAGTTAAGATCTTATGGCTAACATTGCAGCTTCATTTGGTGAAGGTCAATCTAGCAGTCGACCTCCACTCTTTTGTGGAGACAATTACTCATTCTGGAAAGTTAGAATGAGAATATTCCTTCAGGCTCAAGGTCGAGAAATCTGGAAATGTATTGTAAATGGACCTTATATTCCAACAAAAGTAGTTGATGGAGTAAAAGTCAAAAAGGAAGAAAAAGAGTTTAATCGTGAAGACGATAGACTTTATACTTTGAATTTAACTGCTATGAATTTATTATATAATGCTCTCAATGGTAATGAATTTAATAGAGTAATGACTTGTGCTACAGCAAAGGAAATTTGGGATAACTTGGAAGTTACTTATGAAGGAACTTCTCAAGTCAAGGAATCAAAAATTTATATTCTTACTCATGAATATGAAATGTTTAAGATGAATGATGATGAATCTATTTCTAATATGTACACTCGTTTTACTAACATCATAAATAGCTTGACAGCTCTTGGCAAAATTTATTCCAAAGTGGAGATAGTAAGAAAAATTCTCAACTCTCTACCAAAACGTTGGGAATCAAAAGTGACAGCGATTCTTGAAGCTAGAGACCTCAAGAAGCTCGAAGTGAATGAACTCATCGGGTCACTTATCACCCATGAGTACACATTGAAAAGAGGAGAAGAAGAAGGAAAGTCAAAGAAGAGCTTGGCACTTAAAGCTGATCCACATGAAAGTGAAAGTGGTGAAGATGAGGAAAATGACGACAAAGATGAAGAAGTTGCGATGATAACAAGAAGAATTCAGAGGTTCTTAAAGAAAAATAAAACTCCTCCAAGGAAATCCTTCAATAAGTTTTCCAAGAAAGATTCAGGTAAAAATGACACTTTAATTTGTTATAAATGCAATAAACCCGGTCATATCAAGCCAGATTGTCCTTTGCTAAAGAAAGATCGAAACAAAGGCAAAAAAGCAATGAAAGCTACGTGGAATGATGATTCAAGTAGCTCAGATAGTGAAGCAAGCAATGGAAAATCAGGAAATCTTTGTCTTATGACTAAAGATGACATTGAGGTAACAAATCTTGATAATATTGAAGATCCTTCATATGAAGAATTGCAAAATGTTTTAGAAGAGGTATATGAGGAATTTGAAAAATTGGGTATCAAGTATACTGTTTTGAAAAAGAAAAATTCTTCTTTAACAAACGAAATTGATATTTTAAGAAAAGAAAGTATTGTTTTGAAAGATGAAAATCTTGAGTTGAAGAAAAAGAAAACTGATTTAGAAAATATTATTGAAAACTTTACGAATGGAAAAAGAAATTTTGAAAAACTTCTTGGTAGTCAAAGATGTGTTTTTGATAAGGCAGGCTTGGGATATAAGCCAAAACAAAAATACAAATCCTATAAAAACTTCTTTGATAATCCTTCTACATCAAAATCCAATATTCAAAATTCTTTTCATAAAAATAATTTTGTTAAAAAAAGATACTATTATAATCACTCAAGTTCTTCATATATGTCACATGCTATTTGCAATTTTTGTAATAGAAATGGTCATAATTATCTTGCTTGTCCTATTAGAAGAAAACATACAATGACTATTAGGGCCATATGGGTACCTAAATATCTTGTTTCTTCTAATACTAATAAATAAAGGACCCAAAGAACTTGGGTACCGGGAATTGTTTTTAATTGCTTTTGTAGGTATGCATGAAGTATTCTACAGGTAAAAATAAATGATTTTTAGACAACGGATGCTCAAGATACGTGACAGAAGACAAAACTAAATTCATTGACTTCACTTCTAAAGAAAAAGGATGTGTGATATTTGAAGACAATTCAAAAGAGAAGATCATGAAAATAGAAGGAAAGATCATCAAGACTTAGTACAAGATGCAACCAAATAGTGGAAACATGTGAAAGATCATCCAGCGGAATAAATTCTAGGAGAACCTTTATGAGGTGTAAGTACTCGATCATCTCTTAGAAATATTTGTAATCACACACTTTTTCTATCTCAAATTGAATCCAAAATATTGATGAAACTCTTATTGATAAATCATGGATTCTATTTGTGCAAGAAGAACTAAATTAATTTGAAAGAAATAATGTATGGACATTTGTTCCTACACCTAAAAATTATGTTGTTATTGGAACAAAATGAGTTCTTAGAAATAAGAAAGATGAGTCTAAAATCATCACTAGAAATAAGGCTCGACCTGTAACCCAAGGTTTCAATCAAAAAGAAAGAATCGATTATGATGAGACATATGCACTAGTCGGAAGATTAGAAACTATTCGAATGCTACTTGCATATGCTTGTTATAAAGATTTCAAACTTTTTCAAATGGATGTTAAAAGTGCTTTCTTAAACGGTTTTATAAATGAAGAGGTATATGTTGAGCAACCTCTAGGTTTTGAAAATCATATTTCTCCAAATCATGTTTTCAAACTCACAAAAGTACTATATGGACTCAAACAAGCTTCTAGAGCGTGGTACGAGAGACTTAGTGGTTTCTTGATTGAAAAAGGCTTTTTAAGAGGAAAAATTGATACAACTCTTTTCATTATATACGAAAATGATGATATTCTTTTGATTCAAATTTATGTTGATGATATAATATTCGGTGCTACTAATGAAAATATGTGCCAAGTTTTTGCTAAGACTATGCAGGAAGAATTTGAAATGAGCATGATGGGAAAGCTTATATTCTTTCTCGAATTGCAAATTAAGCAAGCAAAAAGTGGGATATTCATCAATCAATCAAAATATATTAAAAAAATTGCTGAAGAAGTTTGGGATGGAAGGTGCTAAGGAAACTGGAACACCAATGAGCCCATCCACTAAACTTGATAAAGATGAATCCGGTAAACTAGTTGATTCGAAGGTATATCGAGGTATGATTGGTAACTTATTATATTTGATAGCCAGTAGACCTAATATTATGTTTAGTGTATGTTTATGTGCACGTTTTCAATCATTTCCAAAATAATCTCATTTGATTGCAGTCAAGCGGATTTTTAGATATTTTGCCAATACCAATGACTTAGAGTTATGGTATTCTAAACACACTTCTTTCGATCTTATTAGTTATTCAGGTACCGATTATACTGGTTGCAAAGATGATCGAAAAATTTTTAGTAAAACATGTCATTTCTTAGGTCGTGCACTAGTTTCCTGGTTTAGTAAAAAACAAAATTCTGTTGCACTATCTACTGTTGAAGCAGAATATGTTGCTGCGGGTAGTTGTTGTGCTCAAGTTCTTTACATGAAGCAACAACTTGAGGATTTTAAACTTATGTACAATCACATTCCAATCAAATGTGATAATACAAGTGCTATAAATCTTTCAAAGAATCCAATACAACATTCTCGGATCAAACATATTGAAATAAGATATCATTTTTTTGAGATCATGTGCAGAAAGGCGATATAGTACTGGAGTTCATAAACACACACGATCAGTTAGCAAATATATTCACAAAACCCTTACCAGAAGATAGATTATTTATGATTAGAAGAGAAATAGGTATGATGCATGTTATGAATATCTCTTGAAAGATAGATCAGGGTTCATAAAAATAGAGAGATATTTTTTTAAATGCTTTTACATAAACTTGAGGTTCTTAGCCTCATGTTTGAGACGCTCATTCTCTTCATACAATATCATGTCATCCCTATCCATGGGAACTGGCAAGCGGAATGAAGAATCCAATAGAGATTTCAACTTTTTATTCTTCTGCCGAAGGATTCCTTCCCTTGTGTGAGACTCTTGAACAATTCGTTGAAGTACAACAATTTGTTCTTTAAGCTTTTCAACCTCATGATTTTTGACTTGTAGCCGCTGGGAAAAAGCGACAATAGAGGATGAGTAGCGAGTCCCGAGACTCACCAAGTCGTAGATAGCATCGGAGTCTGGCTTATTAGCCAAACTGTTGTTCTCTTGCTACAACATGGCGTCAATGGAAGCTGCAGAAAGGACATGAGATTGAGATGTAGAATACCTCATGGATGCATCTAGAGGAATGTTAGAAGAATGAGCCATTGAGAAAAGAATTGAAAACTTAAAGCGAGAATATTGAAGGAATGCAGATGAGTTATAAAGATGAGAGTAAGATTTGATGCAAATCGGATGAACTTTAAAACTGATTTTATAGAGATAGCATAAAGAATAAGACAAACTATTGTCTCTTCAAATCTTATTAGTCAAAAGAAATATAAGATATGCTGGACACACATTGTCAAAAGTTTTCTTACTAGAAAAACGGTTCTCTGCTCCTATTATGGCATTGACGGCCTTAGGAGAGAAGATTGATGGTTGATGCGTCAAGGGTTCCTGATTCAAGTCTGGAACATTAGTAGAAGAAAATTGTTCGGCCATTCTATCGTTATGGAGAAACAGAACTTAGGTCAAGAAGTAATGTTTTTTTTGGTATTCGATAGATGAAAATGATTTTTTTTTATAGAAACTCAGAGCCTTCAAACCCATTTATCAACAACATCAGGCGATTGATTTAAATTTGTTTTCGCACTGACTGCTAGAGCTAGGCCTCCAACCTTTACAGGTTTTGTCAGAATTGCCAGAGTTAGACTTTCAACATTTGCAGGTTTTGTCGGACATGCATGGCTCCGCACCGCATTGCCAGAGCTAGGCCTGCAGCTTTTGCTGTCTTTGTCGGACACGAATAATTTTAATTATTCATCTTCAAATCTCTGAAACATCTAATTCGTCAATAACATCAAGCGGATTTAAATCTTCTTCCGCACCGAGATGATAAAATTCGGCTTCAACGTTTGCAAGTTTTGTCGGACACGGATGGTTCTAATTTCTACAGTCTCTACTAATGCAGCGTTTTATTTGCCTATTGGTTATTGTAGGAATATATCTTATTGAGTTAATTATGATTCCTTTTTAATGATGCCAAAAGGGGGAAAAGTTTTAGACTAGAACTTTAATATTGTTTAAATTGCTAAACTTGTTATATATGCTTGGAATTATATTTATATTTTTGCTTGAAAAACTAACGCACATTCTCAGGGGGAGCTTAAGTATTAATATAGGCTTCAGATTCTATCAAGTATTTGTCATCATCAAAAAGGGGGAGATTGTTGAACTCAAGATTTCAAGTTTCATGTAAATCTACAAATGGATTTTGATGATAACAAATGAATCCAAAGAATAAAGAAGTCTCAAGCTCAAGTTGTCCACACAATATAATCAAGCGCATCAAGGAAGCAAGCATGAGCAAGAAGGGAATAAGTTCACATTAAAATCATAGAGTAATGTTGTAAATCTCTTAAAAATTCAAAATTAGGATTAAGGCTCAAAATTAATATTTTATCATAAAGCATTAAAATACATTTTCCACATGTGCATAATATTTTGAAAATTAAATTTGAAAATTTTGAAAGATGATTGATTGTCATCTTTCACATGTGCATAACATGATTAAAGGTTTGAACTTTGAAAATTTTGAAAGATGATTGATTGTCATCTTTCACATGTGCATGACATGATTAAAGGTTTGAATTTTGAAAATATTAAGATAATTGATTGTCATCTTTCACATGTGCATGACATGATTAAATGTTTGAATTTTGAAAATATTAAGATGATTGATTGTCATCTTTCACATGTGCATGTTTTATTTAAATATTTTCAAAAGTGGTGGATGCTTTTCTTGACTTATGCAAAAGGTAGATGTCTTTATTTGAAAATTTTGAAAAGTAAAGTGTGTTCCTTTTGTCATATGCAAAAAGTAAAAGATTATGTTTGAAATTTTTGAAAAGTAAAGTGTGCTCCTTTTGTCACATGCAAAAAGTAAAAATATTAGATTTGAAATTTTTGAAAAGTAAATGATGATATTTTTGATATGGGAATCTTTTCAAATTTGAAATTGAAAAATCATTTGCCTATAAATAGCTCACTTGAGTTTTGCAAAATTCATAACAAGAGCTTACACATCTATTGCTAAGTTTTGCATCATTTCTTCAAAGCTCTCATTTTCTCTTTTCTAAAATTTTGAGCCTTAATTCTTGTTCTTGTTGAGAGAGATATAGGTTGCGCTGTATTGTTTCTATCTCACTCATTGAGGAGTGTACTTTGATAGTCTACCTACTATCAATTCTTGTATCAGTAAAAGGGTGTGTATAACCCTTGTGTGTGTAGAAGGTGTTCTACACGGGGAATAGTTAAATCACCAAGTGTAAGGTGATTGGAAGTGTAGAAGGTGTTCTACACGTGGAATAGTTAAATGACCAAGTGTGAGGTGATTGGAAGTGTAGAGGGTGTTCTACACGGATTCTTTGGAGCGGTGCTGCTCAAAAGTGTAATAGGTTTCTATCTGCACCTAAAGGAGATTGAATAGTGGATTTGGGGATCCTCAAGAGGTAGCTTGAGGCGAGGACGTAGGCAGTGGGGCCGAACCTCGTTAACATACTGAGTTTGCTTCTCTCTTACCCTTCCTGTTTATATTTATTATTGTTTCATATTTTATTTATATTTTATATTATATATTTGATTTATAATTGTTATTTTTTTAAATACAACTCAATTCACCCCCCCTCTTGTGTTAGTCATCTGGGCAACAACATTATTTAAAAATATTTATTTAATTGTAAAATAAAAAATAAAGTAAACTAAAAAAATTACTAATCGGGATCCAAATCGAAATCCCAAGTCAGACCACTAACAAATGCCCTTAATAAAATAGAAATATTTTGAAATGATAGTTAATTTGTATATTAATTAAAAAAAGAAAAGTTCAATATGTTTTAACTGTAAATAAGAAACTATTGGAGGAAGAACACTGATCTTGCCCAAACATGCCCCAATCCACCGAAACCAACCATTTTACTACCAAACAAAATGATTAAGGGTAGTAATAAAAGTGTTTTATTTCATTTTATCTTTATTTTTAAAACTTTTTTATGTAAATAATTTAATTTTTTTCACTTTTATTTTAAAAGTATCTCATTCTCCAAACTACACTTAAAATTCAATTTGTCAATATATATATTTATATATATATAGTAGATTTTGTTTTTAAAATCTTATTACATAGCTGATATACAGAAACAGTAATCCTGATCCCTCCATGCCGACTCCTCTCTGAACAGTGTTCCATGGCCGAAATCCAAATGAAAAGTCATCAAACCAAATCTAAAACCACACGCTTCCTCTGTTGTTTTAATGGGTGTTCTAGCTCGGCTTCCGAGCAAGGGTCCGTGGAAACCCTCCGAACCGATGGTCAGAAGATCATTAACATGCATTGGCTTTGTTGGTCCAGATTAATCCAAACCAAGAACTCGGCCGGCACCAAAACCGCGCCGCTCGAATCCACCCCCGACGAGACATCAGACCCAAAAAGAGAAATTCCAGCTTCGGAACCAAAGCCCGACAAGCTCACGTCGATGCCTCAAGAAGCTTCGGTAACTGATCATAAGCTGCCTACTCATGAGGTTCCTCATGTACTCGTCCCGGTTCCCTTAGATCAAACGCATGAGGCTTTTGGAGGACCTCAAGAGGTATATGATTTGTCTTTCACATTTTCCTGCGGTTCGAATTTTCGGAACCAAAGGCCCAATTTAGCCAAATAAAGCTCAAAGTACGTCAATTATTTTGTTTGCCTCCGGCGTAAGAGTGTAAATTAAAGATTCATAGTCGGATTCGTTTTTTAACTTTTTATTTCAGACTACGTACGAGCGAGCCGCAAAGAAACAGGTTCAACATTTTGAGCGTATGGATGCTTCCAAGGAAGACATGTTTCAAAAATGGTTGTCATGTCGCCGGAGAAAAGAAGCCATAAGACAAGGGTACAGTCATCCTGGCTCACCGTCGAAGCCCAAGACCAAGCCGCTCGCCGTGATGTCACACTCCGTGTCTCTACAAGTTTCGCGTCCCGCAAAAGGGGCAATCCCAATATCATCGTCGTTAACGAACTCCCGAGCTGTGTCGAAGGATCTGGACCGGGAAAAGGGATCGATGTCGGCCAAGAAACTTGACTCAGCTCATTTGGGTTTATCAATTGTGGTGGTAACCTTAATAATAATGTTGGTTTGGGGAAGAGTTTGTGCGATTCTTAGCATATCCGCATGGTTATTCTTCGTCCCTCGTTTAGTCGAGCAAAACCCGAACAGTCATGATCATGATCGGGATTATGATTCGGAAGAGCACAAGAAGAAGGTGGTCTTAGAAGGATTTCTCGAGAGAAATAACCACCAGAGTCCATCGTGATTTCATAACGAGCGAGAGTCGGCAATTTTTATAAATAAGATGCATGAACATGTCTGCGCATGAGCTACTTTATAAGCATGATTTTACCTTTTCTCATTGTGTTTTTTATATTCTTTAGAACTCTTAAATAGAGAAAATTAGGAAATAAAGAACTAGGGTATGTTTGGAATTACATGTGTAATATAACTTTCGTTGTAGAGCTTAAATAATAAGATTTACTTGGTAGAAATTTATTTACTATTTGGAAATCATAAGTCTAAAACACTTTCAAATATATTACATTTATTTGAGATAAAATGACATAAAAGGTCAGTTCAGGTAGTGACATGTATGTGATAGATAAATTCTATATAGAAGCTTTACATTACACTCTTCCATCTAATCAAATTGTGATTTGTCATTTTTACTTTCTATCTTAATCCTTAAATATGTATGTTTAAATAAAAGTACAAAATAACAAATTACAAGTTGATGTGGAGGTGTCTGATGTAAAGTTTTCTTATAGTATTTCTCGCTTGTGATAAGATCAAAGTGAAAAGTTGTAATTGCTTTAAAGATTGTACGAATATTGTTATCCATTGATAATCTTCTTTCAAAGTTGGTGTCACCTTTCGTATTAATTGAGAAAGCAAAATTAAAGAAAGACATCAAAATGATACTTTTCTTTAAACATATTTTTTTATGTTTTTTGAAATTAAAAATTATTTTAATATGTCAATCTAATTTTATTATTAAAGAGTTTTTTAGACTATTTAAACACTTTTCATAATTGCTAACGCAACTTCAAACATAACCAAAGTGTTTGGAAGGAGAGCTTATGATCTTCTTGTTTAATTTGAATATTGATATACCATTCCACTTAGAGTTTCATGTGCTTTAACATTGATATACTATGCGAGTATTGCTACATCTACAAAAGAAAATCATACAAAATTGATCTCATAAATTGATGTAGTTTCATCTGATTTATTATATCTATTTTATAATAAAAGTAATTTTATAATATGATGAATCACATTAAACTATAACAATTTATGATATTATTTTTATGTAATTTTTTTGTAATTAGAATATTTTCCATAATATGCGGTGAATGCATGTTTTGATTTTTCTTGACAGGAATCTGTTCTATTGGTTTTAAGATTTCGGTTGCATGTGGTGAACGGTCTAGAAAGAGCTGCAATCACGAATCAAGGGATTGGTATCTAAAATAGGGTCAATCACGAATTGAGTAGTCACCTCATATTGCTTGATTCAATTTTTTAGTTTGCTAGACTTAATTTTTGGTTGCGAAAACAATTGTGTGACATTTATGCATTCTACTATAAATCCGAACGGAGAGATTTCTTATTTTTTTCATCTTTTTTATTTTTATTTTTTTGCACTAAAAGACTTCTACTTGCATAAGCGTAAAAATTAAAAGTAGATTTTATAAAAGTTGAATTCTTGACTTTATTTATGTATATCTTATGGGAAACCTGCTATCAGGATGGGTTTAAAACCCCATTTTGCACCAGTCAGTAATATTGGGCCACGTAAGCATTCTATAAGTGAAAATCGTGAGCCAGCAAGCACTAGATTCAGACTGCTCTTTCCCTCCATTCAATCTGAAGATGGTCTATGCAAGAGATGGGAGTACGAAAAACACTATCATTGTTAGTAAAGTTAGTAGAAAGTAATTATAAAAAATTTATAGCACTATCTACTTAAAATAAAGAACTTCTTACATTTCATTTCCATCATCCTCAGATGTATTATTCATGCTTATTTTAGAATCTCCTTTGATAATACCATCATCATCTTTTTCTTCTTCTTCTTAATACTGATGCATCGAGATATACAAGTGCAGCGTAATTTCTACATAATGAGACCAGTTTGTCCTATCTTTGTAGGCCTTTATTCTCGGGATATCATTTTCATTTTCACTATGATCATTCACTACCTATCTTGCAACATAAATATTATGAGGAACAAAGTTCTCTAAGATGTGACGCCCCAACTCCCACTTAAGGAAACACAGATATTGAGGCGTCGAGATTATGACAATACGGATAATGCACTCCAATGTCAAGTGCTAAATATGTGTATATACGTGAGATGCATAAAATAAAAGAAGCAATAGATAATTTAAGTAGATATCTAATAACCAGATTTTTTTTAAAATATTACAAAATAGTTTTTACACAAATTCTCCAACAAAAGATTTAATACAATCATCTCAAAGTCGAAACATAAAAATACATAATTATCCAAAAGTGAGAAAACATTTCCCAAGATAAAAACTACACCAAGTTGCTCTGTCATAGCCTAATTTTTTAAGATAAAATATTCTCTTGAGAATTTATTTTAAGGGGCTTAATGGAAATATTTTTCATGAAAATAGAATTTGAGTTTTAGATGTATTTTAAGATAAATTTTGGATTGACCTTTAAGATTTGTGAGAAGATATCAACTAGAGAAAATCTATTTGGACCTAGAAAGAAGTAAATTTTTGAAATTTGAGAAAGAAATTCAAAAGGAAGTGATAGAACAAAACATCAAACACTTGGTGTGCCAAAACGAGTTCTCGGGCTGGTTCATCGAGTTTTGGTATAATAATCATAACTCTTTCGTATGGAATCCAAATGAGTTAATTCAAATTCATATATAACCTTAAAAGGCAGATCTAAAACTTTCATATTTTGAGTTTTTGAAAATAAAGATCGGATAAAGGACTAAATCTGGTGTGAAGTGGACGGACGGGAATGAAAGTCAACTGGTAACCGACTTAGATGAGTTGGTTTATGTTTGGCCATGTGACGAAAATTGTGACTATCAAATTTTTTGAAGTCTTGACATGTGTGGGAACATGTGGCAAGTTGATAAGAATTCATCTAAAAGTCTTGGTAGGTAAGAAAACAAAGGAAAACAAATGAAAAACTCAGATTAGGTGTTCTCAGGTAAGTTTTGACATGTTTCGGTTAAATAATCATATCTCTCTCATCTTATTTCGTAATAAAGTGATTAATATAGAACCTTAAGAGAATTATCTTAAACTTTCATATTTTTAGATTTCGAATAATCGAATTAGATTAAGGACTTATATGGGCTGGAACGTGGTTGATCCCCTACAGAAGCCAAGTGGCCAGATATACCCCATTGAAAGATTTTCTATGATATTGTTTTGTTTCTAATCCCATGTGCTGGAATCATTTGAGCCCATGATTAAGATAAGATTTGCAGGTGGATCAAATATGACCATTGGATGGAGATATTATCATTTAGCCTAAGGTTTAGAGGTAATGATAGGGGTTAAGTGGAGATGGACAAGTGTACATGGTCTTTGGAGTAGTAACCGGTCACCTCTTTTCTTTTAGGCTTGAGCAACACCTCTTATACCTATAAATAGATGGAATGGCTTCTCTTCTTCCCCCATGAGATATACCAATTGGCCATTGTAAGAAATAACCAAGAAAAATACACAAATACCCATTCACATCACCTAAGCATCAAAAGGAAGCTAAGTAGGAATTTTGGAGAGAATGGTGGTGTAAGATCAACCTTAGACATTCAATCTAGTTTTGAAAAAAATTATAAGTGCATATATTAACTTAATCTTGGCATAAAATAAGTGGTTTGGGAATTAGAGCATGTTTGAT
Source organism: Platycarya strobilacea (assembly GCA_036898215.1). Taxonomy (NCBI): domain Eukaryota; kingdom Viridiplantae; phylum Streptophyta; class Magnoliopsida; order Fagales; family Juglandaceae; genus Platycarya; species Platycarya strobilacea. The sequence continues at coordinate 15,491,463 of CM072557.1, forward strand.
ATTTATTTGAGTTTAATCTTAGTTTATGTGTTAAATTGAAACCTATTAAGTATTGGTATGGTTTTTGCTATGATAAAATACTAGGAAAATTATAAGACCTTAGGAATATATTCTATGATGTTATATGAAAACAAGTATGTGAAAATATGAAGTCTTGATTTGAAAAAAAAAATGATAGACAACCCTAGTAACTATCAGACTTCAAAGGAGTTAAGTAGACAGATTTAACATCTTTCAGTAAAATGATTATAACTTATTAGTGTGATGTCGAAATTGATTGATTTAATGCAAACTTGTGGGCTTGAGATTGAATTAGTTAAAAAGAATAAATAATTAAGAATGTTTTGTATTCAGCCATCCCTTGATTAAATAAAAATTTAATATTTTATTTAGTTTCATACGTATTATTTGTTAAGTTTGACGTTATGAAATTAGGCGACGTATGTGTATGTAGGTTTTGTATTATGCTTTTTTATGTCATGTGCTTTATGAAAATATGAAACATGCATGTCATCAATCTAAGTTTGTATGTACGTTGCATTCTGTCACATACGTGTCATCATAAGTCATGACGTCCATTTTTTAAGAAAAGTTCATGTTACATATCGTCATGTAAGTATTGTTACGAGTCATGACAAACATTTAAGAAAAAAGATAAGAAAACTTTATATGACATGGCCCGACTACGGGTAATAATAGTGGCATGACCCGACCATGAGTAATAATAATGGCATGGCCCAACCACGAGTAATAATAGTGGATATAAATAAAAACTTATAAAAACAAGAATCTTAAGATAAGAATGAAAAAATCCATGTATGAAATAAGTTTTTCAATGTAAGTCCACATAAGAGATAAGTCTAAATCACGCATGAGTCACATGAAGTACACTTCGATTATCTGGCCTGTATATGATTATTTTATAATATCTGTGCTTTTATTAAGTTGCGTGTGTACTTAATGAGATTTTCCTGAAAATCTCGTTCTTGTATGTTTCTTTTTTTTTGGAAATTGATTTTACTGCAGGGTTGGATAACAGTTATGGGCTAAGCCACAGTTGCTCGAGACACCCGGAGAAACCCTGAGGGGTTCTCGGAGTACTCTCTCTCTGTAAAAGTGTTTGACCAGTTGGTAGTATTAGAGACCAGTGTTGGCATGAAGAAAGGATTTCTTGAAGTGAAGAAGGAGTCTTGGTGGCCCTGAATTGAAGTTTTAATAAGTTTGTATATATATTGACAGATAAAACTAACTGGATTATGTATATAAAAATATAATGATATTTTTTTAAGAATGGATAATGTAAATATTGTAGTTTTATTTCACCATGGGATCATTAGAAAATTTTTATTCAGAACTTTTTTACTGCGATTTTCATTAAATTTCAATAAGTACGATAGTGAGTAGCCTAGCGTTATTTATCCTGACATTTCAATTTACGTTAAATTATAAACGTAAATTAGAGGAGTCACATGCTCCAACGGTGGAGCCGCCTCTTCAGGCTCAACTTCCTCGCGATCTACCTCAAAATTTACGATACCAAAAATGGTACTGCAGGTAAGTAAAATCCAAACAAACCACAAGATAAAAATACATTCATGCAACAACAAAATGTATAAACATGATACCATATGCATGAGACTCAAAAATGATCTTATCTAAAATAAATAGTTTATACTCACACCCAAAAAGCCCATTTGGTCCAAAATATAATATATTGAAAAATAACTACCATTTTCCCAGAAAATGGTACATATAGATCCATTTATCAAAACTTGCTGTTTTTCCAGAAAATGGCTCACCAAACCAATTGACAATGTAGACGGGAATCGCAGGTAAAACTTTACCACCATCCCTACTTACCACTATTCATACAGTATCATTCATTCAAAACCATTCAATCAAATCATTTCAATATACCAAAAATCAAGTCACATATAAAAATCCAGTTTTCATATATACACATGATCATATGACTATGACATGACTTACATATAACTTATGCTTAACTTACACTTAACTGGTGCACCCTTTTCAAAACTTACGTATTTTAATAAAGAACTTTTATGAAAACGGTGCCCAAATTTTCGTAACACATAAAGTTTTTTTCTTGAAATTCTTATTCATAATATGACAGCAGTTACGTATCGCCTTCACTGTCACATTTATTCCTTAACCGAAATCATCAAGCTATATTATTCTAGTTTATTCCTCCTTTCATCATCATATTTTATCACACAAATCTCAAGTTAAAATCTAGATTACCACCTTAGAAAACATAAAAACATAGTTTATTCATTTAACAAACATGAGATTAAACAAATAGAAAGACCAATCACATAATCATGCAAACAATACTAGATATAATTCAATGAGTACTTACAATACCAGCATCATTAGCATATATGGATACACAAGTGCATATATTATGATCATTAGTTGTGATACATGATTTATGCATAACACTTATGCATGACTTATGTCTAACTTGTGCATGACTTATGCATCATACTTCTTCATAAAATACTTTTTTACTTTTCATGAAAAGAGACTTTCATATTTCTATGATTCTTGTGGATACATTCAAAACTTATCATGAACTTGAAACTTTTCAGAAAACCTTTTTATATCTTTTCTTATCATTCATAACTTTACGTATCATTCTTCTTATTCGTATATTTCTTTAGGCTAGTCTTTCTTATCATACTTGTCATATTATATACATCACAGCTCCCTTATGCACCGTGTGTTCCTTACTGGTTACCGCATTACTCTAAAATGAATACGTCATAATCATAATCATAGTCATTATGAAAAGTTGTTACACATTTTCTTTCCTTAGTACCTACGAGCATTAGGTGCAATCACACTCTACAATCTTTTAAAAGGAATCGTTCATGGTCCGTTAACTGTTCTTCATTAACCTAAGAGTTACCACTCCATTCTTAAACACTCCATAATGGTTAAATGAGTTTTACTAGGACAATATCTCGTCCTAGCCTTAATTGTTTTTATAAAAACATATCTTATCTTATTTTTCTCTTAAAAAACATGATAACCCAAAAAGGATATAGAACTTATTACTTCAATGAGAATGCATGTGGCATGTGACTTTCATGCAAGGCATGTAATTCATAAAACATATGAGACATGTATTTCCAAATTTATCTTGATCATGTCACACTATGAAAACTTAGCTATGCCAGACCATGTAAACTTCATTTATTTTCAAGTATAAGATACTCATTCAAATCAAAAAGTGTAACAAATCCAATAACCCTAATTTAAAAGTATAGACCGAAACCTAAGAAGTTCCCGATTTTAATATATACATATATATATATATATATATTTCTTGACCTAGTAAATTTCAAGAAAACCTTATTTATTCAAATACTAAAATTTAACTTAAAAACTATTATGCCTTAAAAGGGCTTATGCCGTATATCTCATGGGTCTAAAACCAAGTTTTATTTTCTTCTTTTTACATCTTTTTTTCAATTTCTAAAGTCCTTAAAATAATATTTTAATCACTATCTTACCATCAAAAACTTACACATCTTCAAAATTCTTTAGTCCTATAACTTTATTCTTTATTTTATTTTCTTACTAGGAATTTAAACTTAAATTAGTATTTTACTTTTACATCACCTAAAGACTGAAGTCACCATTTTATCCTTACTTATGAGAAAAATCTTTTAAAATATTTCTTTATTATTCTCTAACCTCCATAGCCGAATTAAATTAACCTTCAAAGATAACAGTTTATCATTCCAAAACATACATGTTAATTTAATCCTTATATGATTTTATCTATTCTTCCAACCATAGTCATTTAAGATGAATTCTTGTTTTCTATTAAGTTTCCTTTCAATTTCTTGTAAGATAACATGGTCCAAAATTTACTTAAATCAAACCAACAATTTCTATCATTTTGTGTTCAAGAGAACAACTATTGCTATAAAACTACCATACAAATAATTCAATGCCAAAATTAGGTTATTTTGTGCATTTAAACAATGTATACGACCATGCACAAAAATATCCAACAAATAACAAGTTCAAATATCAAACAATCACAACAATTCTGTCTTCCAATCCAACCAACTCCAAACTCCTCGGAGTCAATCCGGTACAATCAAGCAAACACAATTATTTGTTAATATAAAATATATTTAAATCTCAAAATTTATTTGAAAAATACTTACTATACGCTTGATAAAAAATTTCAGAAGCTAGCGATAATATCAAAAAGCTATCCTACTCCTCCACCAATGAACTTGCAGCTAAATTTGTGCCCAGCGCACCACATAATTAAAACACCAAAATAATTAAATATTATTACCGAAAATAATTAAAACATTTAAACATGATTAAAACAACACATATATAACAACTCAAATAGCAACAAATAATATTATGAATAAAATAATTTAAACACTTAAATGCAAATGCCTAAATTAAGATGAAATTATTATTTAACTAAACTACACACTTGCATGTAAATAGAATAAAGCAACATAAATAAATTAAGAGGAAAACATAAATTGATTAAACATTAAAACGAGTGAAAAGCTTATCGAAAGATATCGTAAATGAAATAAAACGGTGAATTTACGACAAGAAAATACCCAATAAATGATTACTATAATTTTTGGACCCAAAAGGGTTTTGAAGAGGGTTAACTCAAGTTTAAGATGAGAAGAAGAAATTATCAAAAAGAGAGCTCATGGTTTCGGAAGGAAAGGGTATTTTGCCAGTACGTGGTTCATGGGATAGGGGTGAAACCAGAGGAGAAAATATTCATCAAGATTCTAGGCATCAGAAAAAAGAGATGCGTGGCTGAAAACTGAAGCAAAGAGCTGCAAAGATCAGAGCTTTAGGTTACAATTTTGTATCGCCGAACAGAGGAAGGAAAGAAAAGAAAGAAAGTAGAAGAAGAAGAAAAGGAGAAGAAGAAACAGGGGATGTCGCACGCTTGAAGAAGGCAGGCAGGATTCATTAAATCCCTTAAAGCAAATAACCCCGTTTAAAGAGAGGGGAAGGGCTAGTTTCATGCCTCACGAGCCATACACGGCTTAGGGCTAGGTTAAAAGAATTAAAAGGGCTGGGCTCGGTTTAATACATCTAACACTTAACTCAATATATATATATAGATATATGTATGTGTGTGTGTGTTTAAGAGCCCCATCCGAAAGTCTCTTAACCCAATTAAATAAAAACCAAATCACTATAGATAAGTATATATATATATATATAAACCAAACACAACAACATAAATATATATATGGGCCATCCGTATATACAACCAAAGAATAAAATAAAACACAATAAATTAAAATAAAATAGTTTACAACACTTTAATTTAATTACCATCATAATAAAATAATGAGATTCAATTCTAGCATCAAATTAAATGCATCACATTAACTTAATAAGAAAATAAATTAATTTACAATTAATCATGGAAATAATTTCTTAAATGAAAATGAAATATTCCAAATATTTAATCACAAGTATGACAAAAAAAAAGAAATATTAATAATAACCAATTCACAGCATCCCATATTTATATAAATCAAAAATATATATTTAATATTAAATTATTAAATTATAAAATGAGTAAAAAAAAATTACGGGTCCTCACATATGACTTGCCAACTTATCTCTCCACTACCTTCATTAGCCTTTTTCATTAAATCAGATAAGTAACACACGAGTTGCTAGGCAAACCAACACAAATAAATCATGTTCATGCCATTTACATGCAATGTTGACACTCGTGAAGTGATTATTTCTATGTATTGATACCCGACCACTACCTAGATCCCACAAACCATATTTAAATAAACATGTCACATCCTTGCCCAAGTATCTCAATCCAATACTGTAATAACCCTAAAAATCCTCATCCTAATTTAATTATTTAATTAAATGCTAATACACAAGGTTAGTGGTAATTTGTAAAAGAATAAAATAGGCTTTAAAGAGATGGGCTTAGGAATGAGACTTTTGAGGAATGGATCAAGTAAATGGGCCAAGAGAGCAATGGTGAGCCCAAAAGCCCATGGAATGAGCCCATGGCCCATCAAGCCCATAGTAGAGACACATGTCACTTGGAGAAAAATCCTAGAAAATTATCCAAATACTTGTAGGAAAATCCTAGTTGGTGGAGATTGACTAGTAGGTGGATACATGCCATGTAGGATTGAGTGTAGGATCTAATGGAATGATTTTCCTACCATGGAATCTTGGAGGTACAAGACACCATTCCTTGACTTGCCAATTGAGATCATGGTGTGTAGGGAAGTGACAAATGGCATGAAGAGAAGCATAGAAGAAAGGAGCAAGGTGGTTTCGGTGGAAGCAACCTGTGGGGTATATTTGGAGAATCTCATAGGGTATGGCCACCAACAAGTTGATAGGACAAATGGGAAGAGTGTGTAAGTGAATAAGGTACATGTGTAAGAGAGTATGGTGATGTGAAGAGAGGTATGGTGTGGGTGTAGGTGATGGAAATGACAAAAAACTAGGAAAATGGACAAAGTGGGTTTTGGTGGAGGCTTGGCTTGGCCGGATCATGCTTTGCTCAAATTCCAAAAAGCGTGGCTTTGAGATCACTGGATGGACACATGAGAGGATGGGGGAATGATGATGGAGTGAAAAGCAAGAAAATGGGTGCTAAACACTCCAAGAAGTCGCCGGCCATAGCAAGTGAAAAGGAGAAAGGAGAATCCACCAAGGCATGGCCAAGATTTGATCTTGGAATGGCCTAGAGTTGTCAATCACTCAATCTATCATTGGCCATACCTAAGTATGGTAAAAAGTGTACCAAAGACCCTAGGAAAGAGAGTTGGCCGTGTGACCCCATATGCAATTCCCTTAGCTCATTTCACTTGGACACATGCAAACACTCTCTTATCTCATTCTCTTTTCACCTCTCGGCCAAAATCACTCAAGCCACTTCTACTTTTGTTTCTTATCCTTTCACCATATAATTTGAAGAATCCTATAGTAGTGAAGCCAAAAATCAAGAGTGTTGAGGTGATAAATACATTGGAGAAGGTTAGTGACTAAATTCATGCAAGTTTAGGAAAAACACACACACATATGTCACACTTTGTTTTGGTTAGAAAGAAATAGGGTTTCCTTTAGAATTTTTTGTTTATAACTAATCTAATAAGAGATTTCATATGTGTATTTTCAGATTTTAATCAAAAATCTAATATGAATATTGTAAGTATACCTTCACCTTTTCCTTAACAATTCTTGTATATGGTGAGGTGATCATGCTTGTTGGATTAATGATTGTTTTGCCATGTTTGGATTGAATTGATTTTACTTGTCTTTGATATGAATATTTTTGTGTAAATTTCTATGATAAAATAAGTTTAGAATGTGAGTAGAGATGATGGATCAAGTATTAGTTGCAAAAAGAAGTGAAAAGCATGATTATTATATAAAAGGATGAAGTTGATGCATGATGGATTTTAGTGTTAAGTATTAAATTTGGTGTTGCTATGATAAAGTTTATTTGAGGAATTTAGTAATGAAGTTGAATTATTCAAGGAAAATATTATCTTGAGGAAATGAAAATGGACATGGAAATAAAATACATGATTGGTATGAATTGAATTGGTGTATACTTGTATATGGAAAGAAGTAACCACTTGTGCATGATGACTAGTAACGTTTACTTGGAATTTTATGATGTTAAAGGTTGAGATTAGAAGATTTAATTATATTGCTTTGTGGTGGAATTTATTTAGTTGAACTTATAGAAGAAACTTATAGAAAATGAAAGTTTGAATAGATTAATGGAGGAAAATTCCCAAATTGGAAAGTTGAAGAAAAGAAGTTAGAAATAATTAAGTTGGAAATGAAGAATATTTACTTGGGAAATAGTTAAGGTTTCGGCTACCCCTTGCTAAGGAGGGTACATGTTTTAATTTAACGCTTTAAATTGTTGGAGGATAATTGGAGTCAAATGATGAAGGAAAGCCCTAGGAATTCCCTAGGAAGGTTCGGCCATGATGGGTTGGAGATGGCCAAGTACCGACTTCAATCTTAAGCCCAATTTTGGGTATAGAGAATTATGACTAAGTAGGAAGTTGTGAAGTTATCCCTATGAGGGAGAAAAGAGAACGAAATGTGAATGCACTTGAGCTTGTCACGGGTTTTGCATGAAAATGAGTAAGCATTGCATGTCACATGCATAAGTCATGAAAAGTATATTTTTAAAGTAAAGCATGTTTTTAAGAAAAAAGAAAAGGAAAGAATGAATATTTGAAAAGAATGAAAGTTTTATAAGAACCCCAAAGGATGGGACGGGGAAATGCCCCAGTGGAACTTCCTGTCCACTCAGGAGTGTTTAAAGTCGAGTGGAAGCCCCTAGGTCGACAAAGAACAGTCGGCGGACCGTGTATGGCTCTAAAAGGTGTTCAGAGCGCGGTAGCACCTAACGCTGGTGGGTGCCAAGGACGGATAAGGTGTAAGGACCTGCCGTTTTATAAGTTATATGACGCACTCACTTTAAGGTGATGCGGTAACCAGCAGGGAACACGCGGTGTTTAGGAGAACCGTGTTGTGTCTCATATATGCAAAGTGATAAGTCATGACAAGAAGGACTTTCGAGCCATAAGAAAAGATCTGTTCAAGATAAGTGGCGCCTAAGAAAGAATAAAAGATACGAAATGTTTTAAAGGAATGATTTGAAAGCAATGATATGAAAAGAAGTTTGAAAGAAGAAAATCCGTATGAAAGTTTTATGAAAAGAAGTCTGAAAGAAGCAAGTCTGTTTAAAAGTTTTCATGAGCATGTACATGAGTCAGTCATTCATTGCATATGCATTGGTTACTATTGTTTTGTTCACTTATCTGTATATTCGAAATGTTTTGGTTTAAGTGCTCGTATACTTGCTGAAATTTCTCCTGAAATCTCACCATTTTTTTATTATCTCTCCTATTGCTTCCTTGGGAACGATAGAAGTTATTGCGGACATGATGGATCTCCGGATTACGACTCTCAAGAAGATGGGTTGACCCCTCATTGGCCCGACTAAGACTAATACTGCTGGGCCAGTGACCCTAGACCTGTTGGGTTAGTGGGCAGCAGAGTCGCTTCCTATGGCGACGTATTTTTTTGATGACCTCCGCCCTACGGGGTGCTGTTTGGTGCTAGGAGTTGATGGGCTCCTACACATGGGACGCCTGTTTACATCATCCTCTGGGATGATGTGTGACGTAGGCCCAGGATTGAGTCTGGACGGTCTTCGTTATGGCCCAAACTTTAAGAAGATAAAAGAAGAACCTGCCTATTAGTATGGTTGGCGGAAAGGAGGAGTGGATGGTCATTATCTTTACTTTTGTATTCGCCGATGTATTTTGAGGAAAAATCTTCCCGTTGTTTTGGGAAGTACTTTTGTATAAAACTGTTTACATTGGTGACCCTAGTTTTGATATATGTATATGCAAGTGATGTTTAATTCAGGTTTTATTTTCGTTTACCATGTGATGTGCGACAAGCGTAACGTTTTGTCGATTATTTATGGCTTGACATTTTTCCGCTGCAAGAAGGAAAAAAAATAATAATAATAATAATATAAAATAAGGCTCTCACACGTAAAGATGAGGGATGACTTCCTTGTGACGTTCGTCCCCGGCGTCGCAATATGCGTACGAACCCAAGCGCAAGTTGGGGTGCCGACAAATAATGCCATATATGATATCATAGTAGTCAATAGTATTGCACGACTACCCTCGACCAACACTCTACATTTATGAGTTTTTCGATTACATTCACAATCCATGATATGAAACTTATTACCTCGAGTTGTCCAACCTATGTATCAAAGTGCTATATTTAAAGGATCATGGGCAATGCATACAATTCAGAATATACTAATAGTGGATCATGATTACGGTGTTGCAAAATCTAACATGTGAAATAGTATATATCAATGTCGTTAATGTAAAGAAAAAATAATTGATTTATTTAAGTGCATACGCTATTAAATCCATTTTGAAAGTTCTTCTTCATGTTTTACCTCTATATTTTCTACGCCTTGTGGCTTAAATTAATCCATGTGCTTACTAAGTATATGAAAAACTAATACAATAAACACCTTGTTTGGTACTTTAATAGTTGGGAATGTAGATAAAATCTAGTTTCAACAAGAGTCTTAAATTTCGTACCATATCGGCCGGTACGGTCGATATGTACCATACTAAAGTAGTGGCCGATATAGAAATTGGATCTGTTTCATACCGGTCTAAATTTCGGTCGTATCAGCCATGTGTACTAGCCTGTACTGGATTTCAGGATTTCAATTTTTTTTCATTTTTTACTATTTTTTTTATCCTAATTTAGACTAAATTATTTACATATATATAATTTATTCATATATTAACTATTATTTTGAAATATAATTTATATATATAATTATTTTTATATATAAACTATTCCGAAACGGTATAAGAAACGGTATCGATACCGAAATATTTTGTTTTAATGTTTTGACCGATACGCTCACCGGTACGGTATTCAAAACATTAGTTTTAACAATGGAGCATATATAAGATATTTATCAATCCTACAACAAATATTCGACATATACCATTGAGCTTCATTGAATTCTCCACCAATTAGGTTATAACCCGATTGTACACCCAAGGACCATACATTTTGGGAGAATACTACATGACCTAGGAGGGGAGGGGTTTGAGGTTCCTCTTTGTCTCAAGAGTGTGGACGGCTACTACAAGAAATAAGGTTTTTTGCGGCTCAATGAAATCGCCGCAAAAAGCCTTATTTTAGCCGCAAAAAGTTATCAGCGGCATTAATATTGGCGCCGGCAAAAATGCCGTTATCAACTACACGCTACAAGTCTTTGGCTTCATCTTGTGAGAAACATCGCTGATATGACTTTTTTGTAGCGAATTTATGCCGTCGCAAAAGGTTATATATTCGCCGCAAATAGTATTAATCCTGGTTAATTGCAGTTGGGATAAGGACTATTTGCGTCCCAAGCATGACTATTTGCGGCGATATTAACTCGTTGCAAATAGTCTTTTACAAAAATAAAAATATATATATACTAGTGAATTTAGCTTATTTTGTTAAAATACATTATAATAAGTTCTGATGTGATAGCTGATCATTATTCTAAATAATGAGTACCAAAACATAACAAAAAAAAAAGTAATAACTCAACAACATGATTCTTTTATGATAATAAAACAAGATAACAAGTTCTCTTATGATAACTAGTACTTTTTTCCTCGTAATAAAATAAATTGTTATATAAAATTTGTGCACAATATGTAAAGATTACTCAAACTACAGTAAATAAATAGTAATTCAACAACATGATTATTTAACTTGCTTAAACGAAAATAAAAATTTCCTAAAAGCATTCATTTAAAATGTAAAGCTACTGAGCAATAGTTTCTCCACTGTCCATATGCACAACATCCCATCATTAACATCAGATAATCCTGAATGCTGCAGAACAATAAAACCAAACCCTTAAGATATAAAAAGAAAAAAAAAACCTTTAAGACATTAGCATGTAAATGGGCGTGAACCATTATAAATGTAAAGCGATAGACTACATGAGTATTATAGCACATTATTTTCTAGTGTGCCGCACCTTTGCTTTCTTAATTTTTATGTCAAAAACATTAAATCTATGATCAATTATGATTACCTATCAAAACACGGAGTCAATAGATATGAACAAAGTACACCTAACGTACTTAATGGGCTTGAACTCATTAATTACGCATACACATCATTCACTAATTAGGTGTCCAAACATATCATCCTCAAGGTGATAGAATGCGATAACACAAACGAGCAAAATTCTTGAATTAGATGAAAGAACGAGTTAGTTCAAAAATAACAGGTGTCCAAACATATTATCCTCACTCTCCCTTTTTTCTCCTTTAGAAGGTTTACTTTCTCATCTTGCCAAATCATAAATGTAAGAACCCATGTAGCTCACAAAATATTGTAAAATTGTAAGCTAGAGAATCAAAAATCACAAAAGAATTCAAATCATATACATAGAAGAGTTAATTACATTTCAAATATTTATAACCACTTAGACCAGATCGTTACTATATATCAGTCAACACAATGTAGGAAAGTGAGGAGAACAACTAAATTGTTGCCTCCCAATACTCCAATTTCTTCATCTAGAAAAGAGAGAAATAAAATAATGAATAAAAATCTCTAACCGGGGCCTGTATATATATATATATTCAAATTATAATATATATCCTACCAAAATTCCACCAAAAGAAATAATATATAATTTTTACTTACAAAAAAACCAACAATACACCACACTGACCAATGATTTAAAAAGTTTTCCACGAAAGAAATATTAAATTGTGCTTGCCTGATACAGGCCAGGGTACAAGTCAATCATTCAAGTTACTGGAAAGCCCAAAATTTTCCTTTGCCATAAGGAAAGCTGAATAGGCCACATGTCGAGCGGTAGGAATGATTTGACCAGATCCCCTATGTAGTGGCTCAGGGGCAATCCTAGCATCAACTATTTTGAATATAACATTCCTGATAGGTTCATCACAGGGGTCCCTCCCTAGCACCCCATTGAAATTTGCCCAAATTACAAAATCAATTAATGATGAGCTTAAAGTGAGTGCTTGTCATCTAATAGAAGAAATCATTCCAATTACCCCTGAACAATGGAATCCTTGACACCATTCAGCAAATTCTTGTCAACTTTACCAGAGAGAGTGTCATCTAATAGAATGTTAGGCCCCTACATGTATTGCATTTGTCAAATGAATGCATATAAATCTCAAGGAGGGGGATGAAATACAAGACTTGAATAAAGAGAAAATTGTGAAATATTTCTTTTATGACATAAATGTGTGTCAAAATAGTAGCCAAGACTGATAAGAAGGCATAAAAAGATGGTATCACTTTCCTTTAATTCAAAAAAATGGAAGGTTCAATTACCTGCTTTCAGGGCCAATGATTGCAAATGAAATAGCAAGGGTTTAATGCAGGTTGAGATCACATCAAAATAAGAAGGAAATTTGTTAAGTATATACACCGTGCAATCTTCTCAATGACTCATTGCAGGGTAAATCGCATAATGGAAACGCCTTGTTGATCTTTCACAGAGTAATAGACGAGGTAAAATCAGAGTGTTAATGTGGTAGTTCTTAAATGACCTGCCATTCATTGTTCTCACAACCAGCAAGCAGTTCCTTTGTGAGATATACTTGGTCTCCAGCATCAGAAGGAATACGCTCCCATTGGTGAAAACTAGACTGCAACTTATCAATCTAACCAAGAAGGTAATCAAAAAGTCAGACAACTAATATATCTTAAGAAACTCCTAATGCCACCATCTTAAAATTCCAAAAAAAAAAAAACTAAATCTAAAAGTGATGATAAGCAGCCATCTATCGTTTTCACAATACTGATTAGAGCAATAAATAGAAATGCTACGAAAAATGCAATTCAAACCAACCCATGTATAAACCATAACATGCTAATGAAAAGAATATGTAGAAAAGAACACTGGGCTGGAAAGAAGTAAAAAAAGCTAGAAAATATATAGGAATCCAATAATCCTCTATTTTCATGAAAATCTAACAGAAAAATCTCTCAATCATGCTAAAATCACTAATAAACACACAAATTTATGAAAACAAACTTAACGTGCTAAGCGAGACGCTAGGGGTTATCGTAGGGGGCGCCATCGGAGACGAACGGAGGGAGAGGGACAAATGGAGAGGGAGATCAGCACGGAAGAGACTCACCTGCAAAGCGAGACGCCAACAACCCAATATGATAGAGACGAAGGGGCGCAATCACAAAGAGAGAGAGAGAGAGAGAGAGAGAGAGAGAGCGGGATTGAGGGAAAATGACAGCAGGGTGTTATCGCACTGAGAGAGGGAGAGAAATATTAGGGATTGGGGGAAAATCCGGCGGGAGGGGTGTCGTGAGTCGGGTTAAATTTTTAAAAAGACTATTCGTGAATTGGCTGGTAGCGCCTCAAATAGTCATAAAAATCGCCGCAAAAATCAAATCACCACCTTTCGCCCAGTTAAATACAGAGTGCCGCTATAATCATACTTTTCTATTATTTTTAATTACGGCAAAGTGAAAAACGCTGCTATATAACTGTAATTTCTTGTAGTGACAGTATGCGCATTGAGGGGGAAGATATACTCGTCCATGGTTTGCAAGTTTACATGCAGATGCAACACATGCACACAGGATGCAGATGCTCACACTATTTGTTCGTGGTGCTAAGTTCAAGGTATCAACAATATACATCTTTGCCGAGCTACTTGGGATCCCTTGAGTATCTAAGTCGTCGGCTACAGTGGATCAGGTCGAGGACATACCGAATATTGGGACATCTGAATCATCTACTTGCCATATCGAGGCCGATCTAATGAGCAGATATGACCTTTTGGATGGCGAAGGGACTTAGACTCAAAATGATGATGCGACAAGGACTTCTTCAATCTCACAAGGAGATATTGCATCTTGTTCGAGTCAAAGAACTCCTAGCAAAATACATTGCTTCTATTTTTTCGGATATTGCAACTCATAGTTGCAACAAACGTAAATCTTATGGTACAAACGGCCATCTTCTGTCAGACTTGTGCTCAGTTTCTTCTATGCATGACAGTTGGAGAATCTGTTGACGTTCTATTAAAGATAATTGAGAGGATTCGCTACGAGGATAGCGTCATCTTCATTGATAATATTACATATGAGGTGATCATTACTCGGTTGCTACTGCAATGGAGAGGGGAGCCCCGAGCTGAGGAGTACTTGACTAAGTAGATGAGCCCGTATGACCTCACATCGGCGGAGCCTTGGATAAGCAAAGGGCATGCTCGGCATGAAAGTGGGTCTCCAGTAGATCTTGTTCCACCAACTTAGGATGGGGTTAGAGTTGTTACCCACAACGGGAGTATTAGTGTAGAGCCGACGGGTGGAGCTACTGCTAGTACAGGAGATGCATGCCCTGCTTGGATCTCTATGATTGTGTCGGATAGTACTACACACATCGATCAACAGATTGGATCTCTTCAGGCATTAGTAGAGGATACTATGTCCTCATTTGGCCATCGTATAGATATTCTAAATGAAAATGTTAACATGTTGTCAAAAAAATTTCATACATATTTAAACAATGCGTATTGAACTCTATTGATCCATTTTTTACTTTTGTATTTCTCATTTCATGTTAGTTTTTGTTATCTTTATATATGTAATGAACAATATCAGTTTATGTATTTCCTGTTTAAGAATTTCGATTCTCAACAATCTTTGAATTTACAATTTCTTGTTTAATATTATGTTATTTCTTTTGGTCTTCATATTTAAATTTGTAAATTTAATTCCAATATCAAAACATTTGAACCTTAAGCACATACATTGAAACATTAGTGCACGTATATCTTTCATACGAGAAGACAATACGTTTGAACTATATAGCAATAACATTCTTTTAGTAAGTATTTCTCCAATAGGGTATAGTTTTTTGTTCATAGGTGATCATACTGAAGGTCTGAGCCATACAAACACCTAAAAGTTAAGTTCGTGCGAGATGATATCATGGTCTGTAAAAGTTGTGAATAATTTACAAAAATGAGATTTTATCTCGAAGGACATGGTTTCACATGCAAGCATCAGCTGACAAAGCTTGGGAGTCTTACTTCCTTTGGATGTTGAATGATTGTTTCATGAGGCCATCATTGAGGTACTTCTTTTATATTTTTGCTTTGTAAATCAGTTCATCCATGTCATCTGTGTTGTGATCACAACAACATCCACAAGTGTTCTTTAAATTATAAAATTGACTTTCCACATAATGCAAGCATTTGGAACAATATATATCTTGTTGTCTCCATAAGAAAGTATTTGCAAGAAGTCATGCACAAAAGTTCTTACTATAGTCATATAAGTATGCCCAATAGAAACGACAAGTCTTCATCTTGACCACAATGTGAAATTTTATTTCTTCATACTAGAAACTCATCTCATGAGTAAACCTCAATTTGCAATGTCATTGATTTTTAGACTTGTTAAGGAATTCAGATAAAAAAGATTTAATTAGTGAGTATAATTAGAAAAGTTCTTAAACCATAAACAGATCTCACAAAAATAAATTGATGTAATTTGATATGATATATTAAATTGTAAAACTGCTTTTATTATAATATAGATCTAATATATCATATGAAAGCACATCAATTTGTGAGTTTATTTTTGTAGGATCTCTCATGACTGTAATACTTTTAAAATTTATAATTATTGTGTCATACCTTGTGGAACCAAAGAGGAAACATAATCTTGAAGATTAGGTTGAGAAAGTTGAAGATGATATGTTTACTGAATGTGAGAAGGGATTGTGGCAAGTTGAAGCTCACTATTGGGTTGCTCTACATATAACGGGAATTGACCTACAACTTGCTTATACTCAAATGGCACCTTTGCCTGCATTGATGTAGCTAGTTGATATTCTATAACTGTCTGATTCTCTTGAATCTGCCCATAATTATCAACCAATGAAAGTAATTATTTTGAATATCCATTCAATATCTTGTTCTCTATAGTTAAATTGTTTAATATTTTCTTATTGAAATGAGATTGGATGAGATAGAAACATCTTTCTATTCAAACTAGGCATAAATGTTGTATAAAAGTAATCCAATCGAATTGGATTCTTTAACAATGAAAATGCTCATAACTGAACATCTGTTGGACCTGTTTTGAATATATTATTTACTTACCCAAACGTGCATGCTGGTGTTTTCTTCCTCCAACATCCGCTCCTATATTAAAGACAAAATAGATTTTAACTTCTTACATGTGTGGTATGCAGAGAAAAAAAAAAAGATAAAGATAAAAAAAAAAAAAGTGAGTTTTCACTTTTCACCTTCCTTCTCAAGTTGTCCAGCTGTTGGTGCAAGAGCTCATTCTAAACATAAATCAAAGTAAAAAAACAAGAGAAGTAGAAGGGAAAGGGGAAAGGAAGGGGGGGTGTGGGCATTAGCTTAAGAATTCAGGAGTTTATATATAATGACATAGTCAAGTGACAAATTAGTTAAAAATGAAAACACATTATAAAGATATATAATGATATATTTTCCCCCAAATCTTAGTGGGCTTTACCCAATTTTTGTGTTCTTCGTGATTCTTGCATCCTAGTTATTTAGGGCAATCTTTTTTCCCCTCACCTCTTATGGATCACCTCCTTGAAATATTTTGTCTTTATACCTCACATTCTAGTCCATTACTCCTTTTATATTATATTAATCCTAGTCTTCAGAGCTAGAAAAACTAATATCATAGATAAAATGCAAGATTTCATTAACAAATTTATAAATTACTTGTTTTGGTATTTCAAATAATAATATAACATATCCCATATATGTATATTATAGGTTGTGCATTGAAGGGTGGGTTATTCTATTTCTAAGCCCGTGTGTAGAGTCCCTTTATTTAAAAAAAGAATATTTAAGAGGAAAAGACCAAAATTTAAAAGTATATGAAAAAGTTTGTCTCACATAGATCAAAGTAAACACTTTATGTAGAATCGGCCTCTATATATGCTATATAACTATGTCTAGAAATAAAGGGGAAAAAATAGGCGCTACAGACGTGATGTGATGCAAGGGGATCTAAGTTTGATGATACAGATTTGATTTTACATTGATAGCGCATCACTACAAGAAAACTGGCCTGTTGTGGCATTTCTATAGCAACCAAATAGGTAGTTGTGATATTTTTATATCTCAAATAGTCTATCTAACTGCTATAAAAATACCACAACAGATCAGTTTTCTTATAGTGGTACTAGATTATCTCAAGAAGGCAGATCAGTACAATAAAGCAAGAAATGGTAAAGAATTCTTGGATTGGGGCAATATTGTGCAATTTCTTTTTAAGAATTAAGGATATTAAAGAAATACTTTAAAAATAAATAAATACAGTATTATATATTGTAAAGTAGGGGTAAAAGAGTGGTAACCCTATCATTACCCAATTGATAATACCTTTCGATCTCGAACCTTGTTAATTGAGTTCTCTAGTTTTTGTTCAACTCGAACCAAATCCTCATATGGTAAGGGATCACTTGTGTCCTCACTGGTGTAGCGTTGCATACTAAGTTGGAGACGATGAGTTTCATTTCTCAACATTATTATTTCTCCATATATTTGTTCCTACAAAGTAATGGGAAAAAAGAACAAATCATAGAACTTCATATATATATATATATATATATGAAATTATTTAAATGTATAATGATGCAATATGCAGGATCAAACCTGGCGGGAGTCATGCTCGGGAATCCACGTGCCGGTGACCTTTTGGTACCTTTCTATGATTTGCTCTATCCTGTACGCACTACAAGAAAACTGGTCGGTTGTGGCATTTTTATAGCAGTCAAATAAATTATTTGAGACATAAAAATGTCACAACTGCCTATTTGGTTGCTATAAAATATTACAACAGCCCAATTTTTTTGTAGTGACATGACAACATATACCATATTAATGTTAAACCTGAGAGATCCGCCGATTTGCTGATTTAACTGCAATTCACTTGAAGTATTTGCATATTATATGCAAACCTTACGTTGCATCGGCAACAATGGATATATATATATATATATATATATATATATATATTACAAGAAAATTACTTATTTGCTATAATTTATTAGTGGCAAATAGAGTCCATTTTAGTTGTTAATAGTCTGTTTTAGTCCCTAAATAATCATTTTTATCACAAATGTTTGATTATTATTATCATTTTTTCTTGTAATGATATATATGTGTGTAATTAATAAGATGAATTTAAATCACCATCTAGTTATATATATATATATATAATATTGGATTAAAAGCAATGGATTATTCTTAGAATGATAAGAATTATATATATATATAGCACTTTTTCCTGTTGCTAATTGTGCCAGGATAAGAATTAACCTTAAAATGATATATATTACATTAGCTTGCATGGTACTTTGATCAGGTACTTCATGAGATCTACTTATTGAGCTGGGGATCAATTACCAAGCTGGAATTAATTAAAACAAACGTGCATATATATATATATATATATATATAATAAAGGGGTTTATGAACATGCATGCATGGACCACAATACATATATACATGCACACATATATATGTATATAAATACAAAATAATTACTACAATAAAATTATTTATTTATGGTCAGTTATTTCCTGTCAAAATAATATTTCATGCATTATATATTTTTATCACAATTAGTCCTATTTGTTGTAATTAATCTATCACAAATGTCCATTTTTTTTTTTATTTTGTACTAGTGCTCAATGAAGGGCCATGATGGTGTTGATTGATGATCTCTTAATTTGTCGTTCCAGCGGGCCTAAAATCTCTTTATTCTTTTTTTTTTTTTTCTCAACCTAAAATTTCTTTATTCATTATATATGCATTATATATGTATAAAATATAAAGCTGCATGCCTCAGCCAGACTAATCTGTGGCATGATATACAACATATAAAAGCCCTAATTTGTCGAAAGTACATATATATATATATATATATATATGAAACTAAAAGCCAAGTACATATATATATATATATGAAACTAAAAGCCAGTAGTATATATATACACTCTAGTTTGTCAATCTGAATATATCTAGTGGGGGGTAATGGGCCACAAAAGTACTCTCTCTCTCTCTCTCTCTCTCTCTCTCTCTCTCTCTCTCTCTCTCTCTATATATATATATATACACACACACACATATATATATATATCACACATGACTTTCAGGTTTTGAAGACCTAGTTATTAACTAAATGAAAAAACCCCCAATTAGTAGCATCACCATAAATATTATATACTTGGATATATATATATATATATATATACAAGTTGGAATTAATTAAAACATGTGCATTTGGGGATACCTCAAAGGCTCAGTGCAGTACTGACGCATCTTTCCGGTGTTTGAGAAGATGATGAGCCCAATTTGGGCATCACAAAGAACTAAAAGCTCGTGGGTCTTCTTCAACAGCCCTGCTCGGCGCTTGGAGAAGGTGACTTAACTTGTGTTCCGGTTCTCAATCTTCCTGATTGCTATCTTTCCGCGTCCCATATCACGACCACAGATAGCTAGCTATGTTTTACCTCTGTTCTACTTTAAGAAAGAAGAAATAAGAGTGAGTATACCCTATTTACATGTTACACGTACTTCATTATTATTTAATCAAGAAAGAAATTAATTCTATAGAGACCAATCACAACATAAGCGTTTATGGTTGGAATAACTATATATAATTCTCATAAATATGAAAACAAAGACGAGCATTATGAGAATGGATATAATGAGAATTCTCACTACAAGCTTGGCAAGAATGAAATGCCATGAGAAGTATTTGTAAAATTCTCAAATGTAGTATCATATATACCTGTACCTTAGAAATCAAGGGCTTATAGAACTGTTGTGGAGAGAGAGAGAGAGAGAGATAGTTTTTCTAGACCTGATGTTTATCTCCTCGCTTTAACTTCGGGAGGATATTTTTTAGTATCATTCATATATATATATGAGCTAGTCCACTTGCTGAACTCTACCTTAGTTTCGTGAAATCCCTTCTTTATATGCACAAGTAGCAAAATGCACCTGATGATCTTGCAAGATTCCAGAAATAGAAAACCTAGAGAGAGAGAGAGAGAGAGGGGTCAGTATTTGTGGGTTCATGCAAATGTGTTTGTTGCTCAGGTATCTGCAAAGGAGAAGATCGTAATGATCCTGTAACGTTCAACAGGCTCATGATGCTATGTGCATGTATGGTGCTGTGATCAGTATGATGGCGCCATGCATGACCGAAATTAGGATTTAGTATTTAGAATAGTGATTGATAAAATGTATGATATGTGTAAATATAAATAAGGCGGTGCTATAATCATCATTGTATATGTACTGCCTAGTTTACCGTTTGTATAATTTTAGTTTTTAGTTTTTTTATTTTTATTTTTTTGTATCATTTTTTAAATATTCTAAAACATTTTTAAAAAAATAAAATAAAAATTCAGAATATTATTAAATAATATTTACTTAATAATTAAGTTTAAATAAAAAAAATAAAAATAAAAAAGGCAATGGTATATACAAACGATATGCACCAAACAGTGCCTTTAGTATTATTTATATAAATAATATAATATTATTTATATAAATAATATATCTCTTTTATACGTGATTATATATAAAAATAATAATTATATATTATAAAATTATATTTACAGTAATTTCACAATTATATAAATTAGAGTGAGATCAAATAAAATAATCAATTAATTTTGATAATTATATAAATTTATAATCAATTTAAAGTAACAAGTGAGCAAATTAATAATTAAAAAATATCTCATAATTCATAAATTTTATGACCAATAAAAAAAGTGAAATTAGTCCATCAAAAATTTAAAAATCTAAACATCAACACAAAATAATTAAATGAAGCTTTAAAAAAATAAAACATCAAAAAAAAAAAAAAAGATTGGCAGCTTAATCTGGAATTGGTTTGTCCCACAAGGCTTTAATTCAAAATGAATTTCTGCTCATGGGCCTGTGACACGTGCCTCTCTGTAACAATCATGATATTCTAGTTTAATAGGCTAATTAATACCTTACATAGATATTGGAGATCAGATTGGTAAAGACTTTTCTAAATTTGCTTACTTTTTTTCTCATATTCAGTCCTTCACAATAGCGATTTAAGGCTTTGAAAAGAACGAGAAAGAACAAGTAACCAGAGCGTGCAGTTGAAGAAGAAGAAGAACGAGAAGACAAAATACAGCTTAGTTGACCTTGTCGACGGCCCATGGGGAGAGTGAAGCAAGACTCAAGGGGTGACCACGGAAGCTCCTAGTCCCCGACGACGACGTTTATATCTTCTTTTTTCTGGGCTACTGGCACATCAAGTTTGGGTATGATTCTGAGTTAAACGAAGAGGTTTGCGTGGAGAATGAAAAGATGGAGTTATGTTCGAGGTCAGTAGAATTACTGTGAGCGAGACTAAGTGAGTTAAACATTTGGATTAAGTGAAATTAGATGAATATTAGAATTTAGGATAATTAAAAATTTTAATAAAAATTTTGGGGAGGACAATTTTATTTTATTTTATTTTATCATCTGATAGAGCAATTTTAATTATATATATATAAAGAATTGATAATATTTATATATATATTTTTTGAAAAACTTTGGGGGGCTCTACGTATAACGTAGTTTCGTCCCTGGCGCCATGCATGGCTGTAGTTCCATAGAAGAAGATAGGATCTTGGCTGTCCACTAAGCAAAATATGCACAAAAGGTTGCATGTGACCTAATTATAATTATCACCACTGCTTTGGTCTGCCAAGCAACCTCACTACTCCCACTTATAGCAATGGTTGCAGAAACTATGCTTTCCAGAAATATAAATTCCAACCAACAATACATAGGAAACGACAAATTAGTGTAACAATCCTTGCTAGTGGTTTCAATTCTCTGATATGAAGAATGATACACAATATATTTCACAATATAATTATAAAATAAGAGTATTTCTGTAAAATGATTTTTTTTTTAATTTTTGGAAAAAAAAAAGTAAAATGATATTAATTTTATAAGATAGTTTATAAAAATTCCCTTCATTAATTTAAAAATTTTTTGTGTAAAGTGTTGTGAAAAATATTTATGTGTTAACCATTTTTTTCTGATATATATTAATACTATATATATTTGTTTGGTTTTAGCATTAATGAGCATCCTTCGAACTTTAAGATGGAAATAGATCTGATTGGGACGCTCTCAACCTTATGCTTTCTTATAAGCTGAAGACCACTTTCTGCTATGCTCATTTTCATCATAAATTGTTTCCATTCTTTTACACAGAAATCGCAATAAAATTGATAAGCAGATCAGGATGCAGTTTGAATGGTTCGAATCCTAGGCATGCATGCGCCCCACAAACGTTATTCTGAGAACTTTTGGGAGAGAGAAAGACATTTAGGCCCCGCTTGGATTCAGAGGTGAGCTCAGCTCACCTCAACTCATCTCAATTTATCTTCATTTTATTATTATATTTTTATAATTTTTTATATAAAACACAAATTCCTATACACCTTTTTCAATTTTCAATACACCTTTTTCAATTCTCAATACACCTTTTTCAATTCTCAAAATAATAATAATATTAAAAAATAAACTAAACTCATCTAAACTCATCTCAACTCATCTCATCTCTGAATTCAAGCGGGGCCTAATGAGACCTACGTACAACATGAAGTGATCAGACCTAGATATTATAACTTTTATGTATCTTTTGTCATATATATCATTTACACGAGTAGACACAGTCAATCTGATATACATATATATATATATATATGTGGAGAGAGAAGAGTGTCGAAGTATGTGCATGCCTCGTATTTAGTGTGTGCACAAGTAGTGTTAGTATAAATATATATATTAATGTAATCTTATTTTTTATATAATAAAATTTTTGTCACTTATTCTAACTGTCGAACCACATTAGATATACCTTATTTTATTTTAATTTTTTTTTATTATTCTGTATATTTATCGTCGTAAATTTCTGTAAAATAACAATAGACACTACAATAAAGGGTGGTGTTTGTGGCTCATTCTTTTTCCGGCAAGTATATACGAGCAGCAAATAAGTCATTCAAATATTTCAGTTGAAAAGCATACGAAGAGAGCAAAAAAATGAGCTAGAAAAGTTTTTATTGCAGCGACATATTTAGCTGCAGAAAATATTGCTACAATAGGTGATTTATAACAGCGAGATATAGCCAGGTTGCGGCACAAATCCAATATCGCCATAATAAATTGTGTTTAATGGAATGAAGTTGGGAAAAATCTCAAATAAATGCCTGCGTGCAACAGCTCATTTTCCCTCCTTCTGCGTCGTCCTTCTGCGCACGTCTCTCTCCTTCATCGTTCCCTTGCTATTTTCCATCGCGAACGCGTTGTTCACCCGTGCCTTATGAGCTCCTCTCAACACCGGTGAGTCTCTCTGAATCTCTTACTTGATTTCCCTTCATCTCTCATTTTTTCTCTCTTGCGGCTTGGCTAGTTTGCTTTCTCTTAACTGTGTTTATCGTCTCACTCTATTGTTACCGTTTTCTTCTATGGATTCTTTGAACGTTGTAATTTATTTTGGGATCAGATTTAGTTCAAAGGTGTTTTTGTAGTTTAATGTAAACAGAAATCATTTCATTTAAGAATCTTAAGATGGCACAGAGTTAGATTCCCGATATGTTTGTTGTCATGAAACGAATCGAGTAACAAGTTTCCTTCGCTCAAAACAGGGCTTGTGCCCAAGGCCTAAGATTGTAGACCCTGGCACCCTGCTGCCTTAAATGAGGCGTTCATCGATAAATTTTAGGCTATCAAATTTTTCAGAAATGGCTCCAAGTAATTCTCCAAAGCACCTAAGGTTATTGATGAAATATTTCTTGTTTAAATATATAGGCCCAAGCTATGAGCTGAATAAACTCCAAATCGGGTTCATTTTTTAGTATTTGGACCCCATGATGAAAAAAAAAAGAAAAAGAAAGAGAAAAAGAAAATCTTTTCTTTAATAATGAGATTCATTTTTTTAATAACATGTCTATGCAAAACTTATCTATTTAGAATTTGTAGTAACATTATTCTTTATGAAATTTATACATATTCCTTGCATGCTGTATTTGGTTATTGATGAAATAATTCCCATGTCGTTTTGTGAATATATATATATATATATACACACTAGAACCACTAGGTTGTCTCAATTGGGCGTGTAAAATAGCTGAAATGAAAAGATGATGATGATGTTTGGTAGTTGCATGTTCCTTGGAAATGATTTAAATTTTGTTATTCTCTATAAGTGTTTTAATACATTCTACATGTGATTTTGTTATTTACAGAGAGACAGGAAATGATTTTTTATTTATTGCATATGGTTTACGTTATATGAAATTGTTATATATTGCATATGATTTTGTTAAATACAATGACAAAGGAAATGGTTTAATATATTCTACATATGATGTTCAGTATATGATATGAATTTTGCTTTGCTCAGTTGTGTCTTACAGAAACAGAGGAAATGATTTTGTTATATGCAGAGACATTGGTGGTGTGTGTTTATGCAGTGATCTGTTATCTCTTTTATTTTTAAACGCCATATAGTAACTAAGATGAAACTCCAGCCAAGATCAGGTATATATATATGTAGATATAATAAGATGAAACTCCCTTTATGCAGTAGTACTGCTCACAGACCTATAATAATAATACACATTAATATGACTAATTCCCACCCTTGATGTTAAATAATTAATTATTAGAATATAATAATTAAAAGTTATCTTGATTAGAGAGTAGATACTTAGCCCTTACTAGTGTGCAGTACAATACTACCACAATCTTGTGAAGTCAAGACTGTACTGCAAAGAGAAAACAATATATATATGTATGTATGTATGTATGTATGGAGCTGGCCTGCCTTCTATCCAGGCAGTATTAGTTGCATTTTTCTTATACAATGACTTGGAATTACTGGCCTACATATCTAATTAGCACAATAAGTGAGAGGAAGAATTAGAATTTTCAAACTCATCATCCATGCCAGCTTCATACTGATTTGCATTTTTCTTATATAATGACTTGGCATTAATGACTTGGCAAAGCAATCATTGCTTTGCTCAGTGAATTCACTCCACTAAAGAGGTATTACCAAAACCAACAAACAACGTGCCACACCAAGAAAAGTAATACATGCCTTTGTCCAGAGCCACACCAAGAAAAGTTTCATTTGTACTTATCAAAAAAAAAAAGTTTCATTCGTATCTGAAAGTTTAAAAGCTTTACTAGTCATTATCTAGCCCCAAAACAAATGAAGCCTTAAAATTTTTCTTTTGTGATTCTGTGACTTGTTGCCTGCAATCAGTAGTAAATAATCCATTCGTAGTGACATCAAACAGTGACCAAGATATACTTAACCCTCCCAGGCTAGCAAGTCTTTATGCATACATGTGTTTTAATCCACTAGAGCATCCCAATTGACCTTCATTTGATTCACCTCTAGTTTCTTCTACTTTGTAGACTCTTGGTATAATAGGTGATTGAGCAATTGTATACTCCTTTGTAATCTTTATTGCCTTCTGAATTTACAACTTTATTTTATTCTCCACTTTGGGATTTGTTATCAACGATTGCTTTCTTCTCTAGTCTGACTGCCTTTATGCTTTAGGACTAATGTTTGAATACAACGATTGTCATTATCTTGGAAAAATATCTTAAATGATTAGTCCTTAATTTAAGTCAAGGAAAGTAAGAATTAAACCTTCAAGTATCACTAAATCAGTCAATGCTTAAACCACTGTAAATATCTAATCAATTAATATTGCATTATTTATAAGATCATAGGTATTAATTGAGGCCTAAAAAAATCAAGTCCAACTCTTATATATAATACACTGTCAAGTATACAACTAATTAAATCAAATACACCAGAGAAATAAAAACTATGTACGTACTCCTTCAATATTGTAAGGTATAAGTGATTTAATAGATCATCATGTAATGTCATGATCAACCTGCACCTTTTTAATTAGTCAAACATTCATTGCTTATATATATATAACAATAAACACGGTTGCACAAACATGCTGATATTAGCATCATTGTTGATTCTAAACACAAGAACACTTTTTTGTCATTTTGGATTTTCGTTTCCTTTCATAGAAGGCTGGCAATGTCAATATTTCAATCTCATAAAGTGGACTTGTATAACATACCTCTTTGTCTTCTCAATAATCAAGTTTTTGGAGCTTTAAGTTTATGTATCATTTGTGAATACTCAATTTAAAATCTGAATAAGATTCCAAGTCATTCATTGCTGCCCATGTGAGTTTTTACATCATATACTTGCTATTTTAGCACATTCAGGCCATAACCTACTTACAGTTCAATTTTTTCTTCTTCTTATCATAGGTATAGCATCTTTAAACTGCTAGATCTTTCATTTACAAGTAATGTTATATACTATACTATTATTCTATTTTTTAACCAAGGATAATTGCATTTCGTTGCTTATGTAGATCGTCTTCATGGTGTTCACCCCTTCACTCGTATTTGCGAGTCTGTCCAAGACTGTTACGCTCCAACTTTGTGCTAGTCTCTGTTAATTTCTCTTCTTCCCCTGTTAAATTCGGCATCCTTTCTATCTCTTTGTAACAAAATGAAATGCCTTGGGAAGCAGTAATTAATCTAGAAAGAGTTTTAAGTTTGATATTCATTTCTTTATTTCAGAAAATAAAAATTAAGGATGGAAAAAAAATCCAAGCAGCTTTTTTTTTTCTGAACATCAATTTTTTCGTTTTCGATGAGTTTATAAAGTGATAATAACAAATTCAAAAGGTTCTTGCCGATAATATATATATGTATATATAAATATAGCAGAGTTGGTATGGTAAAAGAAATTTGTTGAGAAGTGAGAAAAGAGAGAAGTATGCCTATAGTTGATCTATTCAAGTTCCAAAATATAAACGAGAAATGAGATCTTCTCAGAGCTTTGGCAATCTTTAGTTTTCACCAAAACAAGAAGAGGTTCAAGGATTGAGATTAAAATGACATTTTGAGTCGATTCGAGGGTTGAGCCTCTGCCCTTGAAGAAAACTGCATTAGCCATTAATTTGAGCCCACTCAGAATCGAGTCATTCTGTTTTTATTATTGGTTTATCGCATTTAGTTGGACTCTTAGATTTCTTGAGGTGTCCACGCCTTAATCTTTTATTTTGATATTATTCATTCAGGTGGTTTATGCCAATAAACATCGGTCTTACCTTTTTACTTAGAAATTTTGGTGTATACTATTGTATTTCCACAATTTAAATTGAGTGCATATAATGAAGGCAGCTTGTCTTTCTAAAAAATTAATGGAAACTTCTTTAATTTTACCTTTACAAATAGGACCAACTATTTACAATTTTCATACATGACGTGTTTGTTTACTTATAAATTGCTAGCTTCTGCATCCATCTTCAATATTACTGAATCGTTTAATGTACATAGACTCTTCTTTGTTATAGATTTTCTACAAAGTTAGTTCTAATTCTGCAAAGCCATTATTGCAACAACACATTTGAACAGTCCAAATTAGTAAGGTAAATCGTTCCAATTTTGGAACAGCTTGTCATTTCATTTGAATTCAAAGACCTTATCATTTTTGTTCTCCATATTCATATTTGCACATATTTGCAACAATTAAAATCAATGGAGATTGTGTCAAGTTTTGAGAAGAAGAGTTGAAGAAGGTAATTTTGAGATCATGAAGAAGATTCCAACCTATGCCAAAGAATGATTACGACGTGTGTAGGAAATCTTAGTTACTCTATATTTAACACTTTTAAAAAAATATTGATATATTGTAGGATGTTAATTTAGAGTAAACTATCATGACCTTCAATTTGAATTTTTTCAACACGAAATGATGTTTGAAATGTTTAAACCTTCTATATATATATATATAGTTTAATGATGAATTCATGATATTGTAATATTTATTAGGAAATATTATTGATTAGATGCATAATGAAGTGAATTTCCATTGAAAGCAGGTTGAATTGTATAATTTTTACAGCATTTATTAAAAAATAATAAAAATAACGATTTAAATATTTGAATTGTAAAAATAATTTTTACATATATATCCGGCCCTCTAAACCACTATTTGCGGCGAAATTTGGTCGCAGCAAAACATCAATTTAAATGTAGAAAATGCTTGCGCATGTTGACTTTCTGGCCATTTCTTCTTGCGGCGACTATATTTCGCCGCACTTTGTTTCGCCGCAAAAAGTGCGAGGCATGAGCCGGAAAAATTATTTGCGGCGAAGGTGGAGCTTTCTGCGGTGCCTGGTGTCGCCGGAAATTGTTTTTTTTATAGTGAGAGAAAGAGATCAGAACCTATATGCTACGTAAAAGTGACACCGGCCGGTTCAATATCTATAAAGAATTTACTGAGTTCCGTCTATCAAAAATAGAAAGCCTTTCAAAACGAATCATGCCCACAGGACGATTAAATCTTCAATAATATTTCTCAATATGCGCACAGAAGAATCCGATTCTCATGACTTATATATATATATATATATATATATATATATATATATATATCCGATCCAAGTATCCTAATTCGCATGATCAAGCTGGATAACGTTATACTGAGCTATTAATTGGATGTAAAGGCGGTGGGTGAATATATACTTGGATCAAATATATATATTCGATATTAACTAATTTAGAATTTGTCCATTCCAAAAACTAACCTCATTCTTTATAATTTAGAATTACACGTACCTACTCATGGATCCTATTAATTCTGACATGAGTATATAGCTTGTTTTTGTTATTTTTTAGGTTCTTATTTAATATATTTCTTAGTAGTATATATGGAAATTTAGGTATATATATGTGGATTAACCTGGGTAATTGGAGATCAGAAAACCGCCTTTTTTTCTCGAAAGGAAGTCATTTTATTGATCATTTCTTTAAATCAAATAGAAATACATGAAATCCTCCATATCAATAATAACATGGAAATGATTGAAGAATTTTTTGCCAAAACGTACTAGGCAACAAATTAAACTATCTTCTAACATGTTGCACAGAGCACTTGCTGAGAATATTCTTTATTTTCTCCTTTATTTCAGACAAGACATGCACGTTAGCAACATCTAAAATAGGTAAGACCAGTTTGCTGGTTACGTTGGTCCCCCACCCTCAATTTGTTTCGAATCATCTTTCCTTATTTAAGGATGCTGTGCCCAGCTGATCCTTATTGCTGGCGTACCGCTAGTGCATTTTAAATTTTTTTCAATATTTTTTTAATATTCTTAATTATTATAAAAAAAAAATACATAACTTCATAATAGTCACTACCTTAATCATTAAGAAAAATAATTAAAAAATACTCAAGTGATAACTTTGAGGAACTTCATTAGCCCTTATACCTTGATTAATTAATCTCATCAAGATCGTAATTAATAGTAAGAGGACTGCTAGAGATACAATGAGATCACACAAGCTGACGTGTCAATCCCATATTTGTTGAAATATTTCTCTCCCTCCCACTCCTCCCTTCTCACTATTGCAAAATAGCGCCCGTTCTTAGCAAATAGTCGACATGTCGAAGCTAGTCCTAACATCGCTGACGCCATACCGATGCTTTGGCATGTTTATCAAAGCCGGATTTTTCCCGGCTTGGTTTTGAAATTTATTTATTTTTTAATAATTTTGAAATTTTTATTTAAAAAGTTTAAGAAAATTCTGGATTCGGAACCCGAATGAACACCTCTATCGACACTCCCATTCCTTGCTGGCATGTATGTACATTTTTCCATTGTTTCATCCTTCCCCTCCCTTCCAATAATTTTTTTTTTTTTTGTAATTTCTTTTAGTTTCTCAACCACCAAACTGAGAACAAGTTGTAAATTCATTATTTCCTTTCATTTTTTTTTTAATTTTCTTAACGTCCAAACAAATAGAGAAATCTTTCGATTTCCTTTCACTTCTTTTTAGCTTCTTAAGTTTTCTTAACAACCAAACTATTGACAGGATCAAATATTCTCACAATTCTACCAAATCAGCAATCACTTGATCTTAGGCAATTAGACATTTAATTGTAATTATTTCCATTTTTTGATAGTTACCATAGAGAGCTAGGCATGTATCTATTTATTTACACATTTTTACATTGTAAAATAAAACTTTCAAAATATACAGAATTGATCAATATTTGACATGGTATCAACTAGGGCTGAACATCCGGTGCCCAAACCGGAATTCCAGGTCAGCCCGGCCCGGAACTGGATAATTCAATCCGGGTTGGACTCCAACTCGGGTTTACCCGGGTTGGAATCCGGTTTCAAACTGGATTAATCCAGTTTTTTAAAAAACCGGAAATTTGGTTTCCGGTTTTAACTCGGTTTTTTTTTTTTCAAAGCTTATTTTATTATTTTTTACAGAAATAAAATAAATAATTATTATATATATGTATGAATCATATAAACCGGATAATTAGCATTTTAAAACAATAATAACTGTACTTATGCCATTAACTAACGTCTGAGGCCAGCAATATTCTTTCTCATGAGAATTATGGTCACGATTTGGCTGTGAATGTCATTCCAACCAAGCTGATCCAGTAAACGTCCTTTTACTATATTAAATTTTAATCTTCACACCCCCAATGCTTGACATGTTAGCAATATTGACTGCTGACATGTTAGCAAAAAATATACAAACAGTATACAAATAACGTTATTGTATCTAGAAAGTAGAAACATTACTGGGTAATTCTGAATAATTGATTTGGAAGAGAACTGTGATTTTGCAGTGCAGTGAAACAAAGTGCGCTCCATCTCATGTAGTACTTCAGCTAGTAAAAGTTTTTACCCACAAACTAGCTCAATAAGCAAACAGCTAGCTCCTAACATTCCATACAAATTCAATGACGATATTATAACACTGTTTAAAACTCCTTTATGGGAAGCTTTTTGTGCTGATTTTAGTCAGGCGTACTCAATCATCTTTCCTTTTTTCTCATCAAGTCATCATCACAATCATCATGTTGATTAAAAATCAGAAGTTCAAATTTTAAATGACTTCATTTGTACATTTCCACTTGGACCGATTGCAGTAACACAAAACGTTTACATTCATATAATAATCAGGAACCAAAGTATGCACGTTTACATTCAAATTTGAAGAAACTTTCTCTTCTCTAAAAGTGAACATTCCTGAAACTTTTTGCAGTAGCATCTCGGTTTGTACATTTCCACTTGGACCGATTGCAGTAACACAATTTTCCTTTTCTCAAATTTTCCTACAAATACAAAGAACCAAACACAAACAACATAAAAACCAAACAGGCTTCTTTAAGTAAAATTCTAAGCCTCCATTGCCAGATTGATAAAGAGAATTTACCATATATATACATATATATATATATATAGGAGACCTTACCTTAGGGAGCACAATCCTGCCCAAGGACCCAACATCGCTACTCTTCAACTCCTTTTTTAGTAAAAATCTAAGCCTCTACAGCCAAATTGAATTACGTACTCTTAGCCATCATGTATAAAAGACCCAATATATATAGTAGATCATTCGCATGATATTGTAACGAGAAAATTACAATCTAGGAGACCAATTAATTCAGAGTTCACCAAAGCCCACCTTCTTATCTCAATTTTAAATTCAAACAAAATTCTTCAAGAATATAATTAAAGTGGTAATCCAAATTACTTGACTACTATTAATAAAAGTATTTAAATATATATATTAAAATGAGAATAAAATACTTACTCTAGATTATCATGAATGGGAAGGAAGACTCACAACAACCTCGGTTGAAATTTCATCTATATCATCATCTAAAAAAATATTAAACATTAAGTTAGATAGATAATAAATTAAGTTCAATACATATTAAAAAATTATATTTCAAGTTTCAAACTTACCTTCAAGATCCATCATCTGTACGTATTCTTGCAACTCCTCAAGGTCTAAAGGTTTAGTCCTCAACCAATTTTGTGTGCAAATGAGGGCTTCGACAGTCTCTGGAGACAACGAACTCCTAAAGGGATCCAATACGCATCCTCCAGTACTAAATGCGGACTCCGAGGCAACAGTGGAAATAGGGGTGGCTAACACATCACGTGCTAACTCAGCAAGAACAGGATAATTGGCGGCATTAACTCTCCACCAATCCAGAATATCAAAACCAAGCGAGTCTTTTACACATGCCTCAGATAAATACCCCTCGAGCTCTGATTTAAACTCCATACCACCTTGCTCCTCAAGGTATTGGTTGAAAATCATCCGAAGTTTATTCGTAGGTGGTATCGGCACATCATAACTCCCCCTGCTAGTAGTGTGTAACCTCCCTTGAGCCACATTAGAACCCCCTCCACTAGTAACACGAAATGTGTTATATTGCTCGATCAAGCGCTCTAAAAGGAGTTTAACCTTTTTCTCTATCGCCTCCGCCTCCGTAGGCCCTTTGCACTTTGTTAACCAACATTTCATTCCCATCTTTTTATATCTTGGATCAAGCAAAAAACCAATGTATATTATCAGGTTGAATTTATCTGTATTACCCCAATACTTGTCATACTTGAGTCTCATACTTGCGCCCATAGAACTGATGATATTATCAGTACTCAATATCATTTCATTTAATGAATCTTCAATTATACAAAGTTGCTCAAAGTAAATATTACTTGTCACATACAGAGAACCAGATATGTTCAATGTAACATCATAAAAAACTTTCAGAACATCAATAAAAACTCGTGCAATCTTCCAATCATCAGCAGTGGGGGAGTTCTTAAAATTTTCATCCATATACACAAGTTGTTCAAAAGCTTGTTTGTGTTGTTCAGCGGTACTCAACATCAAATACGTGGAGTTCCATCTAGTAGAAACATCCAAACAAACCATTCTCCCGCAAATATTTTCCTTTGCCACACAAGTCTTGAACTTGGCAAATCTTGATGGCGAAGATTTCACATACTTGACAGCATCTCTAATCCTTGTTACTAAATTAGAATTTTCCTCCAAACCTTCCTTTACAATCATATTCAATATATGGGCAGCACACCGCATGTGAAGATGTTCACCACCCAAAACCGTACGACTATTGTCTTTCATTCTCCTCTTTATGTAATCAACAGCAACATCATTTGAACAAGCATTGTCAACTGTAATGGTCAAGATTTTATCAACACCAAATCCATACAATGCCGACTCTAACACCCTCCCAATAATATCTCCCTTATGATTAGGAATTTGACAAAACTTGAGTATTTTCTTATGTAATCTCCAATGGCAATCAATGAAATGTGCAGTAATGCACATGTAGTTCAAGTTTTGCACCAACGTCCAAGTATCAGTGGTAAGACATATTCTTTGACCATACAACAAATTTTTCAACTGTATCTTCTCTTCATTATACAGTTTAATACAATCCCTTTTTAGAGTGATTCGGGATGGTAAGGTAAACTGAGGCTCTAAAGCAGCCACGTAATCAATAAACCCTTCATTCTCCACAAGTCTAAAAGGCAATTCACACCTAATAAAGAACTTAGCGGTTGACACCCTAAGTTGTTCAGCATCGAAGTTCAATAGAACTTGTGGGCTACACACCTTTCCCTCTACATCTCTTTTACTACTAGAGGCATTTTTTGGAGCAAAAAGGGAGATTTTGAGCAGTTAAAAAGATGGGTCCTCATAGAGGAAGTGCCATTCTTGTAGTGGCACTTGTATTCCTTACCACACTAATTGCACTTGGCTTTTAGGTCATCGGTATCAATAGGTTCAACTTTGGTAAAGTTATCCCAAGCTATTGATCTGTTACTATGTGCTTTTTTGGATTTTTTTGGTATAGGTGAGATGGAACTAGTAGGATTTTGTGTATGTGTGGATGAAAGGGTTGGACGACTCCCACGTTCCTCTACATCCACTGGAGTAGAAGAATCACTACCAAACCATTGAGTTGTAGCGACATTACAACTCACAAAATCTTCTTCCATCTGTTATTGAATAATCACAAACACAAAACACGAAAAACAAAGCGTTTACAATACAATTTTTAAATGAACATGCAATATTGATATTTCAAATGTAAAGTGTAATATGAAAAAAAATGGGGAAGATGGGATTACAAAATAATCCGATATTTTCCTCCTCCTTCTCAACTTATTGCAACCAAAATAATCAAGTTTTTATTTATTTTGAACTAAAGATATTTCAGGGGCAGGTGCTTTGGCAGTTTACAGAACATTTACAGAACATTTAGACATATTTACAGAACATTTAGAGTAAAGTTTCAGAGAAACAATGGATCATCTATCTAGGTGCAGAAATAAATCAACTTGGACAACTGCATCAAAACAAGTTCAACATCCTGAACTCCATTAGTCCTATAACTAAAGCAATAACATAAACATTAATTTCCAAAGACAAAACTCTTGTTCTCAAAGTTTCAATCATGTTATATATGTTTGAACAAAACAGTACTGACTTGTATATAAACTAGATGTTTTTCCCACTTTTTATTATGTTTGGTTTAATTTTTGTAAATGTATGGCCTCCTTTAAATTTGTTTGAAATCTATTGTTTTTTTTTTTTTTTACTTTCTCATTTATCATTTACTATTATTATTATTTTTCAACAGGACACGTTGTGCCCTTCCTAGTGTGCATGTGTGTGTGGTTGATTAAAGTGGTCAAGAACATATATACAACAATGCATCATCAATTTGATCTACAAAATCATCAACTATAAGCAACGATTTGTGGCGGTTTTTCTTATCTACATGCCTACAAGTGAGAGTTTATTAATAAAATTAGGATAGAGATTATTATTGGACATATAGTCCCGATTCTTTAAAAAAAACTATAAGCAACGATTTGTTTAGTTTGCATGATGAAAATTGATATCCATATATATATATAGTTATTTATGAGGCCCTGCAGCTTGGATAAAGAAGGAAACTAAGATACAGGCAATACCAATAAATTATGGTTCAATTTTTTTCTATTTCGGTCTAATTTTCTACGGTTCGGTTTTATTCTCTTCAACAAATCCGAGTGCTCAAACTAATTTCTTGATCATTATCGTTTTGAATGAATGCATAGCCTGCTACATGCAGACTTTGATGAAATGAGCATAATGTATAAATCCACAATACAAAACGGGAAAAACAGGTTAATCCAAATCATCTCTAGATGGTTAAGCAAAAACAGCACAAAAAATCCATTGAGTGCAATATCTTTTTAAGCAAGCTGGCCTATATAAACTGTGATAGTAACTGAGCAGCAGAAAATAAAGAAGGAAGTACCTGATCCTCTTTTCCTTCTATATATAGCAAGACCCGAAGCAGCTCTGGGAGTTTGAAATCAACCGAAATATAGAGAACTAGTGACCTATGGCACGACGACAGATGACGAGGGAGGGGGAGAAGTAGCTCTGGAAGGATGGGGGACTAAGGATCGATTGAGAATGGGATGCAAAGGCTAGGGTTTAGAGCTTCGAGCGACAGAGGATAGGGATTTCGAGGCTTCGAGCGATAGGGATTTCGAGGCTGCGAGAGAGAGAGAGAGAGAGAGAGAGAGTGGGAACTGGGAAATGGAGAAATGAAATCCGGGTACCGGATGTTAGATCCGGTACCCGGATTTCAATGGATAATATCCGGATCATATAAAATCCGGTCCGGATAAATTAAAATGCGGTTTCGGAATTGAATTAATCCGGATCCGGGATCCGGAACCGAAATCCGAATATCCGGTTTTCAAAATGGACCGGAAAAAAAAACCGGTCCGGATGAACACCATGAGTATCAACCCAGCGTACCTGACCTCGCCTTACACGCCTAATGGCTTCCTCTTCCTTTCCCTATTCCAATCCTCCTCCCTCCCCTTACCTCTTTCATCCTTCTAACCAAAATTTTTTGGATTTGCTAAACCCAAAAAGTCCATCTACAAATTTCATGGGTAACATCTCTCACCCTCTCTCTTTTGCTCAAGACCAAATGTGGATCATGGATAGTGGAGCTAGCCACCACATGTGCCATGATCGGAACTTTTTTCTCATCTTTCCTCTCCCTCTAATGCGTCGACAGTGTGCCTACCCAATGGTGCTTCCTCACCTCTCTCTTATCTTTTTTTCCTCTATACATTGTTTTTTTCAATACCCATAGTCAACGAGGACGATTAGAGTAAGTGAGTTTTGCAATGGATTTTATGTGTATTGACCTCAACTCGTTATGGCACTTTCTACTTAGACTCTCGGTAATAAGATTTTATAGTACCAACGCCTAGGTTATCCTTCCCACTTAAATATTCATATTCTTTTCAATAATAGCCCTTGTATTATCTCTGATTGTGATGTTTGTGCTCATTTTAAGCACACTAGACTTCATTTTCCTTCACATGCTGCTAAAATTACTTTTGCATTTAATCATATTTTTTGCGATATATGAAGTGGTTATCATACTTCTTCAATTTGTGGCGCTCATTATTTTCTTACAATAGTTGATGATTTTTCTCGCACTACTTGGATCTATTTCATGCGATATAAATTTGAAACTTATACTCATCTCATGCATTAATCCAAAATCAGTTCAACGCCACCATTAAAATAATAAGAACTGATAATGGACAAGAAGTTCTTTCCCAAAAATTTCAAAATTATCTCCATGACCATAGTATCATTCACAAACATACTTATATTGAGACTCCATAACAAAATGGTGTTACGGAGCGCAAACACTGGTACCTTCTGAATGTTGTTCGTAGTCTACAATTTCAAGTGCATTTACCCTTAAAATTTTGGGGCGAATGTGTTTTCACTATAGCTTATCTTATTAACCGCACCCCGAGTCGTATTCTCCAAATAATTCCCTTTTGAGTTTATATCTGATAGCCCGCCAAGTTACGCTCACTTACGCATTTTGTGATGTATTTGTTATGCTCAAACCCTCCATGTTTTTTGTGAAAAATTTTCTCTCATTGCCTCAAAATGCGTCTTTCTTGGGTATCCTAGTCAACATAAAGCATACAAGCTTTATAATCTCGATACCCAAGCCATTTTTTATTCCCATGATGTTACTTTTTATGAACAAATATTCCCTTTTCAAACCACTCCTCATCCCGATACTTCTCTACCTATAATTCCTCTTCATGTTCCCGAACTCATATTACCACCACCACCTTCTCCTCCCTCCATTACTATACCCGATTCACCACCACCTTCGCCACTTTCTCTCTTTCTTTGCTCTCAAAGTACCACTACTTGACCAACATACCTTCAGGATTACATTTGCCCGACAATACATACAGAGTCTACTACATCATCATTGGCTACTTCAATCTCAAGTACTACCCACCTTCTATTGATTTTCTTTCTTATTCTCATTTTTCTCCTCTCATGTTGCCTTTTTAACTGCTTTTACCACATATATTGACCTTTCTTGTTACTCCACTGCCATCCACCACCCTTATTGGCGCGAGGCTATGTCTGCTGAGATCCAAGCCTTAGAAGATAATGCCATTTAGACTCTTGAGCCTCTTTCTCCTGGTAAAGAACCCATTGGATGTAAATGGGTTTTCAAAACTAAACTCAAAGCCGATAGTTCCATTGAGAGGTATAAAGCTCGGCTAGTTGCCAAAGGTTACACTCAGGTTGAAGTCCTTGATTATCTAGAAACCTTTGCTCCAGTTGCCAAAATGACCATTGTTCGCTACTTACTGGCAGTCGCTGCCACAAACAATTGGGTCATCCATCAACTTGATATCAAAAATGCTTTTCTACATGGTGATCTTGATGAAAAGGTCTACATGACCCCCACCACCTAGATATTGCCCTAAAGGGAGACTCATGTCTGTCGGCTCCAAAAATTCCTATACGGCCTCAAGCAAGCCTCTCACAACTGGTTTTTTAAACTAACCATTGTGCTTATTGATGTAGGTTTTCATCAGTCTCAATCAGACCATTATTTATTTACTCTAGTGATCACACTGGCATCACTCTTGTCTTTATTTATGTTGAAGACATCCTGGTTACTGGCAACGACATTTCCCAAATTGAGGTCTTCAAGAGCATTCTCTCTACACACTTCAAAACCAAGGATCTTGGTTCTCTAAAATATTCCCTTGGTCTTGAAGTTGCTCGCTCTCAGAAACGCATCTTCCTCAACCAACACAAGTATGCAATTGATATCCTGACTGATAGTAGACAACTTGGTGGTTAGGCCACTCACTTCCCTAGGGAACAAAATTTGAAACTCACTGATCAGGACGGCGATCTCCTTACCGACTCCGGTACCTACCAACAACTAGTTGGACGTCTCATTTACTTGACTATAACACGTCCTAACATTGTTTTTGTAGAGAATATTCTCAATCAATTCATGCATACTCCTTGAGTTCCACACATGCAAGATGCCATCCGTGTTCTCAGTTATCTCAAAAGCAGTATAGGTCAAGGCATTTTTTCTCTTCATCCAGCAATTTGCATGTCACTGCTTACACAGACTCAGATTGGGCCAACTACCCCTCTACTCGACGCTCCACTACAGGGTACTTCATCCAGCTTGGCACAAGCCCAATTTCTTGACGAACAAAAAAAAGTCAACAGTGGCACGTTCCTCCGCTGAAGCTAAATATTGTGCAATGACAATCACTACTTACGAACTCACTTGGTTGAAACAGCTCCTCACAGATCTTGGTGTTCCTCATTCCGAACCTAACCTTTATTATTACAATCAATCCACTCTACACATTGTTCACAATCTTGTCTTCCACAAGCACAACAAACATATTGAGATTGATTGCCACATTATTCATGACAAAATTCAAGCAGGACTTCTTACAACCATTCACACATCTTCTCGTGAGCAAGTTGTAGACATCTTTACTAAAACATTAAGACAACAACGTTTCCATCATTTTCTATCCAAATTAGGTGTTAAGGACTTCCATGGACCAACTTGAGGGGGAGTATTGATAGAATCAAATA
This sequence comes from Platycarya strobilacea, assembly GCA_036898215.1. Lineage (NCBI taxonomy): Eukaryota > Viridiplantae > Streptophyta > Magnoliopsida > Fagales > Juglandaceae > Platycarya > Platycarya strobilacea. The sequence continues at coordinate 15,531,107 of CM072557.1, forward strand.
TTCTCACAATTTCACCAAATCAGCACTTGATACTAGGCAATTAGACATTTAATTGTAATTATTTTCATTTTTTGATAGTTACCATAGAGAGCTAGGCATGTATCTATTTGTTTACACATGCTTACATTGTAAAATCAGACTTTCAAAATATACAAAATTCAATATTTGACATAAAGATAGATACCTAGCGGTAGAAGGCTATACTCGTATAGCTATCTAGGGGGCTTCAAGATAAGAAAGTGTGGGGGAGGGATACTAGGGTTTTAGGGAGAAGTGAGAAAGAAAATTAAAAAGAAATGTGGAGATGGGTACTAGCTTCACGGTGAAAAAATAATTTTTAAAAAAATGGGGAATGGGCACAAGCCGAGAGATTAGCTCGAATTTATCTCAAATGGTATAAAGTTTTTTTTTTAGATTTTTTTTTATTCAATTTTTTATATATTCTTAAATAATTTTTAAAAAAGAAAAAAAATTACATCATCATTAAAAAACACTTAATCATTAAGCAAAAAAAAAATTAAATATATTTTTACAATTCGAGACAAATTTTTGAGTGATAAATTTGGGATATAAAACATTTCTTAAACTCATAAATAGCAAGATTATATTCTTGTATCTCTTTTAACCATAATTATATTTACATCAGATTGATCTCAAGTAGATCAAGCATTACGGGTCATTATAATATCGGCCTTCCACAGCCCTATTTATTTATATATATATATATATATATGATAATAAGTTTTAAATAGTGCACATGAAATGCGTTGAATAAACCACAAACATTCCAAAACTGGGAACCTTTGATTTATTGAAATTTTAGTACATGATCTAATTAAGGGAGAACCTTATAACCCGTCAGGCTTGTACCTGTGTAAAAACAACCTACCAATACACTCACGCCACGTATGTTGTACAACTTGTGAAGGTATCATCTGTGAAGCACATGATTTAAGATTTCAATTGCCTCTCTCGCGAGACCCCCTCTGTGTGAACCCTATCCAACCCCCTCCCCCTCTTGCCTCCCCCCATGGTTCTATGATGACGGCTTGGACACACGACGGTGGTGGGATTTCTCTCATCTTCCTATTGGTGTCGTGACCACCAAATCCTCTAGTTAATTTTCTCATCTCCCTTCCATTTTTTTCGAGCATTCTTCTTCATCATCAAGCATCAATTCTTAAAGAATTCTTGGTGAGTATCTACATGGCTGTATTTTGTAAAATAAAGAGTGGAAAATGAAAAATCAAACAACAAATCTCATCCCAAATTCACACAAATGATTATACATGAGAAATCAAACAACAAATCAATTAAGACCAAATATAGAGAGTGAAAAATGAAAGATCTTTTGAGAAATCTCTTATATTGCTTCCTTCCATGAGAAATCGAATGAATTTAGGAATAATTTTTGGCAATTTTAAGGATTGATTGATCAGCATCAGAACTATTGCCAATGAAATGCTTATCAGCATTGGAATATGATTGTACGGCATCAAAAGTCAAACTTTACATTAATGTGATTCAAAAGTCGAGTTTTCTTTATGTTTATGTGATTTGGAATGCTCAGACTTGATTGGGTGTGGATGAGCTTACGACGTTTAATATGGAAAAGATGACGTGGAGCCCTATAAATCAAGGGATGTTATTATATGCTTATTAGCCAGACCAACTGTAAGCGTTTCCCTCCAATTAAAGGTTGAAAGTGAAATCTCATAAATGAGTGATACCCAACCTTTTGAATTATAATTTATTCTTATTCCTTGACATGATAAAAGATAGCAAGACTAGTTTTTTTTAATGTCTTAACTTGCACACTCGATTAGAAGGGAGGAAAGAATTGGATTTCGATATGATATTTCTTGCATTCATCCATAATATAAATAGTAAACAAATAAAGAAAAATAAAGAGATATAGATTTACGTGATTTGACACAATGAATACATCTACGGATTGCTTGGGATGGAATACCCATAATATAAATAATAAACAAACAAATAAAAATAAACAAAGAGATATATAGATTTATATGATTTGACATAATGCTGACATCTATGGATTGTTGGGATAAAATTCACTATAATAAGTGGTTTTACAATCTCTCATGACCAAACCGACTTTGCCTTCAAAATCACTTGAAAATAAACTACAATGTTGCATTCATAAGAGACCGCTCTCCTATCCTTCCAATTGATGTAACGTCCAAGGTATTGTGCACACTTGGACTAAAGAGTTTCTAACTACAAATCCAACCATAAGAGAAATATTGGCAGCCCTTCTAGTAGCATCAAAAGCCCAAACCCTAAACTTGAGTCGTTTCACAATTTATAGCGACTACACCACTACATAGACGTCATAAAGAAACTCACCCCATGCTAAATTGGGCCTTTGACCCAATCATAGACATAATTTTATCAGAAAGACAAAAGCATTAAAACTCAAACTAAAATTCTAAATTCCAATTTCGATGATATTTTGGCTTATATATCGCAATAAATATTTAATTGCTAAGGGGTGGGAGATGTCAAAAAGTACCCAATTGGTGGTTTTTATACCATGGCAGTTGGGGAGTGCAATATTTTTATTAAGAAACTGTTCCACACACTGTTTACCAAGTGATCAACCTATGACAGAGAACAATGATGACCTGGCGTGCTTGATGCACCACTAGTGCCTAAGTCGATAAACAAGTAACCCGAGACATAGGAATTTGTTGAGAGGTACGGGCTATGAGTTCAATCTCTTGATTCCCTTTATTGGTTTATGTAATAGGCATAGGGATTGATAAGAAATTATCCCAAAAATGGCAGAATCATCGATTCCAAGTGATATAGGCGTGTTTCCTCCCATTTTTCTAGACTATCCTATCTTATTAATACGACGCTCACCATATTGATTTGTATCAAACTCTAAGACTTACACATCTAACTCTTTACATCCTTGGGCTTGCATTACATGGCCCTATTTATCGGTCCTAGGCTTATTGGGGTCAAAAAGGTCCCTCTAGTTACCCCATTAATCTCCATCAAGTTATCCTTCATAGTTGTCAGGAAATCAGTAATTACACTACTTGAAGATTCGTATCTCTAGGGCTTGGGGGTTTTAATAACTACCCCACTTGATGGTACATGTTCCCATACCTTGGAAAAATCATAGTGGCTCCAATGTCCCCCATTACATCACGTCATTAGATCATGTAATGATGTTGTTGTTAGTCTACTCGTCTTCCCACTCAAGTGTGTAACTGTCACACTATTCTTTCTTTCTAATCATCTCTTCTCTTGTCTCTTCTTCTCTCTTCTTTTTTTCGCACCTTGGTCTTCCCATGTTCTTACTTTTTAACTCTTCCCCATTTCTCTTTTGGAAATGTAGCTTTTGTCACCTCCTAATTTCGCAAGTTGGCACAAATGGCCTAACAAGGCACCTCTCGACTCTCTGCTCATGGCACCCAATTCTCGACTCCTGAATTTTCCACTTAAAGGGATTTCCCCTATTACGAGAACGTTGATTTGGTAGTCCATCCTTACCTTTAAAGACCTTACCAAGTTGAGGAATTCCTATGGAAATTTTTGATTTTGTGATTCTTGAATTTTTGAGGCCGTTGTCAACACAAAAGACATGGTGAGAAGGTGGCCTTGCCAGCATGTACCCTTGTTCATGGCTTAAGGCTTCCTTTATGTTGCCCTGTGCACAATGTTCTTGATTTCTTGAAGTTGCCTCCTGCTCAACTTCGTTCTCATGCTTGCAAGGTCCTCTTGTGTTGTTGTATCATGTGGTGGATGGTTTTGGAACCTACTCAAGAGGAATATCTCAACTTGACTGCTCGGAAGTTTCTTATAACCTATTTGATTAGGGGCTTAGTACACAATATTTTAGCTTCCACAAAGGTACCCTCTAGTTAATGCGGTCTAAGGTCAACATTTTAATGCCAAATACAAAGAAAATTCCTTTTCATCTCTTGCCAGGGATGTCAAGTCCCTTGTCCAGAAGCTCTAAGCTTGAGTTTCCAACCAACGTCAATTGGGGTCAGGTTCCTAATGATGATGGTGATGGCTGTTACTTTGTTTGAACGGGAAGAAGCTCGTGTTAATCTGGTTCTCATTTAGGTCAGCCAAAGTAAGGATGTTGTTTGGAAGAAGACCCTTTTGACCAAGAAAAACATTGGTTAGTTCTTAGTTATGTCTGACCACTTTTGGGTAAACGGGTGTTTAATTTTTATAAAGGTGGTAACTTCTCCAAGCAAGAAAAGGTTCACTACTACCCCTTTTGAGAAGGCATGTAAATATTTTCGCTTGATGCACGTCATTGCCCTAAAGGAAGGAAGCAATCAACCTTGCCAAGGGAGCAACGCGACACCTAGCCTACCCTAGCTCAAGGTGACATCAAATTGAGGCCAAAGTATTCTAGCCATGTAGGCAATTGTCTCTTATCAACCTAGGCTCCCGTGGTGGAATGGTCACTAATTCGAGGGGCTTCCTTAACTACAACAACTTTGATGACATATTTGGTAAAGCGCTTAATGACTTAGTCACCACTTTTGACTTAGATCTCCCTTTTCAAAAGATTGGTGCTACTTAATCACTTTCCTCTAAGCTTCCTACCATTCCTTTGGATGACCAGGGGCAAGGATCAAGGCCAGGGGCAAGCCACTAGTCGCCCCTGGCCCAAGAAGGACTTAGGGGTGTGGGAAGCCACTCCTAACTCCCTCCCTTCCACTATCTCTGAGGACGAGACTTTGCCCACAGATTTGGAAGTGAGTGAGGAGCGAGTTTCCATTTATTCTCCTTTTGACCCTTTCTTTTGGGGTGAATGATGTCTTATCCATCCATTGTCTTCGAGGTGGATGCCCCCATTAGGCAAGACGGGCTAAGGTTGTTTCCTTCTTATCATGGGTATGGTATGATGAGGGATCCATCTCAACCAACTCTGTTATGGAGGAAACCACTTGTGCCTTTACTAATGAACTAGGTCACACCCCAAGTGGTGATCTTTCCTCTCCTTTCATTGTGCCAAATCCTTAAGCCTTCGGGTTGCTATATGGTTTAGTGCTACAAACCCAATGGGAAGGCCATCTAAACCCTTCTCGACCCTCTAGAAGTGATCTGTCAGTGACATGGTTGGTGACCTAAGGGGCATTCTTTTTTTGGTATGACATTTCCCCTTTTTCTTTTGCCTTTTATTATTCTTTTTTCTTTTTGTCTGGTCCTTTGCTTTTCAAGACTCTTGCATCCAAAATTTGTTCCTCGTAGGGAGTGGACAACCAAGCCACTTGGATCGTCATTGATCACGCTGATTTGGAGAATTAAGTTTGGTCAAAGTGTATGTCTAGTTTCTGAGCATGAAAGAGTGTGAGAGGTTGAAGTTCAAGAAAGTTGGGATGGAGGTCCTCCTTGACCAGGAAAATGGATATATACACTTGTTAATGGGTGACATGGGCATTCTTCATGATGAAATGTCCACCCTTTGACGTGAGCTCAGACAAGTGAGAGAAATCAGTGCCTGGGACCATTTTGATCTAACTTTATTGAAAGGGAAGCAGGACTCCACTCTGGTGCAACAGTCTCTCTTTAAGGAAGAACGAGACTCCAACCAGAGGGAGCTAGTGTACGTTAAAAGGTATTGTGCTGAACTTTTCGAGATAGTGGTTGCTATAAAAGAGGCTCGTTGGCATCTTGGTCTCGATCTCTCCTAAACAAATGGGGCATTGGATGGACAAGAATTCGAAGGAACTGAGAAAGTCTCTATTGTGCCTTGATGCAAAAGTTAAGGCGCATAACAAGAGAGTGCCAGAGTTTGGGTAAAGGTTAGGCTCTTTGGGAATGATTTTCTTCGAATCTCCTCTGAAATCACGATAGCTAGATCTATCTGCGATTGAGCTTTTGGCTACAGCCACGGGGTTGGCCTGTCGCAGATGAGGTTCTTTCTATTAGTGAATCCTTAGATTGACTTGAGGTGCCTAAACATTCAGTCTTTGAAATCGGATCCAACCTCTCGCCAATTTGTTCACGCATTGGGGAGGAATACTATGCCCAATGCATTTCCATCTACAACTCTTGTGCGCTCGACTTCTGCTGCTCTGACCTTCCTTTACCCTCTAGTTGTTAATTCCTTATGTAGTTGCATTTTCATTTATTTAGGACTTGTATAAAACTTTAAAATATTTGTAATGTACATTAGACATTTGTATAAACCCTCTTCTTTTGAGTACTTGGTATTTGTTTGATATTTTGTGTGCTTGATGTTTGCTTTGTATTTTGAGTACTTGATGTTTGCATTGTTTTTTGAGCACTTGATTTTTGTTTCCTCACCACCGGTATTTGGACTCAACTTTGGCGGTTGAGGGTCACTGAGTCTTTTGACTTGCATGCTTGTTTCATCATCACAAGTTTTTTTAATCGAGTTTGACAGCCATAGAGCTTTTGACTTGCACACCATACCATCACCTCAAGTCTTTGGACTCGACTTTGGTGGTCAAAAGTCATGGAGTCTTTTAACTTGCACTCTCATTTCATTATTGCAAGTCCTTGTACTCAAATTTGGTGATCAAGGATCACAAAGTCTTTTCACTTACATACACCCGTTTTATCACTATGAATTTTTGGACTGGACTTGTGTGTTTGAAAGTTCCAGAGTCTTTTGACTTGCACGCCTATTTCCTCATCGTGAGCATTTGGGCTAGACTTTGGTGGTCGAGTGTGGCGGAGTCTTTTGACTTGCAAACTTGTTTCATCACCTCAAGTTTTTGGACTAACTTTTGTGGTCAAGGGTTGCGAAGTCTTTTGACTTATGTGTCTTTTCATTACCTTGAGTTTTGGACTCGACTTTGGTGGTAAGGGTTGCGAAGCCTTCGAACTTGCATGCCTGTTTTATCACTGCATGTCTTTACACACGAGTTTGGTGGTCGAGAGTCGTAGAGTCTTTTGACTTGTGCACCCATTTCCTCATCATTAATCTTTAAACTCGACTTTAATGGTTGAGGGTTAGGGAATCTTTTGACTTGCACACCTGTTTTCTCACTACAAGTCTTTGCACTCAACTTTGGTGTTCATTTCATCATTGTTGATGCATGAGAGTGGGAAGAAGTAATCACCTTTATCCATCTTTATTTGTTAATAAAATACACAAAATCATGGATAAAACTCCTTTAGGTGCTCGGCATGTTGCTAACTCGAACAGCAACCTAAATTTGACCTCATGTGGATGAAAGATAGGGGAAAGTACCCATGGGTTCTACAGTTCTTTTCTCTTGTTGTCTCTTAAGTGATACAAGCCAAATCGTTGGTTTGCGACTACCACATATGGTCCTTCCCAATGGGGGCCAAGCTTTTCCTCCTCCTGCATAGTTACTCCCATCTCTTTTAGTACTAGGTCACCCGCCTTAAATATTCTGGACTTAACTCTTTTTTTGAAGTAGCGTTCTATCCTTGTATTATTAAGGATCGTGTGAATCTTGGCTTCTTCGCTCTCTTCATCTAAGAGGTCAAGGTGTTCTTCTAGTTCTTTGTCATTCTGTGATTAGTTAAAGTGGTGAGTATGATAATTGGTTAATCCAGTCTTTACTGGGCTAGGGCTTCAATCTTGTACTCTAAGGCGAAAGGGATTTATCTTGCTAGCATTTTTCCATGGTTCTATAAGCCCACAAGACCCCTAGGAGCTCCTCTACCCACTCCTCATTTCTATTTGTGAGCTTCTTCTTCACAATCCCTTATAGGAACTTGTTCGTTGCAATTGATTGGTTCAGGCAGATTAAGATGATAAAAAAGGTTATCATTCATGAGTAAGAGTTTATCCATGTTCGATATTGTGATTATATCATCAACCTCATAGTTGCTAAGGGGTTGAAGGATGTTGATGATTCCATTACCAAAGTCTGCAATCTTGTGAGACATGTGGGAACTTCCCCTTAATGGCTTGGCAAGTTTAAGGCAATAGCTGAATAATTTGAAATTAGATGTTTTAATATTATGTGCTTGGACGTTTTGACTTGATGGAACTTTACATACATGGTGTTGGATGTTGGATGTATCATGTAGTGTAGAAGTACCAAAGAGCAGTCGATCGGATAAAGGTCAAGAATGGGGTCTTAGGTATGCTTTGTTGGAGTTAGTAGGAGGAAGAGAGTTCAGAGTGTCAAACATAGTTAATTGGGCCAATATGAAATATTCTATTCAATTTTGAAATTATTTTATGACATACCCCTGCGAATATCTAGAAACAAATATAAGATTGCAAAAGCATACTTCGACGAGATCTCGAGGCTTCATGACCACTTGCAATAGAGTAGTGTTGACATTGTGGGATTTTTATTTGGTATAGCTATGAGGATGAAATCCAAATATGATATATATTTGGAAAATGATGAAAAGATAAATATATTATTATTGTTGTTGCGATCCTTGACCCCCAATATAAGTTGGTTATTATAGAATTTTGGATTAGGGCCGTCCTCGAGAAAGAGAAGGTTGGAGAGTTCATTAGAGAGCTGAGAAGTGATATTGATAACTTATATAGCCACAACAATAAGAGTGGACAATCTTCAACAGTAGGTGCTAACTCTTCACACCCGAACAGCTTGACATCTTCCTTAGATGACACATGCCCAGAGTTCATCTATTTTGATGTTTCGATATCGTTAAAACTTTGCATCAAAGAATATTATGCAATGTAGGTTTGAGGTTGAGTGCTATTTTATAGAAGATGTTGAGACACCTAGTGATGCATTTCATTTACTAACTTGGGGGAAGGTTAATTCCTTCAAGTTTCGAGTCCTTTCCTAAATAAATGAAATGCCCATTGGCTTAGATATTGTTCTTTTAATTGATTATTGAAATATTTTAATGCTCTAATTATTTAGCTTCTATTTTTATGATTTACTAGACCGAATTTTAAACCCTAGCAGAATTACAAATAATTGAGACAGGCGCATCACGGAATGAAAACCCATTTTATTTGTGAGAAATGAATTATACTACTTATCTTGATTGCCTCCGTCCTACTAATAATCTTGATTGCCTCCATTTATGATTTTATAACATATTATATACACTAGAGATTAGATTGGTATATATTAATTAATAAGTTCCAGTGTTCTAATTATTTTTAATTTTCAAAACAACAATGTAGGATGCTTGGGATTGGACTCTTGGTGAAAGATTGGAAATTATTGTCAGGTTATAATTACTAATTTGTAGTTTTTTGTTTTATTTTGGTATATTATTACATTGTACAATGTAAATTGGTTGAGGACTTTGGTTGTTTAATTAATGTTTGGTTGTGATTAGATGGTTGTTTGGGGGCTCCTTTACATGTTTTATTTATATTGTATTTGTCATTGTGCATTTCCTTCTCTTTTGTTTTGTAATGTATATAATTTAATTATTGTATTTAATTTTTTTAATTGACTTTTACATCCTTTTTTGGAAATTGGAAGCCCATTAGGGTGTTGATATTTTTTATAGTGTTTTAAAAGTCCATATATTATAATGGGCGTTGGGCCTTCAAAAGTAGGCCTAGGGATTCAGAATTGAGCCTTGGCCCAAGCAGAATTCGATCAGAGTTCTGAACTTCAATCGTGACTGTCGATCAAAATCAAACTCCCACTCCAATCAGAATTAGAGTTAGAGTATATGATTACCTCCTACTCCAACCAATGGCTCTAGCTAGTCAAGGTCGAAAGTCAGAGGATGCCACTCTGACTCTATTGGAGCTTATGGCAGCTAAAGTGCCCCTCCAGCACCAATCTGGGTGGCCCCCATGACAGGGCCAGACGGTGCCAACCGCGTTGCGACTACTTTCTTTTCTTGGAATATTTTAAATCATTTATCATATTTAGCAAAATAAATTTACCATTCATGCAAATTTCAATCTCATCTTACAACTACTTACAAACATATCAAGATTTTATTGTCCGAATATCAATATTGGTTCTCCCACCAAATCATGCGTTACCATGTAAATTGACAAGGGCTAAAAACTGGCCATGATAAAATAATTTTAGATAAAAATTATAAATTACATATATATTATTCAGATTTTATTTTATTAAATATTATTATTCTTTTAAAATTTTCAAAAATTAAATTATTTATTACATTTTTTAAAAAAATTAAAAGAATTAGAATAATAAGATAAAATGAAATAGTTTGCATTCAAGAGTTGGACTGATATGGATAATAAGATGAGGTTGAATAATTTTATATAAAGTTGAATAAAAAATATTATTAAAATATTAATTTTAATATTATTATTCTTCTAAAATTAGAAAAAGTTGAATTTTATATAAAAATTTATAAAATTATAATGATGGGTTGTGAAAGTTTTGCCTTGGTATCCAAACAAAGTTATCTAACTGCGTCTGGTAACAACACCTGAAATGGTAACCACACCAGCAAAGATGATTATCATATGCATTTTAAGTTTAGTTTCAAGGGCTCATTAGACTAACAAAACTAACTTTAACAAATAATCCGATATTTTATCTTTCAAGCTCCAACAAGGTAGAAAGGCAAACAGCATACAATAAGACCGGAAAATTTGCATTTAGAAAAGAGAAGTCCCCTTCCCCTTCTTGTCTCCACCAATCTCAAAATGCTTGCACCTCTGCAAATGCAGGTCAATAATCATGCCTTGACATAAAGGAACAGGGAAGCCAAAACAACCATGTAATAAACTAAACTAACCTTAATTGGGTGCTGAGAAACATGCTTGCAACCCTGGCACTGCAACCTCAGCACAATCTTCTTAGTAGTCTTGGCCTGTTTAGAAAAGTGAGCGAAAATGAAGTCAAAATTGAACATGTTATTACCCTAATTTTTGTATCAATAAGATGACCAAAACTAAAATTCAATTTATCTCCTGATAGCTATCCGAATAATTCTAGATTTAAATCTTTTTGTGCTGTGCATTGATTCAGAGTCTAAACAAGTGAACATCATCAGACCTTTTTGTGGAATACGGGCTTGGTCTGTCCTCCATAACCAGATTGTTTGCGGTCATAGCGGCGCTTACCCTGAGCAGCAAGACTATCCTTGCCCTTCTTGTACTGTGTAACCTTATGCAAGGTATGTTTCCTGCACTCCTTGCTCTTACAGTATGTTTTCTTCGTCTTAGGTACGTTCACCTGCATTCCAAGGGCAAAAGAAAATAAACAAAACAGAAGACAAGCAGTAAAGAATGAATAACAGATGTCAGAGCATGATCACATCACTTTAAAACATTATACAAACTAGATCTGAATCCTCTCCAACATGACCAGCACTCTGAACATAGAGAGACCATCCACTAGCTTCCAACATAATTTTTTTCAAGCATCCAATTCGACGCATCTGCAATATCACCATTTTCACACTACCCGCTACATGTGGCTAATTATTTGGTGCTCTCCGTCCTTTTATTTAATTTTTAACAGTCATTCACTTAAAAGTTTGCTTAAGCCTTTTATGCCAAGTCAAATATTTCAACCAGCAACCAGAAGATACCCCAAAGATTCCTCCTGACATTCTTCTTCTAAAATCCAATATTATTGCACTTGTTATGTTTAAAACCTCTCCACCTAAACTACATCTCATCCTGGAAAGACTTTTTGACATATTCATCCTGGCCAAACTTAATTCCTGAATAGGTCTCTTAAATGCTCAAAGCTTTAGCATAGGGGTTTAATTGCTAAAACTCATGATTTCACGAAGCCATCTACTTCTTAAATGAACAAAATTCTTTCAAAATAACACTAGGAGCTTTTTAATGGTACGTTAGACACAAGAGCAGGCACAGAATTGAAGACGAACTCACTTATATCAACCACAGCCTCCAAGGGTTACAAATACAGGAAGCACATCTAAGCTATGGGAAATAATAGAAGATGCTAACATTCTCCATTATTACTTGCATTTTAGTCATAGCTAGCAAATATCAATCAGAGAAACCTGCGAAGGTACACCTACATTATATGCAATGCATACTCACGAAACATGAAAGAGCATATTAGGAGTATAGAAATCCAAAAATTTCATCTGAGAGCTTATTGAAAACCATCATTAATGAATACACTAAATATCCTGGACTCAAGGGTACAATATGCATTGAGCCCGTTTCAACTTCTAAATAAATTTCAAGCCATCACACAATATCTTATGATTGTGTAAATCTACCCACAAATGGAACAAGTCCATGGATAAAAGGCCATGCCACAGGAAATGGATTTCACCGTCTCACCAAATATCTTATGACTGTGTAACCATACCCACAAATGGAACAAGTCCTTGGACAAACGGCTATGTTGCAAGAATTGGATTTCCACGTTTTATGGTCATAACATCATATGCATCTATAAAAGCGCCCACAATTTCAGAAGTAGGCACAGGAAGAACTGAAGACTTCAATTAATTGGCGAATATGACAAATATACTGGTAAAAAATTCTTTCCATTTTCATTTCTCACACGAAAAGGGTTCTGAATGCAATGTTCAAAGACAGCAAACCGCGCTTTTAAAGCAAATCAGCACAGACATATTAAACAGACATCTTTCAAAACTATAGTTACTGTCAATCTTAAAACGAGCAATTAAAAAGTCACTAGAAAATGCCATCCAAGTAGAGAATCACTTCTCGGATTCTTAATACTCAAAGGAATTCCCAGGAGGTAAACAAAGCGATCCATCGAACCGTCCGCAAATACTAACATGACACCTAAGTACGGTGCCACGTGCATGTATGTTAGATAATACCACCTTACAAGCCAGTGATACTGCAATACCATAAACTGCAAACAATTTTGTTCAATAGTAGAGTATACAAACATATAAATTACTATTTGGCTACAGCAAGGAGCAATATCATGTTGTGATTTGATATGCTTAAAAAGCAGTCTTCATTTGTCTCGAGTCCCAAAAATTTCGAAGAGCCCGAAAACAAAATTTCGAATTTTCCCAAGTTTCCAAAGCAAGCAAACACAACGTATATATGGATGCGCGAACTATAGAATAAAAAGTCGAGGAACCACTTATCCAGAAGAGAACAAGAAAACAATAAACCGATATGAAGCAAGAAATAAGAAGAAGAATTAAATCGCAGATATATATGGCTTCGAAACACAAACAACGGAGAGAGACACGGGGGGGGAGAGAGAGAGAGAGAGAGTACCATGGCGACAACTTGAGGTCTGAGCTGCTTCGGAAAACCCTCGAAGCTAAACAAGGAGGCCGTGCAGCAAATGAGTTGGCTTTTATAGGGGCCGGTGGAGTCAAAGTTAGGGTTAGGGTTAGCGTCGACGTTCTTGTTCTCGTTCTCGATCTATATTTCAACAAAAAAATTATCTTAAATTCAAAAAAATAAATAAACTTACTGTTATAAAATTAAAATATATATATTACTAAAAAATTATAAAAAAATATTTAAAACTCTTATTATTCAAGAAGTGAAATTTTCTATATATCTTGTACAAATGAATTGCATATTGAGAGCTCTAATGTAAATCACAACTTAATTATTAAAAATAATTTCATTCGAATACTAAAGTCTTAAAGGGGATCATTCATTGCTCCTCTTTCTTGACTTTTATAACACTCTTTTTTGAATAACTACCTATAAAAAATTATTTCGTTAAAATCTTATCAAAAAAAATCCAGTGAGAAGAAAAATCAATGGTAAAATAAAACAAAGTACAATATGTTTATGTACCACAAAGTACTTTAAAATTGTTTGATTAAAACCTTACAAAAAAAAATTCAATAGGACAAGACCTTAACGAAGAAAAAAGAGTACAATCAGTATAAGTTTTCAAGATATTTACTCTCCCTGAAAAATGCATGATAATAAATCTTTAACCTTTGTATTCTAATATTTTGCACAATTTTCTTAAATGTCGTAGTTGATAATACTTTCGTGAATAAATCTGCTAGATTATCACTTAACCGTATCTTTAATATATCATACTCTGATTTGAGTGATATAGGTAGCATTATTTTTATACAATATTATTAGACTATCATTGATTATGAGAAGACCACAATTTTTATGAATATGTCGAATCACTAATTTCAGCGAAATGCACTCTAGACTTGGTTCTTGAATTGCAATGATCTCTAAGTTATTTGAAAATGTGACAGATAGTGTTTACTTGATAGACCTCCGTGATATAGCAGAATCTCTATAAGTAAACACCGTTGAATCCAAGATTTCAAGTTTCGTATCTATATATATATATTTTGATGATGAGGAGTAAGTAGAAATCTGAAATCTACAACAATACTTAAATTCTCCCTGAAAATATGTGTTATTTTTTCAAATAATAATCAATAATACATTAGAGGGAACATGTTAATATTCTCATCTAAAATATCTCCTCCTCTTGACATTATTAAGGAGAACATGCATAGCGAAAATGATCATTGAGAATCACTAATATTCGACAAAAGTTACAAAAGTTTGAGACATAATTCTATTGATTCGGTGCGGAAGGAAATTCAAATTTGCTTGATATTATTGACAAATGAGATCTTTACGGATATTTGAAAGTTTTGAGTTGTTGTTTAAAAATGATCATTTTCACCTATCGAATACTCACGTAAAATTTTACATTTCTCATTGATCCAATTGTTGTTCATCTAGAACAATACTATAGCTAAGAGAAATTCTTTTGTTAATGTTCCAGATTTGAACCAAGAATCTTTTACACCTCAATCACTCACATTCTCTCCTGAAGCTATCAACACCATGATAGGAGTAGAGATGCATCTTTCTGGTAAAACTGATGCTGAAATTATTGCAGTATAAAAAACATTCAGTACTCAATATGCTGCCTCTATTACAACCATGTCTCGGAGACTACTAGCAAGAGTGAGTGAGATTAATCATCTTAACAATCAAATATCTAAATTGCATCAAAAACTTGCAACTAGAGATAAAAAGAATAAAAGGTTAAGACAAGAAAACAATGAGCTGAAGAAATTTGCAGACTGATATTCTCACGACCTGAAATCACGAATAGAAGATCTGGAATGAAAGAAAGTTCAAATAAAAAGTCAACAACAGCAGCTAACAACAGAGGTTCAGTATTTACGAGAAAGATAAGAATATCATGTAAGTAATCTCATTAGCTTAGCGAAATAGCTTTTGAAAATATGCATCAAGTATATCTTATAATTTTGACTAAGTAAGATTTGAAAAAATGATGATTTATCTTGTTCTTATTTTTATTTCTATAAGAATCATCCTTAGTTTTATTTAGTTTACATCCAATCATCTTTTCATATCTATAACTCATCTGCATTCTTATTTTATAAATTTTTAATGGCTCATTAGTTTCTTCTCGGTATCCTTCATGATCAAGATATGAGGTATTCTTCACCTCAGTTACAAGTTGTTCCTTCATCTTCCGTAGGTGCCAAATTGCAGCAAGTGAGTGATCTGGCTAATAAGTCAGATCAAGAAACTATTTATGAACTAGTGACTCTCGGAACTCGATACTCATCATCTATTGTTAAGTTTTTCAATTAATTGAAGTCCAAAACTCGTAAGGTTGAAGAGCTTAACGAGAGAATTTTTGTACTCCAACGATGTGTTCAAGAGTCAAACAAAAAATTATAAAGTTAAACCAACAGAATAAGAATTTAAAATCATTACTTGCCTTTTCATTTTCATTGTCTAATCCTTTAGACAAAGATGACATGTTGATTTTTGAAAAGCAAATGCATTTGAAAGACGAGCCTAAAAGTCACAAGTTTTTATCAGTCATCCAGCATTTGAATAATAAGATTTTTCATTTTCGAATTCATTCTTTAAATATACAGCAGTTCATGTGATCTCTTCAGGAATTTCAATAATATTTAAATCATCAATATAAATCACAATAATGGTAAATCTAAATTCTAATCTATTAATAAAAACACATTGGCATATATGATTATTCTCGAATCGTTCTCTCAATAGATATTCGCTGAAACGATTATACCACATGTATCTGGATTGCTTTAACCCATATAAAGATCTTTTGAAACTTGATAGAGTACATACTTCTATATGTACTTGATTTAGATGCTTTAGAAATTGTATATCCTTTAGAAATTTTCATATATATATATATATATTATGATCTAATGATCCATATAAATATGCAATGATTACATCCATCAACCACATATTCAATCCTCTTGTAACTACCAAACTAATCAAACATCTAAATGTGATTATATCCATAACGGGAGAATATATTTCATCATAATCAATATTGGGTTTCTGTAGGAAATCTTATGCACCAAATCGTGTTTTGTACTGCACATTTTCATTTTTTCATTACATTTTCGTACATAAACTCACTTATATCTAATAGGCATTACACCCTTTGGTATTTGGACAACAAGTTCAAATACATCTCGCTTTACTAGCAAGTTTAACTCAATTTTAATAGCTGTTTTTCATTTTAGTCAATCATTTCTATGTCGACATTCTTTGATAGTTTTTTACTCACTTTCTTCAATACTTATAGTAATATTAATGGCCATCTTCTATGAAAATATGTTGTCGATAACATTTTTGTTTCTATCTAAAATTTCTTCAGTACTCATGAAATGTATCGAGATCTCGTTATTTTTAAGTACATATTTCTCTCTAGGAGAAAACATTTCATGAAACACCTCTTCAGAATGTGCATTTTTAGAAGATTTTGGGATAGAAGATTTAATCTCTTCAAGAGTGTCAACTATGCTTGTGGTCTGTATTGTAGGTATGAGTTATTCAGAAATACCAAATTCATTTTGTATCTTTCTCTTTCAAAAAATTTTATCTTTTGTACCAATAGGTCTTCCACGCTTTAAGTGTGTTTTAGACTCATCTATGGTTGTCTTGACAATTTGTCATTCAAGGACTATAATCCTTGCTGGAGTATTAACAGTAGAAATATGTGATTTTATCACACATTTAATGTCAGTAAATACATCTGTTAATTAATTTGTAATACTTTGTAAATATATTATTCTCTGAATTTCTAGTTTACATTCATTTGTAGGATGACATAATTAAAAAAAGATTTTATTATCCCAAGTAATTTCTTATCGTGCTTCTAGTACTGATTTTTCATTATTTCAAAACATGATAAAATATTAAAAAGTTTTACTATACTATATAAAAACTTAGTATAAGTGAATCAAGTGATTGGCCGTACAACAGGTAAGGGACCGATGTCCAGTCATACCACATCTATGACATACATATTCATTTTTCTATGAATAATTATTCTAAGGGCTTTTACTCTTATTTGAATTAGATCACTTCTGATGATGTGGTGTATTTCTATTATTATCCCATTTAATATTATCGCTTCTCGGATTAACATTTTTATAATTCTTCCTATCACATCCACGTTCTCGATTTCTTTGAAATGATGCACCATTCGTTTCTGAGAATGATGTAAATCTAGTACTATTCATTCCAAGGAATAATGTTGAACCAGTAAGACGTAACTGATGATTTCTTAATAAAAACTCATTATTTAGCTTAACTACTAGAAGATAAGAGAAAAGTTTAAAATATTTGTTGAACTTTTGTTCTCAATACTGTTGTTGCAGGAACACATTCAATGTCTGAAAAATAGTATGTCTTCTTTAACATATTATCATCAGTGATTTTTTCACTGCATAATTTTTTATATTGAGCTGATTTTAAAGAGTGCAGAATTATAGTCACTACTACTTTTAAAATCTTGCAACTTCAGGTACAATAAGTCATAACAAGATTTTGGGAGAATTACATCTTCTGGTGTTCATATCTTTCCCTTAAATCATTTTACAAAGTAAGATAATTTTTCATCATAAGATACACAGCACAATCCTGCAAAGACACATGATTTTTTTTTTCTTTGATTGTATCTCCCAAATTCATCATATCCAAATGGATCTCATCAAGAATTCAGGATAAATCACTTCTTCCAGAAAATGTCAATAGTAACAAATTTCAATTTTGTGAGATTGATATTTTCTACATATATGAATCATAAAAATAAATATGTGTATCTAAGAAATATATTCATATAATCATGAAAATAAAAACTGAATTTTATCAAGTAATATTTAGCAATATTATATTTTATATTCATCTCGAGAACTGCAAATAATATATTAAAAAATTTACTTGAAATAGAAGACCACTAGTTTCAGAATTGGCAGAACCTCATACTAATAATGTGTTATAAAACTAAAAAGAAAATAATATTATAAGAGAATTTATAAGATAAAATATTTAGAAATATTATTACTCAAGAACTGAAATTTTTTATATATCTCGTACAAATGAATTGCTCCCATATATATTGGGAGCTCAAGCATAAATCACGGCTTGATTGTCGAAAATAATTTCGTTCGAATACTGAAGTTGTAAAGGGAGGGTCATTCATTGCTCTCATTTCTTGATTTTTATAACACTCACATCAATTTTCAAAATATTTTATAATTTATATCATAAAATTATATAAATAAAATTAATTTTACAAAATTAATATTATTAAAATAATATTATTTTTTCTAAAAAATATATTTATTTCACAACATCTTCTATTTATGAAAGTGGCAATCCATATAAACAATGATATTTGGTATGACATTTTTTTTTTCATTTTGTCCTTGATTTTATATTTGTTTCCGTAATTTATCCCTGCTTTTTTGTACATTCTATTCTTGTTTTTACAATTTTGCTCCTGACTTTATCACATCTTTCCATTTTTATCTAATAATATCGTTCCACTTTTGTCACTCTATGTTTGCTCATATTTCCATTTTGCTTGTCTTTTGTGTTTCAATTTTATCTCATACTCCATTGATGCCCCTACCTGATCAAGTGTTATTATCGTTATGCCCTTAACTTTTGTGTTTTTTGTTTTTTGTCTCTGCTGATACTATTGTCAAAGAGACTGTTTTTAGCTTTATGCCCCTGATTTTTGTGTTGTCTACTTCATGCCTGTTGTGTGCTGCCTGACTGATTTCTCGCATCTTTTACCATCATATCTACTTCTTGCAAATCTTTTGATTCTAAAGTCATCTCTTTTATTTTTTTAGGAATCAATCCCTTCAAACGGTTCCAAAAATTCCTTTAGACAGTAAAAAAAAAACACAAATAGAATTGGTTTGATTCCATAGAAGAACAGATGATTACCTGAAAATTTAAAAGAAAAATCCTTCAAAGCCTGCTTCTTTTGACCAAATTTAAAACAAACCCAAAAATCAAAACTTGAACAACAAATAATTAACAAAAATGGATTTAGAGAAATGAGACGTTACAAAGGGAAGAGACCAAGAAGATGATAAACAATCACACTAACAAATGTGCAAAAATATCTCACCTAGAGGGATGCATATATAGAATAAAAACATGAATATGAGATAGATAGATAGATGGAAGAATCACATATTCACAAACATGTAAAAATCACAAAAATGATTCCATAAATCGAAATTGGGTTGTGATTAGAATCCAATTTTCTTTTTCCAATGACCAATGCTTTACAAATTTTTAACCATCCTTCGTGGTCGTTGTTCCTTCAACGGAGACAATGCCTCAACTGGCCTCAAGGTCTCGGATCTCTCAACAACTGCTCTGCCTTTCCTTGATGTTACACATGATGCACAATGAGGGGTAGTACAAGGTAATTGAGAATATATAAGAACAAAAAGAGATTTGGCCTGAAGCACTAGCCTAACCACCAGGAAGAAGAAGTGAAAGATGTGAGAGTGAGGTAGATAGATAGACGTAGGTAGAGAGATATCAGAAACTAGGAGAAAGATTAGAGAATGTCAAACACAGAGAGAGAGAGATAGAGAGAAGATGAAATGAGGAAGATTCGCGAAGGGAGTCTTGCTACATTTCCCAAAGGATATGTACCGAGATCTCTCGAATGCTGTAAAATATATTTTTTTTCTTTGATTTTTCCATTCATTTTTTATAGTTTTAAATATTTTTTAAAAATTAAAAAAATCATATTATTATTAAAAAAATACTTTCTTAATCACTATATAGAAAAAATTAAAAAAAATTGTTTTGCATTTGAGAAAACATCCATGATGATGCAAGGGCAAGATGAGTGAGTTTGAGTTCGTGTGATAATCTGAGATATGGGCGAAATGAGTTATGAAGAGGAATGTGAGGCCGTGGGGGGGAGATGAGAGAGGGATTGATCGGAAGAGAAGGGTTGGGGATAAGGGACCGAGAGATTGAAGAAGGGAGTTGAGTTTGAGAAGGAGGAATTAATGGGTCGTGGCCTAGGACAAGAATTGAAGGAGTAAGGATTGGTAGTTGTGCCGTGGATAAGGCTGAAGAGAGGATGAAATTTTGGGCTGTGACTTTGAAAAAGGAAAAGAAGCCTCATTAAGAATCACATCCCAGAAGATGTAGACTCCTTGATTTGTGAGGTCCAAACATTTATGAGAAATTGGATTAGATTTTTTCATTATGTTTTCTTCTGCAGTACTTCTGAATAATTTTGTACTGCTTTAATCCACCTTATGTGGAGCAGTATTACAACATTATGACTATGTAATCCATGTTCACAAGGTTGATCTACAATTATATCAAACCTCCTTAGCAATTTTCTCCCACATTTGATTTTCAATCAAAACAAATAGAGCAACAATTCCAAAGAGAAATCCCAAAGAGATTAAAGCATTAATGGGGTGATCTTTTAGATTAGAACTTTTTCTTCCCTTGCATCTTTGTTTCCCTGGTAATCATAATCCATACAAGTGAATCTAGCATTCCAACTCATCATCGTATAATACCTTTTCATTTATGTGCCACTGAACTTAGCATGGTTTTTTCAAATTTGATTTTAAACTATAAAATCTACCTAGTTGGATGCTCATGAATTAAGACTAGATTATGAAGATTAATTAAATAATATATAATGATATATATATGGCAGTATTCTTGCATATTCTTCCTGCATAAAATCTATACATTTTCATATATATATATATATATGGTTTTTTCAAATTTGATTTGTTATTAAAAATGATGCCCATGGAATCTAAAGTCAAAGCCTTTATATTCCTACGTGCAATGTCTTCTACTTTAATTTACCATTTATAAAAGCAAAGAACCGGTATGAGTCAATGGCTTTTCAGCATGCAATTTAATTAATAAAATGGAAAAATACCATAATAAGCCAGTGTTTTAGTACTTCAATTTTCATGTAATTCTGTGTAGATCACCCTCAATTATTAGTATTTTAAACAGTTTCTTTTAGAGGATTTGGCTGATATATTGTTCTTGGATGTGTTCTTGGAGTTTTGCTCGTAGATGTAGTTTGAGACCATGCTATTATTGTTTGCCTGTGTGGATTTTTCAGAAAATGAAAAGCTTGGGTTCTCAATCCAGTACAAGTTGTTGGACTGCAAAACATCTTTCCTATCGAACGTGGATTGACGACATTCCAAATCTTATTACGGGGCTTCCCACCACAAGCACAAGCAAAGGTACATACCTAGTAGTCATATCTTTTTCTTTATCTATCATTTTTGTCATCACCCCAAACCCATACTGCTATCATAACTTTTATAATAACTCAATAAATCTTCAAGGGAGTTAAATTCCATCCCCTTCGTTGGCTCATTAAGCATATAATCAACATCAATATTAACATTCTGAGATGTTTTGGCATTGCAACCCTTAATTTCTAGTGGATTTGGTCTATCCTCATTGCTTATACTGGAACTTATATTGATGTCTCAAGTTAGAGATTCCATGTCCTGTAGAAATGAGATCGAGGGATCTAAAGAGTAAAAATACAAAAATTAGCATTTTTAGAAGCCTTATAGAATAGCATTATCAATAATATCAAACTAGAAGCGAAATATTTAATAAGAATCAAATAATATGAAAAAAATATTTGTTATCCTCACCTCAAAAGAAGGCCAATAGTAAGAAAAATATTTTTCCTAAAATTCATTCAAGAATCAAATAATATGAGAAAAATATTTGACCTCCATGTTGAAATCCCACATCCTCATTTTCATGACCATCCATGATCTTACTTCAAAAGAAGGCCGATAGAATTACAGAAACTCACTTTTTGGCAAACCCAATTTCAGCTAGGTGGTACTCTGCAATTGAGTGTAAATATTTTGCATTTAAGCTTTTGGTCAAACATATATAATGGTATATAGAAGTGACTCTAGCATCACTTTAATTTAATAGTATTTGCATCACTTGTTTTGGAGCTAATTGGAAAATATAGTCTCTAACACGAATCTTATAAAAAACAAAATACAAACAAAAGTGAAATGAGCTTCTATATTATGAAATGAAGAAGAAATTTAGCGATTTAGAATGTATGAATTACATATTTAAGATTCAAACTTTTGGACAACTTGATGTAATAATGATGATTACTATAGGGCCTAGTTAAGTCAAGGGGCCCGGAAGCCCCCCAGAATGAAAGCCCGAACAGAAGAAAGTTAATACTATGGGCCCAATAACTTATTCAAGAAGGTGAATAAAGATAGAATCCTGCAAAATCAGGTACATAAACTAATATTCAAATTTCAAGCACATTCTACAGGATTTTATGCAAATACGTGATCACATCCGTTACAAGAAGATAACTTATAAACGGAAATCATATTAAAGGATAAGCATCAACACTATGCCTATATAAACCAGATAACCCTCTATGGAAATTCTATTCTCTAGTTGGCTCTCGGATTACTTCTAAATAATTAGCAAGATTACTAATTTAAGCATCGAAGTTTTCTCAGGCGAAGATCGCTGAATCTCTTCACTTTCTTGTAGGTGAATAGTTGCAGGATAGGAGCAAGACATGTCCTTAACATTGGCGCCGTTTATAGGATTGCTTCGCCTAAGAAACCCTTCAACGGTGTTGGAGATGGTCGTAGTTGGTCAACCTTAATTCCCATTCTTTTGAATGCTTCCCAGAAGAGTATGTCAGTAGAGCTTCCGTTGTCAATCAGCACCCGCCTGGTCACATAATTGGCTATGACAAGAGTGATAACTAAAGCGTCGTCGTGTGGGTATAGCACCCCCTCTCTATTCGCCTCTTCAAAGGATATCACTATCCAGTTATTGTTGAGTTTTCGCTGCTTGGGCGCCCTATCCACCACATAGACTTCCTCATATCTCGCCTTTTACGCATACGCCTTTCGATTGGATGTGGACATCCTGCCTCCAGCAAAACCCCCTGCTATCGTCTGGATCTCCCCAATAGGTGCTCTGTTCCGGTCATCCCTTCGTAATGACTTGTTCCTGCTACCTCTTTGGGGCAATCTGCTCCTGTTGCTTCTTCTGAGCGCCCTGTTTTTGTCGCCGTCTCTTTTTGGTGTCGCCTGGTTACCATTGTTCTGGTAACCGTCGCCTTGGTGCGTTCTTTCAGGGCTGGCGCTCCTTTTAATTTCCCGTTCATAATCTTGTCGCCTTCTAGGTTTCGAACATTCTACTACCATCCGTTCCAGCTCTCTAGTTCCCACTAGTTCAGTGACCCTTTTTTTTCATGGTTGTGTAGTCCTTTGTCCAATGTGAACCATCCGGTGGTATTTGCAATACCGTCCGTCCATCTGATGTTGTTGCTTTTCATCCCGGTCTCCCTCATCTTCTCTGACGCTCAGGTTGTTATGTATCAGCCTGGGGTGCCAGTCTGGCTGTCTTTGCTACCTCCTTTCTCGCCGACTTGCTCCACTTCTTTTATCATATCGCCTGCTTCTCCATTCTCCTTTGCTTCTTTCCTTTTGTGGATCTACCGAGGCTTGCAACGTGTCTTCGATGTAGACAAAAGTATCTGCCTGGTCCATGAATTCCCGGAGGGTGGCTGGGGTCTTTTTAGCCAGCTCCATCATGAAAGAACTCTGCAGCCAGATTCCGCCCAGGAGAGCGGCCAGAGGAATTTTCTCATCTTGGTCATCTATCGTCAATCGCTCCTTGTTAAAGGGCGTAAGATAGCTCTTGAGATCTTTATCTTCCTTTTATTTGACCGTGAGCAAGTAGGCGGTTGGGCGTCGGCGCCTTCTGCTGGGCATGAACTATGTTATGATATGTTTGGCCAAGTCTTTAAAGCTATCAATCGACCTTGGTTTAAGAGTCTCAAACCATCCTTTTGCTGTCCCCTTTAGAGTTAGAGGAAAGGCTCCGCAGGTGATCTCGCCCGGGAAACCGTAGAACGTGATATGGGCTTTAAAGTTTTCCAGATGGTCCACTGAATCCTTAGACCTGTTGTACAGATCTATTTAGGGAACTTTGAATTTCGGTGGGAGTGGGACCCCCATGATCTGCTCGCTGTATGGTAAATCGGCCTGGTTCAGCAGGCGAAATAAAAAAGAGGCGACGACAGAAATAGGGCGCCCAAGAGAAGCAACAGGAGCAGATCGCCACAAAGAGGTGGCAGGAACAGGTCATTACGAAGGGATGACCGGAACAGAGCACCTATTGGGGAGATCCGGATGATAGCAGGGGCTTTTGCTAGAGGCGGGGTATCCATATCCAGTCGAAAGGCGTATGCGCGAAAGGCGAGGTATGAGGAAGTCTGTGTGGCGAACAGGGTGCCTAAGCAGCAAAAACTCAACAATAACCGGAGAGTGATATCCTTCAAAGAGGCAGACAGAGAAGGGGTGCTATACCCACACGACGACGCTTTAGTTGTCACTCTTTTCATAGCCAATTATGTGAATAGGCGGATGCTGATTGACAACGAAAGCTCTGCCGACATATTGTTCTGGGAAGCATTCATTCAAGAGAATGGGAATTGAGGTTGACCAACTATGACCATCTCCAACACCGCTGAAGGGTTTCTCAGGCAAAGCAATCCAACCTATTGGCATCATCACCCTTCCAGTAACTGCAGGAGAGGGAAGGCGAACAGCGACTACCATGACAGACTTCTTGGTGGTCAAAGCCCCACCCTCTTATAATGTTATACTGGGAAGGCCAACACTTAACCATCTCAGGGTAGTAACCTCAACATACCACCTCAAAATGAAGTTTCCAATCAACGGGGGTAGGAGAATTAAGAGGCGAGCAAGCATTAACTCAAGAATGTTATGTGCAAGAACTGGGGAAGAATAAGAACGAAGTGTGTACCGTAGAGGAGATAAAGAACACGTCCACGCCACCTCTCCCACCACCCATAGCGAGAGCACATGGAAAAGAAGTGGAGACCAGAGATGAATAGCGTGAGCAGCACGCCGAGGTCAATGAGCCCCTAAAGCTCATAACCTTATTCCCCAACCGCCCGGAAACAACTGTGCGGATCGGCACGAATGCTTCCTCGGCAGATAGGGAAAGTCTGAAAGAGCTGTTGGTGGAACACAGAGACGTGTTTGCATGGAGCCAAAAAGAAATGCTTGCCGTGGACAATGCTGTTATTGAGCAACGTTTAGGGGTGGACCCCACACACAAACCAGTACGACAGAAAAGGAGATCATTTAGCATGGAAAAATATGCCTCCATTCGCCTGGAAGTTGAAAAATTACTTGCCGCCGACTTTATCAAAGAAGCCCACTACTCGGAATGGCTATCTAATGTAGTTCAGGTAGAAAAGGCGAACAGAAAGTGGAGAATGTGCGTAGACTTCACCGACCTCAACAAAGCTTATCCAAATGATAGCTTCCCTCTACCTCAGATTGATCTCATTGTGGACGCAACAGCGGGACATAGGACACTGAGTTTCATGGACGCCTACTCGGGTTACAACCAGATACAAATGCATGCAGCAGATAAAGATAAGACGACGTTCATAACAGATCAATGGCTATATTGCTATAGGTAATGTCGTTCGGGCTGAAGAATGCACGGACGACCTACCAAAGGCTGGTCAACCAAATGTTCACAAATCAGATAGGGAAGGCTATGGAAGTCTATGTGGATGACCTCTTGGTGAAAAGCAGGGAGCCCACCAAGCACATCCATGATCTGAGGGAAGCATTCGGGGTATTACGTCAGTACAAGATGAAGTTAAACCCCTCCAAGTGCCCCTTTGGATTCGAGTCAAGGAAGTTCTTGGGGTTCATCGTGTCTGAGAGAGGAATCGAAACCTCCCTAGAAAAGATAGAGGCCATAGTCAATATGAAGCCGCTGGGCAACTTGCATGAGACACAGCGGTTGGCAGGAAAAGTAGCCGCCTTGGGCAGATTTATAGCAAGGTCCACCGACAAGTGCATGCCCTTCTTCCGAGTGCTATGCTAGGCACATTCATGGAATGAGGAGTGTAATGAGGTGTTCAAAAGACTAAAGCAATATCTGACCAATTTGCCCCTCTTGAAGCAACCGGAAAAAGGCGACGTACTCTGTGTGTATCTAGCCGTCTCCCCACATGCAATGTCAGCCATCTTGGTAAAGGAAGAAGGGGCCGTTCAGCACCCCATGTATTATATAAGCCGAACCCTCAGAGGAGTAGAAGTAAGATATCTCAAGATTAAGCTGCTAGCATTCGCTTTGGTAACGGTGGCCCGGAAACTTCGCCCATACTTTCAGGCTCATATGGTAAGAGTACTTACAGAAGCACCGCTGACGAGAGCCTTGAGGAAACCGGACTGCACAGAGAGGTTAATAGGATGGTCAATCGAACTGAGCGAATTTGACTTAAGATACGAGCCAAAGAAGGTGGTTAAAGGACAAGTGCTAGCAGACTTCATGGCAGAATGTTCAGATTTTCCCCAAGAAGTTACAACAGTACTGGCCGGCAAATCATGGATAATGCATATAGATGGCTCATCCTATAAGGCGGGATGGGGCCTAGGCATATATTTGCTTAGGCCTAACAACGAAGAAAGGCACTACCTGGTCACGCTAACTTTTAAAGTGACAAACAACGAGGCCGAATATGAAGCACTAGTAACTAGGCTGTCTAAAGCAGTTCAGATCGGGATAACTGAGATAGAAGTCAGGTATGACTCACAGATCATTATTAACCAAGTGTTAGGCTTGTACGTCACTAAGAGTGAGAAATTGAAGAAATATCTAGAGTGTATCTGGGAAGTACGTGATCTATTCTTATATTTCATTATAACCCAGATACCCCGAGCAGATAACGAAGTAGCGGACAAACTGGTATGAACGGCATCTGGGATGGAAGAAACGCCCCTTCCCTGGCAAGTTGAAAGGAGAATCATTGAAGCCCCAGCCGTTGGCATGAAGGTGGTAACATTAGGCCCCAGTATCCTCAAGTGGGCAAGTGAAGTGGTAGAATACCTAGCGGGAGGTAAACTACCAGAGGGAGGAGAAAAAGCACGGAAAGTAAGGAGGAAGGCAGTCAGGTTCCTGCTTCTTGACAGGACTCTTTACAGAAGGGGTTTCTCTGCCCCTTTACTGTGATGCATCTCGCCCTAGGAGGCACAATACTTCCTAGCTGAGATACATGAAAGAATATGTAGCAACCACTCGGGATGAAGGGCCTTGGTCACGAGAGTTCACCAAGAGGTGCTTTAAATGTCAAGAGTATGCGCCCACACAACATGCCCCACCGGAAGAACTCATGTCCATAACAGAGCTATGGCCTTTTGCCTAATGGGGCATGGACCTGGTAGGACCTTTCCCATCTGGGAAAGGTGGAGTGAAATTCATGATAGTAGCTATGGATTATTTCACTAAATGGGTATAAGCAGAATCATTGGCAACCATAACTAGCAAAGTCGTGATAAGGTTCCTATGGAAGAATGTTGTCTACAGGTTTGGGATACCCCACAACATAGTAACAGATAACGAACGATAGTTTGACTCTGACCAGTATTGGGATTGGTACGCTGAATTAAAAATCAAGGACAAATATTCTTCACCAGGCCACCTCCAAGCCAACGGGCAGGCTGAATCAACTAATAAGGCGTTGCTCTCAATCCTGAAGAAGAGGGTCGCAGAGAAAAAAGGAGATTGGGCGGATGAGCTTCTGGGAGTACTTTGGGCATACAAAACAAAAGTCAAGACACCTACCGGAGAATCCTCATTCACACCAACATACGGAACTGAGACAATACCACTAGTCGAGGTGGGATTGCCCAGCTACAAAACAAGCCACTACTCTACCCATCAAAATGACCACAAGCTGGAAGAAAATTTGGACCTGGAAGAAAATTTGGACCTAATAGAAGAAGAAAGAGAAAACGTGGAGGCCATAATGCTACGTGAGAAGGACAAAACCGAGCAGTATTTCAACAAGAGGGTAAAGCCCAGAACCTTCAAAGTCAGAGACCTAGTCTTGAAGAAACACGGAGTAACAACCCAGAGCCAGGGAAAAATAGGACCCTAATGGGAAGGGCCCTACTTGGTGGTTGCAAACAACAGGCCTGGGTCGTACTGGCTAAAAGACAGTCAAGGAAAGGAACTGCCTCATCCATGGAACGTAGAACACTTAAGAAGTTTTACCAATAGTGTCGTCAGTACCTTTAGTTCAGTTATGTTTTCCACATTCCCCTAGTAGTAGTTTTCTCTTTTCTTTATTATTAACGGTAGTTCGTGTTTTAGTACTCTTATTACAGTCGAACTCCTGAATAATTATAGTTATAACATTCGAATTTATTGTTCTAAGAATCTCAGTATTCGCCCAGTCTCAACTGCACTAATTCTCATATTCTATCTAAAGTACGTGTGACTACTTGGGGCGCCATGTACAAAAAAAAAGACAAAGGGGGGCGTACGGAAGTCAATAGAACCTGCAGCCCCTAACCATTGGCACAAAGGTGTTGCATTCGAGGAAGGCTTCATGAATAGAGACCCGCGGCAAGTTGTCCAGCTCGTAGGGTAAATGGAAAGGTCGCGGACCGCCCAAAACATAAAACACCAAGGATGTGCTGAGGCAAAAGATCCCGCCTATCTTAAACATCAAAAACAAGTAAAACACTCGCAGGTGTCACATGAAAAAGGAGGCACTGAGGCAAAAGACCCAGTCTACCTAAAACACCAAAGATGAGTAATGCACTCGCAAGTGTCGCACAAAAAAGGAGGCGTTGAGGCAAAAGACCCCGCTTACCTAAAACACTAAAGACGAGTAAAACACTCATAGGTGTCGCACGAAAAAGGAGGCACTGAGGCAAATGGCCCCGCTTACCTAAAACACCAAAGACGAGTCTCAACACTCGTGATGCCAAAAAAAAAATAAGAAGAAGGAAGATAAATACAGGGAAGGACCGGGGACTGCCCAGCTAACAAAGAACCCACAACAAGCTATCTAGCTTGCGGGGTTGAAGAAAAGGCCAAGGACCAGAAGAATAGCTTAAACAAAAGCAAAGGCAAGGGTGAAAACAGACTACAATGGGAATCAAGACGAACACTCAAAACAGTTCAGCTTACGAACCAAGAATCCGAGATCAAAGCAAATAATTGTTGTCATTTACAAGAAAGGAATTGATTACAGGTCAAGGTTACAATGCGCAATCACTTTCTTCAGGAGGAGACAGTGGAGGCATGTTCAAAAAGGCATCTGGAACTTCCTTGCGCCTAAACTTATCGAGCCGTATCGAGGGCCTGGAAGTCTGTGGCAGGGTCAACCAAGAGACTGTTCCTCAGGCGCACAATGCCAGCACCATGGCCGTAAGAAAAGGCCGTGTCCCTAACTTGAGGAACCATAGCCAATTGGGCCCGAAGACGAACGATGTCCGCCTGAGCAGCAACCAACTGGTCTGCCTTCTTGGCCAAAGCAACCAAGTTGGCCTTCCTAAGCTCCTCGTCTGTGTTCGCACGGCTTGCCTTGTACTTCTGGTGGCGTTCTCTGAGTTTAGCCAGAGAACCCTGTGCCTTGGAAAGGTCTTGAGTCGTAAGGCGTACTTTCTCCAGGGCGCCCAGCAGGTCCTTCGACAAGCCACTACACTGTTCTTGAGAAATGGTAAGCTTCTCCCGGACCGAGTCTGTCTCTCCACTACGGGCAAGGAGCTCCAAGTCCCAGCAGCCCAATTTAGAATTGAAGCCCTATTGGGCTTCGGAAAGCTGCGCCTTCGCCAGGTCCCTCTCAGATTGCAAGACCTGGCAAGAAAAGTCGTCCATAATCTTCACCTCTTCAGCAAGACGAACAGCGTCCTAAAACTCAAGGACCTCATCATCGTGCAACTTCAACTCCCCTTGAAGAGAGTTGATGAAACCTTCTGCTTGATCCAACGCAGCTTTGGCCGCCTGCCATTTCCCCTTAATTGTCTCTTCCTACCGAACAAAATTAGTCACTACCCTAGCCGCCAGGTTGTCAACACCTTTTAAAAAAAGAGAGAGAGAGAGCCTAGGTAAGGAAAGGAAAGGAAAACAAGGAGAAAAGGTGAATGAAGAAGACAAGTAAAGGGATACCGCAGAAAACCATTCTTTTAGTTGGTTGGCCATTTCAATGACAATCTCGGCTTGTGCAAGAATTGGCGAAGAAGAGGCACCCCACTGTCGTCGCCTCTGGTATTCCTCCTGGGACCACTGATTTCCTCAGCTGCCATGATCTTTAAAGGCATAGGAGCCGCACACTCCACCTGGCCCGACAAGTGCACAGTATCAAGTGGCAAGTCAGGACGGGTTGTCTCCTCCACATGGGTGCCTTCTCTAAGCAAGTTATCTAACTCCTCGTTAGTAAGGGAGTCGGTCGCTCCACCGAAAGAAGACGCTGGAAGAGAAATTGAGGAGAGACACTCCCCGCTGCCAACCAAAAAAGGGGTATTACCTCCAGATATGATAGTAGGGGGAGTTTCCAAACCAAGCCTGCCCACGGCCGAGTGAGGACAAGTGCCTACTTGAGCAACAATCAAGGTGCCTCCTTCCCAACCAAAAGGTTGGGCTCCGACCAAACTCTCTTCCACCTCTCTAGAGGCGGCCTCCAAGGGTGATGATGGGCACAAGCTGGAGTTGGTAATTCGCTCCAATTGGAGGGCGGCCACAACGTCGGCAGGCAGTCACTGCCAATGTTTTGAATACCGTACCGGTGAGCGTACCGGTCAAGGCACTGGAACGAAATATTTCGGTACCGGTACCGTTTCGTGTACCGTTTCAGAATAGTCTATACATAAAAAAAAATTAAATATATAAAAATATATAAAAATTATATTTCAAAATAATAGTCTCAATTATATATATTAATATATATGTAAATAATCTAGTCTAAATTAGGATAAAAAAATAGGAAGAAATGAAAAAAAAAAAAAAAATTCTCAAATCCGGTACAGGCCGGTACACATGGCCAGTACGGCCGAAATACAGGCCGGTACGGCCAAAATCTGGGCCGATACGAAACAGACCCCATTTCTGTATCGGCCACTGCTCCGATACGGTATGTACCGGCCGTACCGGCGGGTACGGTACGAAATTAAAAACATTGGTCACTGCCCCTCATGGGTCCCTCAATAGAAGAGGGCGCAAACACAGGCGCATGAGCCAGAAAGCTGGTTTAAAGAGGCGCCTGGACTTGAAAAGTGGCGGCCAGTTCAAAAAGAGCTAGGCTGGCCAGACCTTCCCTGTTCCCTAACCCAACAAATTGCGGCCTTGTGGAAGAACCACTAGAGGCGGCAGATGCAGAAGCCGCTGGTGATGTAGTCGCCTCAGACTGGTCGCCCCCTAAACTAGCCTTGGCCTTTGAGAGCAGCTGCTTAGGAGCACCCGCTGAGGATGTCGAACCTCCTTTTGAAACTGGAGGCATGGACACTAGCTTTAGACCCCCTTCGGTAGGACTGTAAAAAGACCGGTCCAAATTTTACATGGACCGATTGATTCCGGTCTGGTCCCAATCCAAATGATTTCTCTCCCTAAACCAGACAGGATTGGACCGAACCCCATATATATATATATATATTTTTATATGTATATATAAAAATAGTATATAAATTATAATATTAATATTAATATAAATTAATATATTAATAAATTAATATATTAATATATTATATATAATATATAATATATACTTTTATAATATTAACATATTATTATTTATTGATTGACTAGTTGTAATATAAAAATATAAATTATAATATATCTATATAGAATATTAATAATAACTTATAAGTAATAAGTGTATTATTATTATTTAATATATTATTATTAATTTATCACTATTTACTAACATATAAATATATAATATACTAATATAATAGTGTTATTAGTTATAATTTACTAACATACTTAATATATAATATACTAACATATTAATATATAATATATACTCTTATAATATTAACATATTATAATTTATAGTAGTTAAATTTGGGTCAAAAAAATATTTGATCATTGTAAAATTTTAGATTAAACTTAGTTCATTAAATCATATGGGGCACTCCTGGACCGGACCGAAATGTCCCTAGACCAAATTGGACTGGACCGGTATGGACCGAAATCTTGTTCGGTCCGTCCAGGGTGAGAGAATTTTTGGATTAAATAAAACTGGTTCACAAATCTTCTAGACCGGACCGGATCAGACCGAACCATTTACACCCCTACCCTTTAGGAGACACCAAGGGTTTCTTCGGGTAAGGAAGTTGAGAAGGATCATCAATACGAGTCCTTTTCTTTTGACCCTTATCATTCTTCTTCTTGGCCCTTATCTCTTTTTTGTCCTCGCTCGCGTCAGTCCCCAACTTCTTCTTCTCCTTTGGCTCCACCTTCTTATTCCGCACAACCACAACGCCTATCATGCTTTTGTCCGAAGGATTAGGCAGAGGGGCAGGAATAACATCCGTGATCATAAAATCACGTCCTTGGGCAAATGAGCGATTGGGGAACGTCAGAAACTGGTCTATGTGGGTGGGGGACAATAGTTTATGTGAAAAGAAAAGAAGCAAGAACAAGAGACAAGAACAAAAGAATGCAAAGAACGGGAGAAATACCAAGGAATAAAATAAACAGAAGAGAGAAAGGAAAAAATGGATAGGGGGTATTTAAAGGGCAAGATGACTGTGGAACACCAACGGACGAGACATTATAACTTGATGCGAAGATAGAGAAATAGCCGTCAGATATAAGATAACCGTCATACGCTACATTTTCCCACTACTGCCACGATTATTGGGCACGAAGATGAAAAGACGACAGGCAAGTGAAAGGACAAAAAAAAAAAAATCACATTCTCATGCATATTTGGGCGGGAATCAAAAGCACATAAAAGTCAAAATAAAATGAATTCCCTACGCCTTGAGGCGTAAAGAATTCGCGGGATAGCTATAGGGCCTATTTAAGTCAATGGGCCTGTAAGCCCACCAGAATGAAAGCCCAAACAGAAAAAAGTTAATACCATGGGCCCAATAACTTACCTAGGAAGGTGAATAAGGATAGAATCTCGCAAAATCACATACATAAACTAATATTCAAATCTTAAGCACATTCTATAGGATTTCATACAGATACGTGATCACATCCGTTACGGGAAGATAATTTATAAACATATCAAAGGATAAGCACCAACATTATGCCTATATAAACCAGGTAACCCTCTATGAAAATTTTATTTTCTAGTTGGCTTTCGAACTACATCCAAGAGGGGGAATTTTGTGGTCCACGCCTTGGCATTGGAATATCGGCCTTCAAACGTAGCCACAAGTTGTCCTTTTTCCTTCTTACGAAAGACAGCTACATAACCCTTATTGACCGTCCTCACATCGTAGAAAGCCAAAAACTTTCGAGCAGTCATATTGATGTATGGGTCATTGAGGGATTCTAGAACCATCTAGAAGACAATGCAGGAGCTTTCATCACAATGGAATCTGGGATGCCAAACTCCTTTCGGATCTCAGCCAAATGCTTCTCTCGAACGCTTGAGTGCCATGTGTATCCATTAAACGTTGTGCCCTCAGGAATGTCAAAAGAGTGAACTGAACCACTACCTTGTTCTGCCATGGGGTTGTGAAAAGAAAAGAAGCAAGAACAAGAGACAAGAACGAAAGAATGCAAAGAACGGGAGAAATACCAAGGAATAAAATAAGCATAAGAGAGAGAGAAAAAAAGGAATAGGGGGTATTTAAAGGGCAAGATGACTGTGGAATACCAACGAATGAGACATTATGACTTGATGCGAAGATAGAGAAATAGCCGTCAGATATAAGATAATCGTCACACACTACATCTTCCCACTACTGCCATGATTATCGGGCACGAAGATGAAAAGACGGTAGGCAAGTGAAAGGACACCCAAAAAAAAAAAAAGATCATGTTCTCATGTATACTTGGGCGGGAATCAAAAGCACATAAAAGTCAAAATAAAATGAATTCCCTATGCCTTGAGGTGTAAAGAATTCGCGGGGTAGCTGTAGGGCCTATTTAAGTCAAGAAGCCTGGAAGCCCACCATTTTGAAAGCCCAAATAGAAGAAAGTTAATACTATGGGCCCAATAACTTACCTAGGAAGGTGAATACGGATAGAATCCCGCAAAATCACGTACATAAACTAATATTCAAATCTTAAGCACATTCTACGGGATTTCATGCAGATACGTGATCACATCCGTTACGAGGAGATAACTTATAAATGGAAATCATATCAAAAGATAAGCACCAACACTATACCTATATAAACTAGGTAACCCTCTATAGAAATTCTATTTTCTGGTTGGCTCTCGAACTACTTCTAAATAATTAGCAAGATTACTGATTTAAGCATCGGAATTTTCTCAGGCAAAAATCGCCAGATCTCTTCACTTTCTTGCAGGTGAACAGTTACAGGACATGAGCAAGACATGTCCTTAACAAATACCTTCACCATATTTTACTCCTTGTAAGCTATTACCCACAAGACTCAATGTCGTAAGAGATGTAAGCCACTTAGACATGGTATGATGCTGTCATCAAAGCCATTCCCATCAAGATATAATGTCTTCTAATTTCTCAATACGGCGATCCTTTTGAAAGCTTGCAAGAAAATTATTGAAAGACATAAGAAAATAATTTTATCATTTAATGTCCTCAACAAGATAAAAAAGAAAGAAAGAAAAAAAAAATTATAGCAAACTTTCCATTCACACCATTTATAAATACACGTGTAAGAATAGTTATAAATAAAAGTACATGTATTTATTTAAAAAACATAATAAATGAATTTGAAAAAACATTTACACTTAAACAACAAAGATGTTTGGTACACCAAGAATTCAGAAAAAAAAAACCAACCTGAGCACCCAACCAAAGACTCAACAAACTTATTAAAAACAAATGAATCAAATAAACAATAAAAGACACCCCTTAATCAAACCATAGAATCAAATAGGACAATTAGAGGCCACGATCCAATTGACAACAACCATAGAAAATATCTTTATTTCCACATTCCTAAAAGCCAATCTGGACAAATGTTTAACACCATGCAACAATGGCATAAATTCAACATAATTATTAGTGCCAAAATCAAGAGGGACTGAAAAAGTTAGCTCCAAATTTCTAGATGAATCACGTATTAAACCACCAGCACCAGCTTTCCTCAAGCTCTCCCAACTGCTTCCATCTATATATGATCCCCACCTTCATTCTTCTTTCATCTAATTTGTTTTAAAATCTATATAATCCTTACCCATTTGTCTAAGGACATCATGCTTACTCATTATCGGCCTTGCATTTCCACCATGAAAAATCTGCTACATGATGTTTTAGTAAAAATCAAAAAATTACAAAAACCCTAGATTATTATCAATGTCTGGCAAATTACATAGATACAAAATTAATTGAAAACCAAAAAATCAAAAACAAGGAATGAATCACAAAAAACCAAAAAATGGGAGAGACGATGGGTGCTTGCGATGGAAATAGGTCGGACAGGTTTCACACGACGACTTTTCTCCAAGTGGGCTTAGACGGCGATAACGACAGCTCAGGAGGCTGGGCTCAAATGATGTCGGATAGACGAAGATGGAATGGGACTAGGTAACCGGCAGGTCCTGCACACGAGTCTCCAGCCAATTATACAGTGAGAAAGTCACTGATAATGATATGTTAAAGAAAATATATATTATTTTTCATATCTCGAATGTGCATATACAGTAGCAGTATCGAGAGATAAAGTCAAAAAAATATTATAAACTTTTATTTTGTAGTCTAGTGGTTGAGCAAAATAATTAACTTTTGTTAATAAATCATTAGTCACGTCCTACTGGTTTCACATCAATCCCTGAAGTGAATGGTATTGAATTTATACTATTTCTAGAAGTGAACGATACATCATTTCAAAAGAACCGAGGACAGGAAGGTGGTAGAAAAATTATAAAAGTGTGGGATCTCATAAACGACAAGGGTAAAAATTCAGAGAACGGTAAAAACTCTTTAACAATTATTCATAAAAAGATGAAAATGTTTGTCATAGATGTGATATGACTGGACATTGATTACAAACCTATTGTACGACCAAACACTTGATTCACTTATACTAAATTTCTATATATTATAGTAAAGTTTTTTAATATTTGGTGATGCTTTTTTAAAGTAATAGAAGCTTTATATATTTTGTAAAATCATGAATCATATTGATAAACTTTTTATCTTTAAGATGAATGATAGGGATATATGTCTGGCTGATAGTGTTACAACTAATATAATTCTTAAAGATAAGAATTATTTTCAAAATCTAACACTAAGTAAAACCTATGTCCATACTATATTAGGTTTATTAAATCTAATTGAAGGTCTCAAAAGAGCTTATATTGTATTGTCTAATGACACTAAATTTTATATTAATGATACTCTATTTTTTTCACAATCTAGAAGAAATTTATTGAATTTCAAATATATACATTTTAATGATTATTATATTAAAACCACTAACTAAGGCAAAAAGGGCATCTTCTAATTACTAAAATGATTTCAGGCTAGAAGTTCCTATTAGAAAAGCTGGTTACTCTTTCGTTTGGATTGTATTATATATAAATGAAAACAATTGAATCATATGTGGTAATGCACCAGAAGTACATTGACTCCAAAGTATTTATGATTTGGCATGATCACATTGAATATTCGGGATGAATAATAATGAGACGAATCATTGATAATTGATATGGACATCCCTTAAAGAATCAAAAGATTATTTTATCTAATGAATATCCGTACTCTATTTGTTCTTAAAGTAAATTGATTATCAAACCATCTCTCTGAAAAGTTGTTGTTGAGTCCCATCTTTTTTATAAAAGATTCACAGGAATATATGTGAGCGTATTCATCTATCAAGTGGACCATTTAGATACCTTATGATTTTGATTGATGCATCTAGAAGATGGTCACATATTTATCTACTTTTCACTAGAAATGTTACATTTTCTAAATTTCTTGTCCAAATAATTAAATTATAAGCACAATTCCCTGACTATCCGATTAAAACTATTCGATTGGATAATGCAGGTGAATTTACATCTCAAGTTTTTTATAATTATTGCATATCGATAGGAATAAATGTTAAACAACCTGTTATCCATACGCACATTCAAAATGGTTTAGTTGAATAATTGATCAAAAGATTTCAGTTAATCGTCAGACTTTTACTTATAAAATCAAAACTACTTGTTTCTGCCTGGAGACATGCTATACTTCATACAGTATCATTGTTTATGATTATACCATTTGCATGTCATAAAGATTCTCCATTACAACTTTTATTTGCTTAATAATCAAATATTTCTTATCTTCGTAGTTTTGTATGTACTGTATATGTTTTAATTGTACCTCGACAACGTATAAAGACAGGTCCTCAATATAGATTCAGAATATATGTTGGTTTTGATTTTTCTTCTATTATTAGATACTTTAAGTCTCTTACAAGGAACATGTTTAAAGCACACTTTAGGGATTTTCATTTTGACAAATCCATTTTTTCACCATTGGGTAACGAAAAGTCGGTACCTGAAACACGATAAGAAATTACTTGAAAAAATAATACATTGTCTCAATTTGATTATCTTACAAATGAATATAAACTAGAAATTTAGAGGATTGTCCATTTACAAAGTGTTGTAAATCAATTACCAGATGTATTTATTGACACTAAAGATATTGTAAAATTATATATTTCTGCTGTTAATACTCCAACAAGGATTGTAGTCCCTGAATGACAAGTTGGTAAAATAGTAATAGATGAGTTTAAGACACGCTTCAAGCGTAGTAGATCTATTGGTACGAATAATAAAATTTCTCAAAAGAGAAAAATACAAAATAAATTTGGTGTTCCTAAACAATCCATACCTACAACACAAGCCGCAAATATTGTTGATGCTCCTGAAGATATCAAATATTCTATTCTAAAATCACTTGAAAATGGACCTCCTGGAGAGGTATTTCATGAAATGTCTTCCCCTGAAGAGGAACAAATGCCTAAAAATAATGAGATCTCAACATATTTCATGAATACTAGAGAAATAATAGATAGAAACAAAATTTTTGTCGACAACATACTTTCATATAAGATGGCCTTGATATTACCAGAAGTAATGAAGAAAGTGAGTCAAAAACTATCGAAGAATGTTGACATAGAAATGATTGATCAAAATGGTAAACAACTTTTGAAACTGTGACATCCCCAATTTTCATTTATCATTCAATGCAAATTGAAGTGTTAGGGTAAATAACGCTAGGCTACTTACCCCCGTACTTATCGTAAATTAATCCATGCACCTAGACTTACTAGCACATGCAGTGCAAATCGCAGCGAAAAAGTGCTGAATAAAATTAAATTTTAGAGATCACATGGAGACACAAAACCTTAATATCCATATCGTCCATCCATAAAATAACATTGCATCCTTACAATAACCCAGTTAATTTTCTTAATCCTTAGATTATATACAAACTTATCAAAATATCACCTTAGGGTTGCCTAGACTCTTTCTTCACTTCGAAAAACTCGCTGCCATGCCAATGCCAGTCCCTACTACTATTAACTGGGTCAAAATTTCTATGGAGAGAGAGTACTCCAGAGATCCCCTCAGAATTTCTCCGGGTCTCTCGAGCAACTAGAACCTAAGCCATGGCCATCATTACACCCTACAGCAAAACTTAAATTTCAAAAAGAAAATAAATGTACAAGAATGAGATTTATTTAAAAATCTCAGTAAGTACACACTTAATTTAATAAAAGCATAGATATCATAAAATAATTACATACAATCCAAACAGCCAGAGATGGCATGTTTCATGTGACTTATGCATTATTTAGACTTATTCCTTATGTGGACGTATACTGATGTCCTTCTTTTTGAACAATCTTATACCATGCATGGATTTCTTATTCTTTCCTTATAATTCTTATTCTTATAAGTCTTACTTATAGAGGTCCTTCTTATCTTAACCTCGACGGGCGTTACATATTGCCGTCCCTATCGTGACATGATTCGTATTTTATGACAAGCGCTACGTATTGTCGTCCTTGTCAGCACGTCAGTCGTACGGGCGTTACGTATTGCCATCCTCGTCATGACGTGACTAACTTCTTAATCTTTTCACTTGTAAAATTTTCTTAATGTATTTTCTTATAATAGACATCATGACATATGACGACACTTATATGTGACGAAATGTAATGTAACATAACCTTAAACTTATGACATACATATTTCATGTCCTTATAAACCTTATAACATATGAGAATATTTCATAATAGCATATATCACGTGTACATGAATTTACGTTATATCAATTCATAACGTCAAAATATAACGAATAATATTTAACAATTAAATAAATTATTAAAATATTCACACATCAAGGCTAACTGAACCCTATGGGTAATCAAACCTCATTTTCTTCTTATTCAAATCAAGCGAAAATTCACATATACAACTTGTCAAATTTTTCTTAACTTTCATAAATAAACTCAAGTTTAAATTATATTGTTTTCTTGGTTAATTCTCTAATAATTTCTTGTATGATGATTCTTGAAATTTTATAAATAAAATAAAGTTTCTAAATTTACCATAATTATTAAAATATCATTCAAATAATTAGAAATCCAGTCACTAAGAATTTTAGAAGAAATTCACCAATAAGATCAATGTCTACTATGATAAGTTCAGATCTGCCACTTCAGTCCAAGTTTCGTCCTTATCTTTTAAAACTCATAACATAAAAGTTGTGTATTTTTCTCTTAACTTTCCATAGCCTCTTAAATCATTCAAATCAGACATCAAATGAATAAGTTATTTTCGATTTACTAAAAGGTGTTAAATCTGCCAATAATAATCCTATTAAGGTCGAAATTCACTAGAATTGTTTCTTCATTTTTTTTTCTATATTATGACTTGATATTTTCACATAATTCTCTTCATATAATATCATAGAATATATTTTTAAGGTATTATAATTATCCTAGAATTTTTCCATAGCAGAAACTACTCAAAAATCTAATATGTTTTAACTTAACACATAAACAAAAGTTAAGCTTAAATAAATATCAAATATAATCCAATCACCAAACCACTTATTCTATGCCAAGATTAAGTTAATATATGCACTTATAAATTTTCTCCAAACTTGAATTGATGCTTAGGATAGGTTTTGCACCACTTCTCTTATAATGCCCTCAATTAACTCTTTTTTGGTACTTAGGTGATATAATGAGGTTTTTGTGTATTTTTCTTGACTTTTTCTCACCATGGCCGTGTGATATCACTAAAAGGGAAATAAGATAAGCTCTCTCTCTCTCTCTCTCTCTCTCTCTCTCTCTCACACACACACACACACACACACACACACACAAACACACACATATATACATAGGAGACGTCTCAATGTATGGCTTTAGGGGTGAAACACTTGAGGCCATTAGTTTTTCCTCCAATATCAGAATGTGTGAGGTGTCCTTCATTACCTAGGTGTTATCATCACCTTTAATCTAGATTTAGATGCTCTAATCTTTATCTAAGGGTTAGGATTAAGTCACTTGGATGCCTCAAGTGATCAAGGGTTGAGAAATAACCATATGGGGTGTATGAGTTGGCATGGGCTAGCTGTCTGCCCAGCCACGCGTAATCTAATCTCTTGGCTTTTTCAATCCCAAATCAGTCCCTGATCCAATTATATTTTTTAAAAACTCAAAACATAAACGTTTTAGGCCATCCTCTTAATAAACTATAGGATTTTGAATCACTTAATTAAGAGGTCAAACAAGAGAGATATGATTATTTTACCAAAACACGTCAAAACTTATCCGAGAACATCTAATCCGAGCTTACCATTTATTTCCTTTTGTTTCCTTGCCAACCAAGGCTTCTAGATGAATTATCTCCATTTGCCACATGCCTCCCCACATGTTTTTAGATCAGATAAATTGAAAAAACCAATCAAATTTAAGCATCTAGAGTGAGGTGGTGGCACACTTTGTTTTTAGGTTCTAGTTTTCGGCCAATTCAGATCAGTCCACTTTCAGTCCAAATAAGTCATTGATACAGTCAGAATTGTGGAAAACCAAAAACATAAAAGTTTTATATCTACCTCTTAAGATTCTATAATAATTATAATCATCTCATTTAGATCTCATATGAGAAAGTTATATTTCTTACACAACTCGTTTTGGCACACCAAGTGTTTGATGTTTTGTTCTATCACTTCCCTTTGAATTTTCCCTTCAAATTTTAAAAATTTGTCTCTTCCTAATACCAAATATAATTTCTCTAGATTATACCTTATTAAAATTCTCAAAAATTTAACCATAATTTATCCTAGAATGCATAATTAAATCACTTTTTTGGCTCAAAATTATTATCCAATTCTCAAGTTTTATTCCTATAGGAGATTATACTCCAAAAACTCATTTAAATATAATTATAAATTCTAAAAATAAATATTTTAGCCTAAGGGAAAAATGAGCTATTACATCCTCCCCCCTTAAAATAAATTTCGTCCTCGAAATTTGGGAGGTTGAA
The DNA here is from genome assembly GCA_036898215.1 of Platycarya strobilacea. NCBI lineage: Eukaryota > Viridiplantae > Streptophyta > Magnoliopsida > Fagales > Juglandaceae > Platycarya > Platycarya strobilacea. The sequence continues at coordinate 15,572,854 of CM072557.1, forward strand.
CCTCAATATTGTAAATGCAATCCATGTCCATAAAAGTCTGAAGCCTATTATGCTAAACGTTTATACCTATACCGGTATTTTCAATAATATCATCTCCTCCAAATGGATGTAATTTAAACCTCTGATCATTTCCAACATCATGTTTATGCTGCTTATTCTCATGGTTTACCACATAGATAACCTTAGCACTTACCAACTCACATCAAAATGGATCCAAAAGTTAAAATTTTCAAGGCTATATACTTGCAGTTATCATGCATTCGAAATCCACCTTCGGTTATCATCTTTCAGGGCTCATTTTATCTCTATAAAATATAGCTAATTACAAACTTAAAATCTTACGAAATGCAACCATGAGTTTCAATTCAAGCTCTTTCAAAACTTATGATCTTGACTTTGCTCTATTTGATTCCTTATACCTTTGGTCATTCTACGAATAACTTCCATTATTACTTATCTTCCTTCCTTTTGATCCTCTCTACGCAACCATTCTTATTATGACCTTTTAAGTCTTTCTACTATTAAACATCTTTGTCCTTTTAAAATTAGATTTAACGTCTAGATTCAATTCTTTCTCTTACGTGAGCTATTTTTGAAACTGACATCTAGAGAGTTTCTTCTCGATCAAATCGTTACCTGATCCAAGCCAAACGGCATGTTGTGATAGATTTCCGTAGTTTACATATAAAATCTAAGAAAAGAGCATTAATCTCCATCAACTAATTATACAGTTCCTTCAATCTACACAAAACATTCGAAAAAAAACTAGAGAAGGTTTTTCCTACTATTGAAATGTCTTTAATATATTTTCTTTTGATAGTCCATCTTAGTTGGGGGCCCATATAGCTAATCCATGTCTCAAATCAAATCAATTCTCATTAAAGGAAAACTCTATGGTTAGCAATCAACCTTGATCACGTAACCTTCAAAGAGCAAATTCTTATTACTTCCATTGTCTAGACTTATACATTTAGAATTTGTTTCCCAAGAAAGTTATAAAATCCAAAATCTCCATATCCTCAAGGCTCTCAATACAATCTCTCAAAGATCCTAATGTTCATTAGGCCCATACAACATCTCGACTCATCATCTATTGATTCATAAGTTTAACTTCCAATTCACGTCTTACTTTCTACTTTAGTGACCCATTAACCACCTTTTGGGTCAACCTCTGATGAACACCAATGTGCAACAAAGACCAGTCATAAAGAAAAGTATCTGTTTCCAAAATTTTAGCTCACTTCATCAATTTCTCAAAACCGACCATAAATTTGGATTTCTACTACTAAACTTCTACCAATATTATAGAGTCATCCAATAATACTTTTAATCTAACCTCCCATAGCTAGTATAGATTTCAAATCTCCAATCCACCGAATACTATTACATCACATTTTCCAAAATCTTAAAATTTTGTTACCTCATAATTCTGGTTATATCACCATAGTTGATACCTAAGTTTCAACTCCCACGCCTCCAGTGTACACTACATGGGAGATCCTTCTATCCATACTCAATTTAGTTAACAAGGTCACCACGATACCCATAGTTTTCCCAACCAACTATCTAGTACTTTAAAAGAAAAAATGGCCTCAACCATTCAGATTCCTTTTTGATCTCAAGTCACCCCTAATTCCAGAGAATAATCATGATAATCGTAACCAATTATAACCTTTCCCGAGTATCATACTTATGGGATACACTCGAATTAACTCACCCGAAAATCGAAAACCAAGATTATTTTAAATTTAATATCATCTCATCTAATTAACATTCCACACCTAAGAAAACATTTCTCCCGGCCCATCTGTAAGGATGTGAATTCTTTTCCAAATTCCCTACATCTATCATTACTATGCTTTGATCATCAAATACTACAGATAAAAACAAAACTCCATTAGATAGGAAACTAACAAGTTAATTGGTTGATTTCGAATTCACATACTCAAAGAACAATTCTTTACCTTCCAAATGATTATTCATATTCTATCTCTGAGAACTTAAAATCATCTGTCAAGTTATCCTCAACTAAAATCTATTTCCTAATAAATCTCTAGATCCTCAAAATTGATGTAGCCTGAATCTTCGATCATTACCGACATCTCGTTCTTTTACCATCTTATCTTCCTAAAACATACAAAACTTCATCATAGCTTACCTTTCTCCTTAATAACTCTAATCTTTTGGCACCCATTTCATTTGCCAAAACCACCTTATTTCACAAAGATTCAAGCATATTCTATTATTATGTGAACTTTTCCTAGGACAATATGGATTTACCCAAAGGACAAATAAATATGCTTAAATTGATTATTGAAAATTAAGGAAAGCTTGATAGATTGAATATGTAAAATTTGGCTTGAGTTGAATAAGCTAAATAAATAAATAAGATTTAGTTCCCTATGATCTTCGGCCAGCTTTAATTTTATAACATTATAATATTTTATTGAATTGTTTAAGCATTATTCGTTAAGTTTTGACGTTACGAATTTATATGATGTAAGTACATGTATATGTTATGTATGTTCTTATACTATGTTTTATATGTCACATAAATGGTGAAGACATGAAACATGCATGTCATAAGCTCAAGTTATGTGTATATTGCATTCCGTCATATATATGTGTCGTCATAAGTCACGACGTCTATTTTTTAAGAAAAGTTTATGTTACATGTCGTCATGTAAGTGTTGTCATGGGTCACGACGAGCATTTAAGAAATAAGATAAGAAAATCCTATAAGAGAAAATATTTAAGAATTAGTCTCATTATAACGAGGACAATAATGCGGAATGCCTGTATGATGGATATGATAAGGCTCATCAGGACTTGTTTGACCTCGGAATTAGGTGATTCAAAATCCTATAGTTTACTAAGAGGATGACCTAAAACTTTCATATTTTGAGTTTTTGAAAAATCTAATTGGATCAGGGACATATTTGAGATGGACGAAGCCAAGAGTTTAGATTATGCGTGTCTGGGCAGACAGCCAGCCCATGCCAACACATACCCCCCAAGTAATTATATCAACCCTTGATCATTTGAGGCAGTCAAGTGACTTAATCCTAACCCTTAGATGAAGATTAGACTAGTTAAGTCTAGATTAAGGGTAATGATAACACCTAGGTAATAAAGGACACCTCACACATTCTGATATTGGAGGAAAAATTGATGGCTTCAAGTGTTTTTCCCCTAAGGCCATGCATTGAGATGTCTCCTATGCATATATGTGTGTGTGTGTGTGTGTGTGTGTGTGAGAGAGAGCTTATCTTATTTTCCTTTTAGTGATATCACACAATCATGGTGAGAAAAAACCAAGAAAAATATACTAAAACCTCCTTACATCACCTAAGTACCAAAAGATAGCTAATTGGAGGGCATTGGAGGAAAAATTATGCAAAAACTATCCTAAGCATCAATTCAAGTTTGGAGAAAATTTGTAAGTGCATATATTAACTTAATCTTGGCATAGAATAAGTAGTTTGGTAATTGGATTATGTTTGATATTTATTTGAGCTTAACCTTCGTTTATGTGTTAAGTTGAAACATATTGAATTTTGAAGTGGTTTTTGTTATGAAAAAATATTAGGATAATTATGAGACCTTAGAATTATATTCTATAATATTATATGAAAAGAATTATGTGAAAACACGAGGTCTTAATTTGGAAAAAAATGAAAAAACAACTCTAGTAAATTTCGGCCTTAATAGGATTATTATTGGTAGATTTGCCACTTTTTGGTAAGTTTGGCATAACTTGTTCATTTGATGTCATATTTGAATGATTGAAGAAGATATGAAAAGATAAGATAAATATCTAAAACTTTTATGTTATGAGTTTTAAGATATAAGGACTCAATCAAGGACGAAACTGAGATTGAAGTGGTAGATCTGAGCTTATCATAGTAGGTATTGATCTTATTGGTGAATTTCTTCTAAAATTCTTAGTGACTAGATTTCTAATTATTTTAATGATATTTTAATAATTATGGTAAGTTTAGAAACTTTAGTTTATTTGAAAATTTTCAAGAATCATCATACAAGAAATTATTGGAGAATTAACCAAGAAAACAATATAGTTTAAGTTTGAGTTTATTTATGAAAGTTAAGGAAAATTTGATAAGTTGTATATGTGAATTTTAACTTGATTTGAATAAAAAGAAAATGAGATTTGATTACCCATAGGGTTCGGTTAGCCTTGATGTGTGAATATTTTAATAATTTATTTAATTGTTAAATATTATTCGTTATGTTTTGACGTTATGAATTGATGTAACGTAAATGCATGTACAAGTGATGTATGCTATTATGAAATATTCTCATATGTTATAAGGTTTATAAGGGCATGAAATATGCATGTCATAAGTTTAAGGTTATGTTACATTACATTTCGTCACAAATAAGTGTCGCCATAAGTCATGATGTCTGTTATCAGAAAATACGTTAAGAAAATTTTACACGTGAAAAGATTAAGAAGTTAGTCAAGTCATGACAATGATGGCGATACGTAACGTCCGTATGACTAACATGCCGATAGGAACAACAATACGTAACGCCTGTCATAAAATAAAAATCATGTCACGACGGGGACGGCAATACGTAATGTCTGGACGACTGATGAGTTATATATATGGATAAGCTGATGCGTCATGTTAAAAAATCCGACAGGGATGACAATACGAAACGTCCGTTGAGATTAAGATAAAAAGGGCCATTATAAGTAAAACTTATAAGAATAAGAATTATAAGGAAATAATAAGAAGTCCATGCATGGTATAAGATTGTCCAAAAAGAAAGACATTAGGATACATCCACATAAAGAATAAGTCTAAGTCACCCATAAGTCACAAAAAGTATGCCATAAATGCATACTCTGACTGTTTGGATTTTATATGATTATTTTACGATGTCTATGTTTTTATTAAATTAAGTGTGTACTTACTGAGATTTTTAAGAAAATCTCATTCTTATATGTTTCTTTATTTTTAGAATTTAAATTTCACTGCAGGGTGTGATGATGGCCATAGGCTAGGTCCCAGTTGCTCGAGAGATTCGGAGAAATCCCCGGAGTACCCTCTCTCCATGGAAATTTTGACTCAGTTAATAGTAGTAGGGACTGGTGTCGGCATGGCAGCGAATTTCCCGAAGTGAAGAAAGAGCCTAGGTGACCCTAAAGTGATATTTTGATAAGTTTGTATATAATCTGATGATTGAGAAAACTAACTGGATTATGCATGTAAAGATACAATGTTATTTTATGGATGAACGATATGGATATTAAGATTTTGTATCACCATGTGATCTGTAGAATTTAATTTTATTCGTAATTTTTTCACTGCGATTTGCATTGCATGTGCTAGTAAGTCTAGGTGCATGCATTGATTTACGATAAGTAGGAAGGTGAGCAGCCTGGCGTTACTTACCCTGATACTTCAATTTGTGTTAAATTATGAACGAAAATTGGGGATGTCACAAAAACTGAATTACACTCACTAGCAAATATAATGAGAAAAATGAGATTGTGCGGTACAAAACGCGAAAGTTTCTTGCAGAAATCTGGGATTGATTATGAGAAAACATCTTTTCTCGTTATGGATGCAATCACATTCATATTTTTGATTAACTTGGTAGTTACAAAAGGATTGGATATGTGATTGATTGATGTGGTGTGGTCACGACATATTTATATAGATCATTAGATCATGACATATATATGAAAATTTCTGAAGGATATAAAATGCCTGAAACATCTAATCTAAATATATCCAAAAATATGTACTTTATCAAGTTTCAAAAATCTTTATATGGATTAAAACAATCTGAACGCATGTGATATAATCACCCCAGCGAATATCTATTGAAAGAGAGATTTGAGAATAATCCTATATGTCCATATATTTTTATTAATAAATCAGAATTCGGATTTGTCATTATTGCGATTTATGTTAATGATTTAAATTTTGTTGGAACTCTTGAAGAGATTACAAGAACTGCTATATATTTAAATAATAAATTTGAAATGAAAGATTTTGGTAAAACGAAAATTTTCGCAGCCTGCAGCTCGAGCATTTGCTAAATGGAATCCTTATTTAGCAGTCAACGCATACATAGAGACTTCTGAAGCACTTTTATATGGACAAAACTCATCCTTTGAGTATTCCAATGGTTGTTCAATCACTTGATGTGCGAAAAGATTCATTTTGTCCTTGTGAAGACGATGAAGAAACTCTTGGTTTTGAAATACCATATCTTAGTGCAATTAGAGGTTTGATATATCTTGCAAATTGCACTCGGTCTGATATTGCATTTTCAGTTAATCTACTTACGAGATATAATTTTGTACCAACTCGAAGGCATTGGAATGATATGTGTTTTATTTTATTAATGTGGATCAGGTCCACAGTTGGTTGGATATGCAAATGCAGGTTATCTTATAAATCTACATAAAGCTAGATCTCAATCTAAATACATGTTTACTTATGGAGATTCTGCTATATCATAGATGTTTGTCAAACAAACACTGATTGAGCTAAATTATTACATATTTTATACATTTATAACTGATATATTCTTTGATTATTGCATGATATTATTATTGGTTTTAGATGAAAAAATGGTTATGAGGTGTAAATTCAAATTGTGATTAAAATTCTTTAATAGCATGGTTTATGCTTTAATTTCTAACTTGTGATTTAATTGAGTGACATTTCTTCACATGCACGTTACATTTTGATGTTTTCATTTTTATTTTTATATTTTCTTATGTCTCTCTATTTAAGCATGTTCAAAATAAAGAAAGAAAGAAAATAAGAAAAGAAGAAAAACAAAAAACAAAAACATAAAAACATAAAAATAAAAATAAAAAGAGAAAAAGAATGGAGGGTAGTTGGAATGACTTGGCTATGTACTACTAATTGTTATATGCTTGTAGAAACACCAAATTTTCTCTAAAGGAAGCAGACCAGCAAAGTTTACAGCAATAGGAGGACACATGCATGATCTCTGTTGAATGAGCCATCAACATGCAATTGTGCAGCACAAAGTAGTTTCTTTTGGGCTCTTGTCCGTTGGTTAAAGGGAGAGCTGTCGGTCGGTCTATTGGATTTACATCAACTTTCAACATGGTTGGCAACAGAAAGAAGCTACTTGGCTTGACAGCAACATGGCCCGCTGCATTGAAAGAAAGACGTGCGACAACAAAAGTGGTCAACGAGAGATATTGGGGAAAATATATATTTGATGTCTCTTGGTTTCAAAGTGGTAGTAGCTTATACCAAAGCAATTCTAACGAATGCAGGAGCTTCAATGCAACACACAATGGTACAAAACTGTTGGTTTGGTTCTTGTCCGTTGGGTTGAAGAAGGAAGAGTTGTGTCGGTCTGTCAGTTTACTGGGTTTTTGCATCAAACACACAATAGAGCAGCTTTATTTTTGCATCCTTGAGCATGCCAACAAGCAGAGTTATATTTTTGGAAGCTCGGAGCAATGCACAACGGACACTGTTTTTATTTAGTAGATCATGCATGAGACAGAGCATCAACTTTATGTCCTTGGCTGTGCAACAAAGCAAGGCCACTTGGTTTTCATTGCCGACACAGCAGATAGCTTTTCTCTTCATGAGAAACATGCCATATGTAAGAGGAATGACAGAGAAGATGTTGAGGCTCTCGAGTTGGACCTATAAAACATGCAGCTAATTTTCATTTTGAAGTGAGAAAAGACATGTGAGAAGAGAGGGGAAAAGAAGTATTATTTTGTAGAGCTCTTATGGATCCCAATTTGCTGCTGCTCCAACCTCTACTTACCATCTTTACCTCAATTTATCTGTTTTTCCTTAGTTTTAAGGTTAGAGTAGGAATATGAGTAGTGTGACTTAATTTTTTTTTCTCTAGTTTTATTTTTTGTAATGCTTGTAGTGACCTCAAGTGGGGAGAAAGCGTGGCAGCAAGGTTGTAGAGCCCTCACGCCCAGCTGCTGCCCAACTTTCCTCCTTCACTTGTAGTCTTCATCTAGTGTAATTTAATTTTCTTCCTTAAATTTTATTTTTATGTAATTTTTGGAGTTAACTCAAGTGAGAAGAGAGAGCATGGTAGTATGTGATAGAGCCCTCAAGCCCAACTATTGTCTAGCTTTTTCCCTTCACTTGATGTCTCCATCTTTAACTTTTTAATTTTTTGCTCATTTAATTTAATTTCATTTACTTTTCTTACTCCTTTAAATTTCTGTTATTTAATTTCAGGAAATTTAATTTACTTTTTTACATTTCATTATTTCACATTTTCTCACAACATTCAACTCTAAAATCATAAATTTCGTCCAAGACCAGTGCTCTTTTACTTTTGTTGCACTCTTCTATCCATTGCACATATCATCATTTTTATTTTCTCTTTGTAAATATCTCTACTATTTTATACGAGTTTGATGTTAAATTAACTCTCCTTGAGAAGACGATTTAGGAATTTATTCATCAGTCAATGCTTACAGAGAAAGTCCTGAAGCACTTTTATATGGACAAAACTCATCCCTTGAGTACTCCAATGGTTGTTCAATCATTTGATGTATAGAAATATCCATTTCGTCCTTGTGAAAACGATGAAGAAACTCTTGGTCATAAAGTATTATATCTCAGTGCAATTAGAGGTTTGATGTATCTTGCAAATTGCACTCGGCCTGATATTGAATTTTCAATTAATCTACTTGCGAGATATAGTTCTGCACCAACTCGAATGCATTGGAATGATATGTGATTATTTTATCAACGTGGATCAAGTCCACAATTGATTGGATACGCAAATGCATGTTATCTTTTAGATCCACATAGAAGTAAATCTCAATCCTGATACATGTTTACTTATGGAGATTCTGCTATATCATGGAGATTTGTTAATCAACAATTATTTACCATATCTTCAAATCACTCAAAAATCATTGCAATTTATTAAACAAGTTAAGAGTGTATTTATCAGTGATTCAATATATCCAAAAAAAGTGTCATCGTCCCACAGTCAATCATAGTCAAACAATATTATATGAAGATAATATTACTTGTATCACTCAAATTAAAGGAGGATATATCAAAAGTGACAAAATCAAACATATTTCATCTAAATTTTTTTATAATCACAAACTTAAAAAAAAAAGTGAAATTGATGTCAAGTAAATACGATCAAATAATAATCTGTCAGATTTATTTACGAAAGCATTATCAACTACGATATTCAAAAAAATTGTGTAGGACGTTGGAATGTAAAAACTTAAAAATCTCTCGTCATACACTTTTCAGGGTAGTAAATGTCTTGAGGACTTATTCTGATTGTATTTTTTTCCTTGTCTAAATTTTTGTCCTATTGAGTTTTTCTTTGCAATGTTTTAATGATGCAATCTTAAAGTACTTGACAATACACATGAATACTGTACTCTTTTTCCTTCGTCATTAATTTTTCTTTCCATTGAGTTTTTTTCTTGATAGAATTTTAATGAGGCATATTCTTTATAAATGATCATTCAAGAAAGAGTGTTGTGAACCGACTCATCATCACCACCTAAAGCATTTCGAAAATTAAGCTAACTTTCATCTCGGCACTTAAGCAACCCAATTTGTTAAAGTGGTGAATGACCACTGCCACTTGATGCCTATATATATAAGTTTTAGTCACTTGTACTAGTACATGAATTTTGATTGCTTGACTAATAATAAAGGGTTCTAAATATTTTTCTTTGTAAATTTTCTTGCAATTTTATTTTATTTGTAGTTTTATAACATTATCAAAGTTTTTCATAATTGTAGTTATTTCTTATTTCTTATTTATTATCAGCTTAAAATAGAAAAATTGGACCCACGTGCGGTGCACGTGGCACCCTTTCCTAGTGTATTATGAAATGTATTGTTTAGATATGTTTTCCATTCCATATATTTTAAATTTAATTTTCAATAACTATTTTTTAAATTTAATATATTTTAAATGTATTGTTTGTTTTTGTAAACAATCTCATCTCATCTACTTTTTCAAATTCTCATAAAAAATAAAATAAATAATTCAATTCAAATCCTAAAACAACGTTTTCAAATTTTAAAATAAACTAATATTAAAAAAATATTTTATAATAATATTTTATTCAATTTTTATTTTTTATTTTATCTTATTTATAAAAATAAATTAGGCCTTAACATCATAATATAAAGTACTGCTATATAGAATCATTTATGTGCACTCCACTCATATAATTGACCTTTTATATTTTAAAAAACTAATACAACCAATCATATTAGTGGAGTGCACAAATGAGTGCATAAAAATGACTGCACATAATATTTTTTAATAATATTTGAAACCAATTAAAATTGTACTATATAAAAAATATGATAATAATAATTATTTTGTTAACTATAAAATAAGTAGAACTCCAATAAAAATAAAATAGCTTTAACTATACATATGATGACGAACATAGTTTTGAATGATTCGTTTGTTTTACAAATTAAATTAAATAGGAACATAGTAAATTTAGATTTCATCTTAAACTTTCTTATCATATTTTTTATTTTATTTTTTATGAATAATGATGCTAAATAAAATGTTAGGGTATGCAAACTCCAAGCACTTCTCTTAAAAATAAATATTATTAAAAATAAATATTTTCATATGAGTTTCAAATTTATTATTTCTTTTAAAATAAGTACATAATGCTTACGTACCATAAAACTATACTAATCATTTTCGTTCTGCCATCACCCTACTACAAAATAATAGTGGTTTAAAGGTTTGATTAGGGATGAGCACTAACTTAGTCAAACTTCAATTTCATCGGAGTTCAAATCCAAATTCCAACTCTGACCATGCAGGCTACAATCTAACTCCAAATTGTCGAAATGGAGTTGAAGTGGAGTTGAATTTGGACTTTCAGTCAATGTTTTGAATACCGTACCGGTGAGCGTACCGGTCAAGGCACTGGAACGAAATATTTCGGTACCGGTACCGTTTCGTGTACCGTTTCGGAATAGTCTATACATAAAAAAAATTAAATATATAAAAATATATATAAATTATATTTCAAAATAATAGTCCCAATTATATATATTAATATATATGTAAATAATCTAGTCTAAATTAGGATAAAAAAATAGGAAGAAATGAAAAAAAAAATTCTCAAATCCGGTACTAGCTGGTACACATGGCCGGTACGGCTGAAATCTGGGCCGGTATGAAACAGACCCCATTTCTGTACCGGCCGGTACGGTACGAAATTAAAAACATTGCTTTCAGTTTTAGGTTTTTTATTTAGTTTTTTTTAGCTTTATATTTAGCCCATTTTAAAAAGAGTAATGCTAGAGGTACACGACCTCGAATACCTTTTGCGAAATCAGTGAAGTGGTAATAATGCTATGTTAGTCAAAATATTAAAAATATATATATTTAAAAAAGATAAAAACATGATGAGAAGAAAACAAAAATAAAAAACATGAATAATTAAATTAGAGGATGCGTAAAAATTGCATCTATATATTAAGTGTATGCAAAAAATACATAAATAATTTACAAATGACATTTTTATTTTAAAAAAGAATCTTTTGTGGACTTTCAAGTTTCTAAAAAATAAAACAAAATCATTCATTGCTAATTTAATTTTTTTACTAATATCTAACTTTTCTTTGTTAGACTTATATTATAGTATCTAATTACAAGTTATCATAATATAGTATTACATATTATTTTTAGTGTCTAATTACATATTTTTATACTATATTACATGTTATTATATTATACTAGTGTCTAACTGATTTATAACTTATTCACGCACCAGATTTGTTTCTAGTGTCTAATTATTTTAGCATTATGTTTTATTAACTCATTATATTAGAGTTATTAGTTATTCCCATACGAGTATATAATATATTTTTATATAAGACTTATGCTATAGTGTCTAATACATGTTATTATATTAAGGTCTAGCTTATTTTTAAGTTAATTGTAGACTAGAAGTCCTAGTGTCTAATTATATATTTTATCATTTAGTAAATTAGTATATAACTTATTATACTAGACTTATTCAAATACATACTAGTGTCTAAATTATTTCTTTACTTGATTATGTGTGATAGTAATACTATGTTTTTTACATATATTAAAATATCGTTAGTCTATTTATGTTATATTATAAGTATATTATTTTATAATAATTAGCTCATACCATATATTATTGAATTTAACTATATAAGTTTTAGTCATATAAATATATAATTATACTAGAATATATGATAGTATATAGTTAAATACATATTTTTATAACATATGTACAATAACATAGTTGGAGGGCAAAGTTGAAGTTGGAGCATAAAGTTGGATTGGATCAACATCAGTCCAGCAACACCTCTAACTCCTACCACAGCTAGAAATGTTTTAAAAACTTCAACTATGAGTCCGTTTTGTTAGAGTGGAGTTGAATTTGGAATTGAATTATTTGATTTTTTCTTAGCCGTACACTCAACCATTTATTTTCATTGTTCAACTCTTTAACAACGTGAAAAACTATTGTTCTACTCTTTGAAAACAAAATTAGAAGAAGAAAAGATAGGGAAAGAGAACTTGGAAATGTATGCAATTGCACAAGAATTGCCTCTCCTCAACACACTTTCCCTCTCACTTGGTTTCTTGCTGGTCTCAATAGATTCTCTCTCTTTTCTTTTGTGTAACTAAGCCACTAAAAATGGGTTGAGGGTTGAGCATTGATTTTGAGCATAACAAATGCGAAAGTTTGAAGCAAACACCACTCAGCAACACACTTCCTCTCCTTCTTGGTTCATAAGCTTAATTTTTGTTTTGTGTGCATGATGCTAGGGGATTAAAAAAGAGGGAGATGAGTCCTGGACTTGACAAACGTGGCTGTACAACATGGTCTTTGGATAGGTTGCTTGAAAGAGTTGTTCAAGTTTTGGAAATGGAGGGGCAAAAACTGATTGGAATGGCATGCTTGTAATACTTGGTTTTTAGGGTTTGGGTTTCTAATCCAATGGGGGCTGGTCATGGGTGGTATAGGGGTTTAAGATAGAGGCATGGTGTGTGTATAAGAGGTACATGGAGGATGTGGGAGGTTGCTTAAAAAATTGTTCAAGTCAAGTGGAAAGGAAATGGTGTAAACCAAATAGGTGTATGCCAGCCCAATTGCTTTTAAGGTTTGGGTTTTCAAACCTCAAATGAGGGCTAGTCAAGAAGGTATATGGTGTAGTGAAGGGCATGACGGGTGTAAAAAGGTATGTGCATGTAAGAGAGGCATGGGTTTAGCTTGTTCCACACTTAAACTCCTTATACATGTGTACTAAGCTTGACATGTGTGAAGTGAGATCCAAATGGAGGGTGGTGATGGTGTCATATGTCCATAAGGTTCCTTAGTATTCCTAAATTGACTTGTACATTCTATATAGCAATGTGACAGTTGGCTAGTGATGTGCCATGCTAAATGTCATGTGGCACTCTCCAATTGGCCCATTTGACACATAAAAAATACAAAACCTTTTATTGTATTATAAAATTCTAAAAACTCATATGAATCTAATAGTGCAATCCGTTTTATATAATTGTATTCTAAATGCCTCAAAAAATCCAGAAGGCATTTTGTTCCCCTTAACGGATCATAATTTGACTAATCTAATGGACCAAGATCTAACTAGTCTTTAATCCATGAAATCTCTCCTAAGTTCTCATGGCATATCTAATATCTAAATAAAAGAAAGTCTTTTTGTCGAATCTCTTCTCATGCGTTACAGGAGCGCTCACCCAAGCAAGGCATCCCTCCATAGCCTAAGATAATAATTGGAGTACCCCATAAATGTGTGGAAGGCCTCCATGCTATCATCCCCCACCAAACTAGGGTTGGGTAAGCAACCTCACAATAGAGGATAGCTTTGCAAGGGAACGTGTGGGGTAAGATCTAGTAAATAATATAAAGATTTCAACTAAGTTAGCAACTGCAGTATGTAACAGAGCAAGAAGTTCGCATGCTCTTGAGTGACCTAATAACTAAAGGATTGGAAGCCTTTCCCGCCTGAAACTTGAAGAAGGCATGGGGTATATCACTCAAACTGGAAGTTTAGAGGGAAGTGGAGTTTCACTAGGGACACTTTTGGGGAAGGAGACACTTGCAACCCATAGTGACACTCCATGACCTAACTACATCCCTTTAGGAGGAACTTTTTTGGGAGGTAAAATCTTTTAGAAAAAATGCCTCTTAAAAGAGAAACCATGAGAGAGGGAATCCCTCGCGTAGGTGAATCCCAATGAATGGTGGAACTGTCCTCTCCAACATGTCCTACAAACGGCTTGTTAGGCGAGTACCAAGATTCTACACCCCCATAGCTGATCAATAGAGGTAGCATTATTACCCTTGGCTTCAGCTAAGGCACAATGCACATCATCAATAGTGCCCAATGGGACTTCTTTCGTCTGCATAAATGTCTCCCTCATGAACAAGTGAAGGAATGAGTAACATCTATGGTCCTTCCCCCAAAAGGAACTTCTAGTGTATCCTCTTCCTCTTTCTAACTTTATCATCTCAAATGAGTCACTATAGACCAAAGATGAAGAGGTTGATGGAGATGACCTCTTAAACAAAGAATCAAGAAGGGGTTTAAGGACGAGCCAGGAACTAACTTGAAAAAGATGAATCCAAATGTTGGGTGCCCAACATATAAACGACTTGTAGAAGAGGTGGTTTGTGGGCCTCTCTTCTACCCTTAGGGATGATGGTGGCTGTGGTAGGTGAGGAACGTCTTACAAAAAGGGTAGCATCATTGAATTGAGTAGAGACACAACAAGCACAAAACTGGAGACTGTTTTCCTTAGTGTCTGAAAGGGAAGTACTACACTATTGCAAGAGAGAATGGGCCCATGGACAACAAAACTAGGGACATTTCGACAGGAGACATAAGACTGATTTAGTATAGATGTTGTCAAAATGTTGCTGAGAGCCGTGGAGAGCATAAGGCAAGAGGAATCAAGAAAATGAGAGTAGACAAAGAAGAGAAATAAGGCAAATCATACGGTGAAATAAAGGAATGAAGAAGTAGCAAAAGGAAGGAAAAAGAAGAAGGTCATCAATTATGGAAAAACAAAACGACAAGACTTAGGGGAAATCTAGCCCATGGAAAAGACCACATGCTAGAAGCAAGTCATGGAAACTTAAGCATATGACTAGACTCAACAAACAAATTCTTGTTTTAGTTAAATATGTAAGCTCAAAAACATGCACGAAAGTTCTGGCTATAGTCATATAAGCATGCCCAATGGAAACTACAAGTCTTCATCTTGATCACAATGTTAAATTTTATTTCTTCATACTAGAAACCCATCTCATGAGTAAACCTCAATCTGCAATGTCATTGATTTTTAGAATTGTCAAGGAATTCAGATAAAAAAATATTTGATTAGTGAGTATAATTAGAAAAAAAAAATAACCATAAAGAGATCTCATAAAAATAAACTGATGTGATTTGATATGATACATTAGATTGTAAGGCTAATATTATTATAACATAGATCTAATGTATCATATGAAGGCATGTCAATTTGTGAATTTACTTTTTGTATGATTTTTTTATGACTGTAACACTTCTACAATTTATAATTATTGTGTTGTACCTTGTGGAACCAAAGAGGAAACATAATCTTGAAGATTAGGTTGGGAAAGTTGAAGATGATATGTCGAATGAATGTGAGAAGGGATTGTGGCAAGTTGAAGCTCGCTACTAGGTTGCTCTACATATAACGGGAATTGACCTACAACTTGCTTATGCTCAAATGGCACCTTTGCCTGCATTGCTATATCCTGTTGATATTCTATAGCCGACTGATTCTCTTGAATCTATCCATAATCATCAACCAATAAAAGCATATATTTTGAATATCCATTCAACATCTTGTTCTCTATAGTTAAATTGTTTAATATTTTCTTACTGAGATGAGATTAGATGAAATAGAAAGATCTTTGTATTCCAATCAGGCGTAAGTGTTGTATAAAAATAATCCAATTGAATTGGATTCTTTTGTCAATATTTGGTCAAAGTATCTCAATTGAGGTATTTCCTTCTCATTAAAATAAAATAAAATAGTACTCTAGGGTTACAAAACTTATCTTATCTAAATATGTACAAGTAATTTAAAAAACAAGATAATCTAAGAAAACTTATCATATTAAGAGACTGCCACATTTTATTAAAGAAGACCCTAGTTTCCTTTTATACCCTCCCTTAAATTGATGCTAGTGAGTTGACTAACAACAATTTGCTAACTAAGTATTGATGTTGTTGTCGAGTCAAAATTTTGGTGAAGATATAAGCTACTTGGTCTTCAGTGGGAAAATGAGAGAAAATAAAATTTTTAGACTTATAGGCATCTCGGATATAGTGACAATCGACCTCGATGTGTTTCACATGTTCATGAAAAACTAGGTTAGCTACAATTTGAATGGCACTTATATTATCACCATAAAGAGTGTAGGATGTGTTTGTGCAAACCCGAATTCTGAAAGAATACTATGCAACCACATAATTTCTGAACATGTAGTAGACATTGGCCGATATTCAGCTTCTATAGATGACTCAGATATACAATCTTGCTTCTTACACTTCCAACGGATAAGAGAGTCCCCAAGTAAGACACACCATCCAGTAGTAGAACGTCAAGAGTCTGGACAACTAGCCTAATTCGCATCACTGAAGATAGTCAAGTGAAGAGAAGAACCCTTAGGAAAAAATAGTCCATGGTTAGGTGTCCCAAGTAGATAGCGAATAATCCGACGAACAACTATAAAATAAAGATAATGGGGAGAATCCATAAACTTACTAACAGTGTGGACAACATAGGAAATATTAGGGCACTTGATGGTGAGATAAATCAAACTACTAACCAACTTAAGGTATAAGGTAAGATTTGGGATAAATTTGCCTTCGTCTTTCCTATACTTAACATTAACCTTCTGAGGAGTATCAACTAGAGCAGTATCTTCCAATCTCTCTAACTGAATTAAGTTTTGAATATACTTGTGTTGATTAAGAAATAAACCATGTGCCTGAGACCTAACTTTCAACCCAAGAAAGTAGGTAAGATTCCCAAAATCTTTCATATGAATTACATTATGAAGATGTTATTGAAGTTTTTGAATCAATGGGCCAATTGAACCAGAGATGATAATATCATCTACATATATCAACAAAAATATTACTTCAGCATCACCCTTATGCAAAAATAAGGAAGTACCATACTTACTTTGCTAAAAAAAAACCCTAGCAAAGTATTGCAAAATTTCTCAAACCAAATTCGAGGAACTTGTTTGAAACCATATAAAGATTTATTCAATTTACATATAGTCATAGGGGATGAAATAGACATAACAGATAGAAGTCTCATGTAAATATCTTCCTTTAGATCCCCATACAAGAAAGCATTCTTAACATCCATCTATCATAATTGCCAAGATTTGGAAGTTGCAAGAGCAAGTAACGGGCGAATAGTAGTCATCTTGGCAACTGGAGTAAATGTCTCATCATAATCTATGCCATACTCTTGGCGATTCCTCAAAACAACCAATTGAGTTTTGTATCATTCCAATGAACCATCAGAATGAACCTTGACTAAGTAGACCCATTTTTTTATCAATTGGCTAGATCGAAGGAGGACATTGTACCACATCCCAAGTATGATTATCTGCAAGTGCATCAAGTTTTGTTTGCATCGCTTGCTTCTAGCACTCATGCTCCATAACCTTCTTGTAAGAAGAAGGAATGGTAATAGAAGATAATATAGCAGTCATAGAAGTAGGAGAAGAAAAACATATCGAAATGGTGGGTGGGAGATACGAGTAGATTTTCGAGGAACAAGAACAACAAGAATTATGGTGGATATCAGATCAGGTGTCAGAGGAGGTAAGTCTTGAGAATCCATGGAAGAGTCGGCCAAAAGGGTGCGATGACATCGAGTATAGACAAAACCAAGTTTAAATCATGCCACTCGAGTAGAAGAGGTATCGAAATTTGGCATAGGTAAGGACCTGGGCTCATCATGAAGAATTGAAAAACTAGGCAAAATATGATTGATAATAGAGAGAAAAAATTTCTACTTCTAGAAAAGCAAAACATTCATAGAAATTCAAATTCTTCAAGCATCAGGATTGTAACAAAGAAATCCTTTTTGAGTTGAATTATAGCCAAGAAAAACACACTTAACAAATTGAGCAGTCAATTTATGTCTTTGATGTGGTGGAAGATGAATGAAATACACACAACCAAATATATGCAAATCTCAATAGTTAGGTGTGCGACCATTTGGTATGGAATATGTAGTAACATTATGTAAAACTGGTGTGGGCAATCAATTAATTAAATGGATAGCAGTAGCTAATGTTTCACACCAAAAACGAGATGGAACTAATGAGTCAAGAAAAAGAGTTCGAACCATATCAAATAAATGCCGATTGTTATGCTCAATTACCCTATTTTGTTGTGGAGTAGATGGGCAAAACGCTAAGAATAATACATTTTTCTTGAAGAAAACTCTGAAATTCATGACACATATATTCACCTCCAAAATTAGATCGTAAGACCTTGATAGAGAAAGTAAATTGCATTTGAATGAGTGCGACAAAGACCTTGAAAACATAAAATACTTCACTTTTAGTACGGAGAAAATAGATCTAAGTGAATTTACTACAATCGTCAATAAAAGTAACAAAATACTTATAGTGATCTTATGATATAATAGGAGATATATCCCAAACATCGCTATGAATTATGTCAAACACTCGAGCGGCATGAGAACTATGTTGTATAAACGATAATACTTTGCTTTTGGCAAGTTCGCAAGAGGTACAATCAAAGGAACTCATTTCTAGTGAATCATAATTTTTGTTAGCAATGACACTAGCCTTAAACAAAGTATGGAGTACGTTAGGATTGTGATGACCTAAACGATGATGCCAATCCTCAGCACTCCAAACTTTGACAGCATTACAAGAAAGAAAATGACTAGACTTAAGAAAAGATGAACTGGGATTTAGTGAAAATAGCCAACCCCCCTTAGGACCCCTCGCGATCATCCTCCCGGACACTCGATCCTATACAACACAACTAGAAGATGAAAAAAAAAACATTACAATTATTGTCAACAAGTTATCCAATAGAAAATAAACTGGAGGAAAGATTAGGAGAAACCAAAACATTTTGAAGGATAGGACACATCACCCATGGCAGAAATTGGTAACAAACTACAATTTGCCGTATGTATTTTGAGAGGACCATCATAAGACTGAAGATTATGTAATAAAATGAAATAATTTGGCATATGATTTGAGGCATCAGAATCTAGTAACTAAGAATTAGGAGATGATTTTAATTTATTTGAGATGACTAAAGTGGAAATTGTACAAATAACCATTTGTTGTACCACATCAAGTGTATGTGTAGTAGGACTCGAACCAACATGTACTGAAATATGAGTGGCGTCAGCAAGAGCAGTAAAAGATGATGCACTTGAGATGTTAACCGAGGTGGAATAGGCATGCTCTGATTTTCGAAGAACTCAAATTGGACAATTTTTGATAATATGATCAGATTTTTTGTAAAATTTACAAAAAAAAAATTTGGGTAGTGGATGGCAATATGACCAAAGCACTGGCAACTGTAGCATTGTGTAGTGCTAGAGTCTCGACTCCAAAATTTGACACACACGTGAGGAGACACACACATGTGAGGAGTCCATCACAATCAAATAAAATGGAAAGAAAGCAACTGAGAGTAATCCACATATATAGAAGCATGCAGCAAAGGACGGCTTTGAAACATAAAAAGCCCATGGCAAACCTGCAAGAGGGGCCCAGAGTATGCGAAACCACGGGGAATATCAAAGCAGAACCACAAGTGCCGAGAAGAACCCAAGACCAGAACTGAGTCCAATCAGAAATTGCCCACTGTTCGAAATCACAGGAAGCATGACACGACGAACTAAGCAGAACCAGGAAGCAAAACTGCAGAAAACTTGTAGGGAAAAACTGCCGAAAACTACTCTGAAAACAGAGTGCTGAGAATCACCTAGGAATTCAAAAAACTCCTCTCTGTAAAACAGATAGTGCGGAGAATGTCAGTGATCACTGACCCATGAACCGAAAAACTCCAAAAAGGCCAAAAACATGAGCTCTCTGAAAAACAGAGATTTCCAACACCATGTAGGAGTAGCCCAGGAAAAAAAAAAAGAAACCAAAA
The DNA here is from genome assembly GCA_036898215.1 of Platycarya strobilacea. NCBI lineage: Eukaryota > Viridiplantae > Streptophyta > Magnoliopsida > Fagales > Juglandaceae > Platycarya > Platycarya strobilacea. Next base: position 15,593,100 of record CM072557.1, read on the forward strand.
GTGCCGAAAAGTTTGAGTAATATTGCCAGAAAGTGTTGATAATACACCCAAGGCCAAACCCAAACGTTGAACAACTCAGAAACTCTCGGAAGAAAATCGATAGTCACAACCAGGATGTTCCGAGAAGGAGAATCAAACCACGCAGCAAGAGAAGCGCTGAAATCCCAAAAGAAACCAGGAACTCGCATTGGCAGCACCGAATATCTAAACAGAGGGCAAGAATATTGCCCAGGCAGCATCAAAGCCAATGGAACCAGACAGAGAGCGCCAAGATACTGAGTAGACCTAGAGAGATGCGCCGAAACAGGAACTGGCCAAAAAACAGAGGTGGCCGAAACTTGGAACCCAGAAAAAAACCGTCGAGAAAAAGAACTCAGAGAAGCACGTGAAAAAAACGAAGGGCTCTTGATACCACGTCAGTATTTGGCCAAATTATCTTAATTATGGTGTGTTTTTTTTTCATTAAAATAAAATAAAATAGTAGTTTAGGATTACAAAACTTATCTTATCTAATCTAAATATATACAAGTAATATAAAATATAAGATAATCTTAAAAAAATTATTCTATTAAAAGCCACATCATATTAAAGAAAATCCTAACTTTCTTTGATATCTTTAACAATGAAAGTGCTCATAACTGAACACCTGTTGGACCTGTTTTGAATATATTATTTACTTACCCAAACTTGCATGCTGGTGTTTTCTTCCTCCAATATCTACTCCTAAATATTAAAGACAAAATAAATTTTAACTTCTTACATGTGTAGCATGCAGAAAAAAAAGGAGTGAGTTTTCACCTTCCTTCTCAAGTTGTCCAGCTGTTGCTGGAAGAGCTCATTTTGAACATAAATCGAAGTAAAAAAACATGAGAAAGGGAGGGGGGCATTAGCTTAAGAATTCAGGAGTTTATATATAATGACATAGTCAAGTTAGACAATGACAAATTACTTAAAAATGAAAACACATTATAAAGATATATAATGATATATTTTCTCCCAAATCTTAGTGGGTTTTACCCAATTTTTTTGTTCTTCATGATTCTAGCATCCTGGTATTTAGGGCAATCTTTTTTTCCCTCGCCTCTTGTTTATCACCTCCTTGAAATTTTTTGTCTTCTTTAAACCTCACATTCTAGTCCATTACTATTTTTATATTATATTCCTAGTGTTCAGAGCTAGAAAAACTAATATCATAAATAGAATGCAAGATTTCATTAACAAATTTATAAATTATTTGTTTTGGCATTTCAAATAATAATATAACATATCCCATATACGTATACTATAGGTTGTGCATCGAAGGATGGGTTATTCTATTTCTAAGCCCGTGTGCAGAGTCCCTTTATTTAAAAAAGAATTCGGAGGAAAAGACCAAAATTTAGAAGTATATGAAAAAGTGTCTCACATTAATCAAAGTAAACGCTTTATGTAGAATCCTCCATATATGGAATATATGTAACAAAGTCTTGAAATGAAGGAAAAAAATAGCTACGGACGTGATGTGATGCAAGTGGGATCTAGGTTTTGATGATACATATTTGATTTTACATCGATAGCGCTAGACTATCTTGAGAAATTCACTACAAAATTTTCGGTCTTTTGCCAAAAAGGTATATGGTGGAAAAAGTATATTTTATGTGAAAAATATTATTTTTCCACCGAACTTGTTGGTGGAAGGTTGGTAGCATATAATTCATGAACAAAAAATATTTTCTATCAAATTTCACTTCATGGCAAATACTTAATTTTTCCCATCACTTGACATTGTGAGTATCACATACAAAATTTGTGGCAAATGAGATTGCCATCGACTCCATTGTAGTGCAAAAGATGATGTTTTTCATGCACACAGGAAGCCGGAAAAGGTTTTTATCCACCAACATGTTCGCGGCATATTTCGTAACATAAATGTTATACCCACTATTTTGGTTGTGACAAAAAGATTTTTGAGATGATTTTGATTTGTGAGAATTACTCTTCACATGACTGCACTTAATCAGATAAGGTGTTTTCCCACCATTGTATTTGCCACTAAAAATATTATAGCTACCACGTATGTCGTAGAAAATAATCTGTTAACACCAAATTGATTTCTGGTAATAGGTAGAGGACTCGTGACAAAATATTTATACACATGAGTCTATTTCATGGCAAAAACAAATGAATTTATAGTTTCTCAATATCTAGCCAACAATTTTAATTAATAGATCTTTTGAAACTAAATGGACTAATGGAAATGTCCCAACAAAGAAAACTGAACTGAATTTATAGTTCAAAACAATCTCATCAAACATACATAATTACTACTTCTACTAATAAATCTAGACATATGCTCCAACCACAAAGGGATTCATAACTTGGAATTGGCAACATAGTATTAAACCACCATCATATCCACAAATCATGTGGTGCACATTAAGTGAAACCAAGCTAGCTATCCTATTTACATATATGTTTTTCTGTGATAGCTCAAATTACCAACTCAAATCTTCTACCTTGTTTACATATGATGAGGGTTGTATGGAATTGTTCCAACATCAAATGTAATTACAAGCAGCAAATATGACATATTCGAGAGAATAAATGTGATGGTTTTTCATGAATTTTGAAATCTGTGATTGCCAAGGAGAAATTCTGCCTCTCCATCTCCTTTTGAACTGTATAATGTTACCTAAAATTTATGAAAATAATATTTGTCAAGCTCAATTTATTTAGGATGAATGATATTTTATGGGTTAGGAAACTTCTAATGACAATTCATGTCGTAAAACACACTTGTGCCAAAAAGTTTATTTATTTAGCCATTGCCATATAGCATATATAGATACAAGGTGGAGCAAAAATAAAAAAATCCATCAACTCAAATTATTAAAACTAAACATTTCAAACAAATTAGAAAACTCAAGTGAGCCAATGGCCACGAGCCTGGATTCCTCAATTTAATGATACATTTATTGCAAGTACTGACACCATGTTGTCTCTCGCTGCAACATAGAATTAGCAGTTATTTGAAATGTTGAAACAAATTATACTACTTATTGAATACCTATTGCAATCATAAACCTTCTCCTCTAATATCTGTTAACACAATTATGCATTATATAACTAAACCAATGTTACTAAAGAAATCTAAGCAAGTAAATTAATTACTTTGAAGCATCAATTATGCTAACAATGGGATAATTGTATTGCATACCTATATTAGTGTTCCCCTCTCCAACATCTAATCCACCCATGGCCTTTTGTGTGGCCGCAACTCCTCCATCTTGAGTTTCCTCATCTGGGTCTAGCTTGTCACGCAACATGCTTCTCGGAGGCAATGCTTCTTCTTCTGGTGTGCCACATATGAGAAGTCTACCATGTGGGAGTCAGCAATAAGACACATGAAAATGGACCTTTGTGGTGGTGGCATGACAAAAGGATAAACACTTGTTGAAATTCATGAACCTTTTGGTTATCTATCTTCTTTGTTTGGTATAGGTGGACAAACACATGATTAAAGACATTGTCCAGACTCCCTACGTGAACACTTTACAAAAGAGTCGAGAGAATAAAGATGTAAGAGATGCATCCACTGATTAGCAGTAGCACCCTGTTGCATTGGGATAACATGTGGTTTCTTATAAGGAGTCATGCTGATGAGTACAGTAGCAAGCAGGCTAGCTAAGGAGTCATGCTGATGAACTAAGTAAACTGATGCAAATATGTGGTTTCTTATAAAAACAAACAAATGTAGACTCTTCATAAATATAATTAACTCAAGTGAAAATCAATGTGACCTGATATTGTCCCAATGTTATTTTTGTTTATCTGTTATTATTATTATTGTTATTATTTTTTATGAACAATGGAGACAGGGTATTGTGTGGTAAGGTAATTTAGGTTCTTTAAATCCTAAAACACATAGTATACACAGCATTGGAAGCTACTATGGCTTATTTAGAACAATCATACCTTTAGCTCTTGGAATGTTCATTTACCATTCCAGTCAATCATGTGTAATACGTAAAAATAAAAACTATCTTCAGCTCAGTTGCTGAGAGCATAGCTAATATGACAACCCACTTTTAACAATACTTTATAAGCTAAATTTATGGGAAATAAGTAATGACATAATAAATAGCTGAATGGGCCTCTTACTTCTATGATTCCTCGACCATCCCATCAATGTATTAGTGTACTCACATGTTATATAATATGGAAACATCCACCTTCATGGACTCCATGTAAGTTCATGACTACCAGTATCATCCAATTAATGACAAAGTAAAATTACCTTAACAACCATGATTATACAGCAAAAAGTTAAAAGTATTACCTAGCATGGAGTTTAGCAGATAAATGAATTGTGAAACACTGTTCAACAAACAAAGATTCCATAATCCCTCCGAATGGAAACAAAGCAAAAGTATTATCCTGGATGCACAAGAGTCCATAAAACTGAAATATTTTTTGAACAAGAATATTCAACCTTCTTACAAGCAGGACATCATCATTAAGCTCACACCATATCAAATATTGCAAATATATACATATATATTTCTTGGCAATGGTTTAAATAGATGGAGAGAGAGAGAGAGATCACAGTGACCAGAACTTGATCAAGGCAGAACAAGTTTGACAACTGAAGTTTATGGGGATTGCAGACACTTTGTAGAAGACTAAGTGGAGGAAAAGAAATGGATGAAGTAGGAGGACTTGAGCAAATCTGATGCTTTAATTGAAAGAAATCTCCAGACCTCGTTGGAGAAGAAGAGGAGCTGAATCAACAAGCCAGGTTTCTGGAAAGCTTACTGGTCAACAAGAAAAATTATCCAGTATGCTCAAACTTCAACTACAACACTGAAGTTAAAAAGGGAAGACCAAAGAAAATATAGATCTCAATATTGCCATAGATTTATATCAACTATATTATTAGGGATCAAACAAATGCTCCTGTTGTATTCTAGTAGAACTCAATGAACAATATAAAGAAACAAGAAAAAATCAATTGACCAATGGAAAAACTCACTTGATCCCAATTTTTCAACTTCTCTAACAATTTGAGTCATTCCCACTTTGTAACTCAGGAAAGCTGTCAATTTGCAAGCCATGTCTCACTCCAAATCCAGCTGAAGGAAAAATAAACAATGGGCAGAAAAGTTAAATAATTAAACAAAGCAAGAAAGAAAGACAGAAAGAAACACAAACATACACACACACAAATGGTGAAAGTGTCTCGAAAGCTAACAAAACATATGAAAGGTAATGCTTAAAACTAACACCTTGAGAAAGCAACACAATCATCCTTCTTAAATAGTTTCAAAAAATTAAACATATGAAAAATCAAAGCACAACAACTCCATTTAAAAAAAAAAAAAACAGTTCAACAGACATGGTAAATATAAAAATCGAATTCCTAATTTGCAATCAGCAAATCAACCCATCGCCAAATGCTTCGATCAACAAGAGAAAGATTGAACTGAAAAATATTAAATGCATTTCTAGCATGCAAAAGATATCAATAACAAAAAAACATATGTACAAGAAACGAATTCATAATGAGTTACTAGAACTACATGGTACACAAGAAACAGAGGGTAAAGAAACTACCCATTCCTACGATGACAGTTCCACCTCGTTGTGTTGCTGCATGTACCTCTGGAAAAAAAAAATTAAAATCACATAATTACTAAAAGAAGGGGCAAAGAGATATAAAGGGACATGCACAACTAAGTTCACCTAATCGAACCGTTGGAGCCTATTAACTTTCCTAATCCCAGGAGAAAAAATCTCTTCATTTATACACTCAACACAAGCTCAATTATATAATAAATTGAGCATGTAAAACAAAGCCCAATGTTCTTTGTTTTCAATGGGTAAATCAGAGCACAATGTGCAAACTAGCATTACGATGCAAGCAAAAATCTCTTCCAGTTCTTTTAACAAACAAAAGAGGAAGAGAACGTTGCTAAGAAATGTTGAGAAAGTGAAATATATAATAAATAAATGATAAAGAAAAAGAAAAACTACGGCAGATTGATGTGGAAAAAGAGGGCATTTGAGTGCTAGAGACTTGGATGTGGTTCCGCTTGATGGATAAACAATTCATGATGTTGATATTGTTAACTCCCTCAGTGATGCCTCCACTCTCTACTTGTTTACTAATCTCGGAGTTCTTTATATTGTTTCTCTGTGAAGCAGATTGAGATTTCGGGGGGACCTCCAGAACTCGAAAATGCGGCAGAGGGGTTGGGGATGGCTTCAAGAACTCGAAATTGCAACAAACAAGGTTGGGGGAGAGGGGGATGATAAAAGGGAGCCAACGAGGGGCTGTCAATGCCATCGATGATGAATGACAATGTCTTGAGTGCGGGTTGCATCGGCGACGTGGAAAAGCCCAAAGGGATGGAGACTCTTGAGGAACGAGAAAAGGGAGAGAGAGGCATGTTGGGGGAGCTGGGTTCGACTAGTGGTCATCGTCGATGAGGTGTGGCCAAGGGTTTAGAGGGAAGACGAGAGGGTGTAAAGGAAGGAAGATGAAAGTTTGAAATTTAGGGATTCGGCAGATCAGAAGTATCGAGGGGGGAAGTCTGATTTCATGCTTTTATATAAGAAGATTTTGTGACGAAATCTAGTCGCAACGATTACTAAAAGAGGTTGCCACAAAAAATAAAAAGCCACAGATAGAAGGGCTTGTTAATTAACCACTTTTTGTGCCAATTGAGACTCATGACAAAAGAAATTTAACTTGTGGGAAAAAAGATTTTTCCAAGAAACATCATAATGTTTGCTTCCCATAAAATGAACATTGTGGCAATAACTTCTTTTCTCGGATCAAATAATTTTTTTTTATTATTTTTTATCCACTACAAAAAATTCTTGGCAACAACTAAGATTTTATATCCACCAAAACTTTTGGTGTCAACAAGTCATCTTTTGCCACGATCGTATGTCGTGGAAAAAAACATTGGTGGCAAAACCCCTAATTTCTTGTAGTGAAAGCAAATCAATACGATAAGGCAAGAAATGGTGAAAAAATCTTGGATTGGAGAATATTGTGCATTTTTTTAATAATACAGGATATTAAAAAAATACTTAAATAATAAATAAATAGTACAATACTATAAATGGTAAAGTGGTAGTAAAAGAATTGTAACCCTATCATTATTCAATTGATAATACCTTTCGATCTCAAACCTTCTTAATCGAGCTTTCTAGTTCTTGTTCAGGTCGAACCAAATCCTCATATGGTAAGGGACTCGTGTCCTCATCGGTGTAGCATTGCATACTAAATCGGAGATGATGAGTTTCATTTCTCAGCATTATTATTTATCCATATATTTGTTCCTACAAAGTAAAGGGAAAAAAGAAGAACAAATCATAGAACTTCATATACGCTGCATCGGCAATAATGGATACTGTAATTAATAGAAGAATTTAGATTACCATCTAGTTATATATAATATTGGATTATTGTTAGGGAATTAGGAATCAATATATATCTATATAGCACTTTTCTGTTGCTAATTGTACCAAGATAAGAATTAACCTGAAAATGATATATATTACATTAGCTTGCATGGTATCTTGATCCGGTACTTCTTGAGATCTATTCATTGAGCTGGATCAATTAATAAAAAGGGGTGTATGAACATGCATGCAAAGACTGCAATACATATGTACACACATATATATGTATATAGATTAAAAAAATAATCACTACACAAGAAAACTATTTCATACTCACAAATAGTTTTGTTTGTTGCAGTTAATCCATCACAAATGTCCATTTTTCTTGTAGTAATTGTAGAATCATAATGATGTTGATTCTCTTAATTTGTCCTTCCCTAAAATCTCTTTATTCATTATATATACATTATATATATAATATATATAAAGCTGCATGCCTCACCCAGACTATCTGTGGCATGATATATAGCATAAAAACCCTAATTTGTCAAAAAGTATATATGAAACTAAGAGCCAGTAATCTATATATGCACTCTACTTTGTCAATCTAAATATATCTGGGGGTAATGGGTCACAAAACTACTCACTCTCTCGCTCTCTCTCTCTCTCTATATATATATATATATATATCACACGTGACTTTCAGGTTTTGGTGACCTAATTATTAACTAAGTGAAAAACCCCCCAAGTAGTAGCATCACCACAAATATACACTTGGAGATTATAAGTCGGAATTAATTAAAACATATGCATTTGGGGATACCTCAAAGGCTTAGTGCAGTAATGAAGCATCTTTTCAGTGTTTGAGAAGATGATGAGCCTAATTTGGGCATCGCAAAGCACCGAAAGCTCATGGGTCTTCTTCAACAGCCCTGCTCAACACTTGGAGAAGGTGACTTGCCTTGTGGTTCGGTTCTCAATCCTCCTGATTGCTATCTTCCCGCATCCCATATCCCGACCACAGATAGCTAGCTATGTTTTAATCAAGAAAGAAATTAATTCTATAGAGACCAATTACAACGTATGTGTCGGCGCCCCAGTTTAAGCTTGGGTTTATACGCAAATTGCGACACTGGGGACGAGCGTCTCAAGGAAGTTTATCCCTCATCGTTACAAGTGAAAGCATTATATAAATATATATATTTATATAGTGATATTAATTAGGTGCTTATTGTCCTTCCTTTTTTTTCACTCAATAATATCTCGCAGCGGAAAAAGGTCAAGCCAAAAACTTCGACAAGGCGTTTGCGCTTGTCGCACATCACATGGTTAACGAAATACAAACCCAGATTAAACATTATATACATATACACCAAAAGTTAAGGTTACCAATGTTAACAGTTTATACAAAAGCACTTCCCAAAATAACGGAAAGATTTCCTCAAAATACACTGGTAATACAAAATAGATGCATTAACGATCCCCTCCTTCTCCGCCAAACATACTAATAGGCGGATTCTTCATTTATTTTCTTAAAGTTAGGACCATAACGAAAACTGTCCAAACTTAAATTTGGGCCTACGTCACACATCATCCCAGAAGATGATGTAACTAGGCGTCCCATATGGAGGAGCCCGTCCACTCCTAAAACCAGGCAACACCCCGAAGGGCGTAAGTCATCAAAAAAGTAGGTCGCCATAGGAAGCGACTCTGCTGCCCACTGACCCAGCAGGTCTAGGGTCACTGGCCTAGCAGAATCTGTCTTAATCGGGCTTTTGAGGGTCTGACCCATCTTCTCGAGAGTCGTAATCCGCAGATCCATCTTTTCCTGCAATAACTTCTATCGTTTTAAAAGGAGCGATAGTAGAGATAATAAAAAGGGGTGAGATTTCAGGAGAAATCTCAGCAAGTATACTAGCACTTTAATTAAAGCATTCCAAGCATACAGACAAGTGAACCAAACAGTCATAACTAATGCACATGCTCATGTAAACTTCCATACAGACTTACTTCTTTCAGTCTTCTTTTCATATATGTGCTTTTCAAATCATTTCTTAAAACATTTCACATCTTTTATTCTTTCTTAGGCACCACTTATCAGATGCTGATCTTTTCTTATGGATCGAAAGCCCATCTTGTCATGACTTATCGCGTAGCATATATGAGACACAACACGGTTCCCCTAAGCACCGCGTGTTCCCTATTGGTTACCGCATCACCTTAAGGTGAGTGCGTCACGTAACTTATAGTACGGCAGGTCCTTACACCTTATCCGTCTTTGGCACCCACCAGTATTAGGTGCAACCGCGCTCCGGACACCTTCTGGAGCCATATACGGTCCGCCGACTGTTTTTCGTCGACCTAGGGGCTTTCACTCGACTTTAAACACTCCTGAGTGAACAAGGAGTTCCACTGGGGTACTACCCCGTCCCAGCCTTTGTGGTTCTTTCAAAACTTAATTTTTTTTCTTTGTCTTAAGGACATGTTGGACTTTAAAAACATGTTTTTCATGATTTATGCATGGGACATGCAACACTTACTCATTTTCATGCAGGACCTGAGGCGAGCTCGAGTGCATTCATAGTTCATTTTCTTTTCCATCGGGACAAATTTTACAATTTCCTATTTAGCCATCATACTCTAACACCCAAATTTAGGCCTAGGATTGAAGTAGGGTACTCGGGCCATATCCAAACCATTAAGGCCGAAACCTCCTAGGGTATTTCCTAGAGTTTTCCTTCATCATTTCACTCTAAGTATCCTCCAAGATTTAAAAGTGTTTAATTAAAACATATACCATTTCTAGAAAAGGGGTAACCGAAACCCTATTATCCAATAAGTAAACATTTTTACATCCAATCTTATTTGATTCCAACTTCTTCCTTTCACCTTTTTAACTTAGAAGATTTCCTTTTATTAATTCCTTCAAAGTTTCCTCATTAACAAGTGTCTTCTATAAGCTTAAACTAAATAATTCCACAATTAATCAATATAATTTAATCCCCTAATTTTAACCTTAAACATCACAAGATCCCAAATAAACACTACTAATCATCATATATAAGTGATTACTTCTTTTCATACACATGCTTACACCACTATAATTCATATCAGTCATATATTTTCTTTCCATGTCAATTCTTCATTTCCTTATGACAATATCCTCCTTAAATAAGTCAATCATAGTACTTATTTCCTTAAATAAATTTTTATCTTAGCGATACCAAATTTTATAAACTTAATACTAAGATCCACCATGCATCAATTTCATCATTTCATATAATACTCATGCTTTCCATTTCTTTTTTCTACTAATACCTTGATCCATCATCTATACTCATATTCTCACCTCATTTTAACATAGAGATTTACACATGAATATTCATACCAAAGACAAGTATTAACACCAATCAATTTAATCCAAACATGGCAATACAACAATTAATCCAACAAGCATGATCACCTAGCTATATACAAGAAATGTTAAAGAAAAGATGAAAGTATACTTACAATATTCCTATTAGATTTTTGCTTATAATCTGAAAATATACACATAGAATCTCTTATTAAACTAATTATAGGTATGGAGATTCAAAAGAAACCTTATTTCTTTTTAGCTAAAACAATAGTGCTATATGGGTGTGTGTTCTTCCTAGGCTTGCATAAGTCTAGGTACTCCAAAGCAATATCCATTTCAAGACCCTTGATCTTAGCTCCACTAATTTAGAACTCTTCAACTTGTGTAGTAAAAGAAGAAGAAACAATGGTGAGGGTAAATGGATAGCTTTGGCCGAGAGGTAGACAAAGTGGGCTAGGGAAAGTGAGCATAGAGTCACACGGCCAAACCCTTCCTCTAGGGTCTTTGGTACACATTTTACTATTCTTAGGTATGGTCAATGATGGATTGAAAGATTGAAAACACTAAGTCATTCCAAGATCAAGTCTTGGCCATACCTTGGAAGATTTGGTTCTCCCTCCCTCACTTACTATGGTCGGCGCCCCCTTGAGTATTTAGTCCTCATTTTTCTTGCATTTCGCTCAATTACCTTCCCTCCATCATCTCATGTGTCCATCCAAGTGATCTCAAGGCCATGCTTTTTGGGAATTGAGTAATGCATGGTCCAGCCAAGGCCTTGCTTCAACCGAACCCTCCATTTGCTTCCTCTCCTTTCTTTGTCATTTCTATCACTTACACACACCATACCTCTCTTCACATCACCATACATTTTTACACTTTGTACTTTATTCACTTACACATTCCTCTCTTGTCTCATCAACTTTTTGGTAGCAACACTCCACGAAAACCCTCCAAGTAGCTCACGGAAATGCTCCCCCACCGAACTCCCTTACTACATTCCTCCATCCTTCTCTTCATGCCACTTGTCACACTCACATACACTATGACTTCTATTGGAAAATCAAGGGATGGTGCATTGTACTTCCAAGATCCCATAATAGGAAAATATCTCTATAAGATTCCACACTCCATCCTACATGGCTGCCTACTAGTCAACCTTCACCCACTAGTAATTTCCTACAAGCCTTGGATGACTTTCTAGGGTTTCTCTTCAAGTGACATGTGTCTCTAATATGGGCTTGGTGGGTCATGAGTTCATACTATGGGTTTATGGGCTCACCACTTGATTATGCCCAAAGAATAACGCGGTCGTTTGCAGTATAGCTTTGGGGTGTCGATTCCACAGGGAGATGGATTGAGAAATTGAAGAACAGTAACGAAATTAACAAAAAGATTTAGATGTGTGCGAAAAGTAAAGCATCGGGAATCCTTTGTATATAATTGGTATTGTAATTATTTTCGATTCATTAATAACTCAATTGAAAATTCTATGTCCAAATTTTCAATCGGAAAATAAAACATTAATAACCAGATTTAAATCAAATGTAATCTTTCGAAAAATCATTCGTTACAATATAAGAACAGGAATTGTTATCGATATTAAAGAAATTCAACGTCGACAATATACTCGTAGAGCAATATTGCAGCAGAGAATTAAATTAAAATAGATAACCAATTGAACCAAACATAATCAAAGGATTATTGCATTTAATAGAAAAAGCATGACTGAATCTATAAATGAAATAAATTCTAAGATTATTTGGTGACGAAAACATTTATAATAAATTTCGAATGACTAAACAAAAGAGTTTAATATTTGAAAAACACATATATGAATCAAAAATAATTACAAATACCATCATATATACAAATTCATCCCTAGCTCTACTAGAAAATTAGTTACACATATTGAAAATATGCAACAAAAATTCTTCAAGGGATAATATGGAAGAGCCAACCATTATTTTCTTCTCTCTTCTTTGGTTTTTCTTTTCTTTTCTCAAGCTCTCAAAAACAATGTATCTTCCAAGGCATCCAAGCACACTAAGCATTCTCCCACTCTAAGCATTGTCTTAGAACACACACCCCTCCCTTCTATTTATAAGCATCCTTCATGCAAGTTGTCATGACAAAATCATCACAATTTCAACTTGTTTTGCCATGCGCCATTCTTGAATCCAAGTGATTTGTGAGTTGTCATTTTGATCATTTGTTTTCCCACCATGCATGAGCTGGATTTTGCTTGTAGGTTGAGTGTTTCAATTTTGCTTCTCTATCCATTAGTTGTCTTGTATGACTTAATATCTTGTGGTCAAATAATTTGTCTACAAGAAACTTGAGTGCACTTCATCTTGCATATGAATTGATCATTGAATTTCCAAGTTGGTGTAGGAGTGCTTGCTGGAAAATATTATGATAACATTTGGATTTGATGCAAGTGGCTGAAAAATATCCAGGAACGTCAAGTGCAGGTGCGTCCACTTGATGGTCAATTTTGTCTTAGATGGAGTGGATATCTCTTCAAACATAAAACACAAAAGTTCTAGATATTTCTCTTGCAGTTCTAGATCATCTTGAATCAGCTCAATCGGAGATTGGATGAGAGAGTTATGCCCATATTACGAAAAGATGTCAGAATTGTCTAAAATTCCGCAATTATCTTCATTTGCTCCTAATGTCTCCATTTGTGTCCTAAATCAAAATATAAGAATAATAAGTATATTTAGGCATCAAATAAGAATAAAGTATTAAACATTAAGAGAGGAAAACATGGCATTTTATATTCTCATCAATATATTAAATCATGCTTATATCTATTTCAAGATAAATGACCATTAATTTTAATAACATGAGTTATATCCATTATTTTCTCATTTCTTTTAGTATTTAAATAGAGTATTTAGAGTGCATTTTTGTGCACTCATCACACCCCCCAACTTACTCATTGCTAGTCCCTAGCAATTTTCATGCAAAATGATGAGAAAGACCAAATAAAATCACACATAGGGGCCATCAAGACACATTTTTCAAATTTATATATCAAAACAATCTTAGAAATTCAATAACCCTTTCACAAGTAATTCAAATATAGCAATCCACAGAGTGTGTATGTGTTCCAAAATATTTTTATCAAATCAGAGGTTTCGACACATGCAACATTAGAATATCTTAAGCAAAAAGGTTCAACTCCATAACTCATGGGTATAGAAGTGTTTCATGTATGGGTTCTCTCTATGGAGTTGACAAAGGTGTACATTTACTCTCATGGAAATTTAGCCAATTATATATAAGTAACAAGTAAACATTGATCTTATGATAGGAATACTAACAAATGAGATTTCCACCATTCTTTCTACAAGCATACTTAGGATCGGAAAAATCAACACAAAGGGTTGTAATGTGGTTTAGGGTTGGGGTTCATAAGAAGAAAAGGTGAAGAGATTTCAAAAACTTCCAAGTATACACAAAAGGGAATCTGTTAAATTTTTCAGTAGACTATACTTTCCTTTTGATGTACTTTTCAATTTTTTAGATTTTTGACTAAGTACACTTTTCCATCTTCTTTTGCCACTGGTGTCTTCGCAATTTGATGAACTCTTTCATGAATAATTTGATGGACACATCTAGCACCATGCCATTTTTTTCATGGTTTTTTTTTTTTTTATGATAATTTCACACCTAGTACACACTTGGAAGTAAAATGGTAGGAAAATATAGTGTATAAGGTATACTCCAATGTGGAGAGGTATGAATGATGTAGATATGAAAAGAAAAGGCCATATGTGTATATTGGCTCAAAATTGGCTACTAGGGATCTATGATAAAAAGGCTCAGCTTGAAAGGCTCAAACGTTAATCTTAAGTTGACTTTCGTCATATCCCAAGTATATCCACCATCTTACCACAAACCATGTAATGATATTCTCAAAAGAAGTGTCAAATTCAACAGATCAATGGATACTTATCACAATTTCTGTATTTATAAGCTCTCAATTCTCACAAAATTCACATGAATACTTGAACAAAATAATTCTTTAGTTACATGTGTCAAATCACCATATTACCACAAAGTTTGGATAAGTGCATAAAAAATTTTCTGTGGATGCTTTAGCAAAATAATTTAAGATGGGTTTGTTGAATTCACCAAGATGGTTATGAATGAGCATGAGTATCATGTGTGAAAAGATGCCTGTGTGAAAAAAATTTGACAATTTTTTATATATTGATTGAAATATGCCACAGAGTTTAAATAACAGATTTATATTTCCAGACCCCAACTTAAATGAAATATTGTCCTCAATGTTTAATAATCAAAATTGGATGGGGAGTAACTAAAAAGGGTAGGATACACCTGATGTGTGATGTAGATAGCTCGCTAAGCGTCAAAAGTAGTGATCTGAAATGACAGAATGATACTATCCTGCAAACAAAAATAAAGAAAACAGTAGTAAATAAAAACAAAACAAAACAAATAAGATGATAATAATAATAATAATAATAATAATGATGATGATAATAATTATAACAATAATTATTATTATTGTTGCATGCTGTGGTCAAAGTTGGTAGACCAAATTTACAACCGGACTATCTTCCACTTCTTGAACTATTCCTCCTGGGTCAAAAACGAAACGCTTATTTGCCCAATAAACTCGGTGCTCGAACTTCATAGGTAGGTGGCAAGGTTTAAAATTAACTTTGGTTACTTGCCCACTTGAAGGAATCTGTTTTTCATTTTTCTCAAGAAACTCCTCAAATTTCGGTTGCCAAGCCCGTGTGCTATAATCTTGAGTATTGTAAAAAATTGCACAAATATTAGCTACATCAGATGAATCACTGATAGGATTATACTCAAAATCAACAATAAAATTCTCAAGGGGATCAGAATCATGAGTTGTGAAAACTTCCCTGTCTATGAGTGAGTCAATCATATATATCTGCTGGCACTCGTGATTCTTCACAGTTTCTTGTGCCATATGTTGACCATGAGGTACAGACTGAGCTTGAGAAGGGAACTTACCTTGCTCATTTACACTCAAGAAACTCGTTATTTTAGACACCTGGCTCTTTATCTCCTTTTGTTCTTCAACAACCTGCATAATTAAAGACTCAAAATTTTGGTTAGTCTTACCCTGTACTTCAATAAATGCATGCAAAGTGTCTTCTAAAGAATTTCTAGAAGATTGAGGTGCATGGTATGGTGCAGGATATGATCTAGAAGGTTGTGCAGGCTGTTGGTTTTCAGACTTCCAGCTGAAGTTGGAGTGATTATGCCATCCTCTCATGTTAGCATGTGTAGGACAGTCTTGGGTATGATGATCTACCCCACCACAGACAACACATGGTCCAAAAGATTCTACATGATTAGCCATGTGTGTTGGTTTTGAGTTTTTGGTTTTCAATAACTCTAATTCTCTGGTGAGCATTTCAACCTTAGCCTTAAGGTTATCCTCCTCCCTTAGATGGTAAATACCACCACTCAAGTTTCCTGTAGGTCGGGACCTGTTTGTGCTATCAGTAGCACTAGGTCCAGTCCAAGTATGAGCTTTTTCAGCAAGCTCATTGAGGTACTCTATGGCCTCATCGGGATTTTTCTGTAAAAATTCTCCATTGCACATCATTTCCACGAATTGACGTTTCCTGGGCGTAAGGCCTTCATAGAAATAACTCACTAAGTGCCAATTCTCATATCCATGGTGGGGACACATACTCAGTAATTCTTTAAATCTTTCCCAAGACTGGTACAAAGTCTCACTATCCTTTTGTGCAAAGGTAGAGATTTGTCTTTTTAAAGCATTAGTCTTATGTTGGGGAAAATATTTATTGAAAAACACTTGAGTCATCTCACTCCATGTTCCAATAGACCGTGGTCTTAGTGAATACAACCAACTCTTAGCTTTATCTTTCAAAGAAAAAGGAAAGAACTTTAGCCTTACCGTTTCGTCAGTGGTATTTTGACTGTGAAATGTTGCAACTACTTCCTCAAATTCCCTAATATGAACATAGGGGTTTTCATTTTCTAGACCATGGAAAGTCGGAAGTAATTGTATCATTCCCGTTTTAAAATCTACATGACGAACATTAGGTGAGAACATAATACAGGATGGTGTGGCTGTTCGTGCGGGATGAAGATAATCTTGGAGGGTTTTAACAGGTTGGTCCACGTGTTCACTCATCGCGTCAGAATTGGAAGAATTATCAAACAAGCGATTAGAAAAATTAGATTCTGAATCTGATTCTAGCACGGGTCGACTAGCAAACAGTCCAAAAGAGTCTCTGTACCTGCGCATGCAAAGTAAAGAAATGCGTAATACTGAAAAAAAAAATTACGACAAGAAAAGTAAAATAAAATAAAGATGCAGAAAGCTAAAAAGAAAATGAACGAAGCTACCGCTCTTTTTTTTTTTTTACAAACTACTAAAAAAACTACAAATTCTTCTACCGTCTACCAGGCAACGGCGCCAAAATTTGATTACGCCCAAAGAATAACGCGGTCGTTTGCAGTATAGCTTTGGGGTGTCGATTCCACAGGGAGATGGATTGAGAAATTAAAGAACAGTAACGAAATTAACAAAAAGATTTAGATGTGTGCGAAAAGTAAAGCATCGGGAATCCTTTGTATATAATTGGTATTGTAATTATTTTCGATTCATTAATAACTCAATTGAAAATTCTATGTCCAAATTTTCAATCGGAAAATAAAACATTAATAACCAGATTTAAATCAAATGTAATCTTTCGAAAAATCATTCGTTACAATATAAGAACAGGAATTGTTATCGATATTAAAGAAATTCAACGTCGACAATATACTCGTAGAGCAATATTGTAGCAGAGAATTAAATTAAAATAGATAACCAATTGAACCAAACATAATCAAAGGATTATTGCATTTAATAGAAAAAGCATGACTGAATCTATAAATGAAATAAATTTTAAGATTATTTGGTGACGAAAACATTTATAATAAATTTCGAATGACTAAACAAAAGAGTTTAATATTTGAAAAACACATATATGAATCAAAAACAATTACAAATACCATCATATATACAAATTCATCCCTAGCTCTACTAGAAAATTAGTTACACATATTGAAAATATGCAACAAAAATTCTTCAAGGGATAATATGGAAGAGCCAACCATTATTTTCTTCTCTCTTCTTTGGTTTTTCTTTTCTTTTCTCAAGCTCTCAAAAACAATGTATCTTCCAAGGCATCCAAGCACACTAAGCATTCTCCCACTCTAAGCATTGTCTTAGAACACACACCCCTCCCTTCTATTTATAAGCATCCTTCATGCAAGTTGTCATGACAAAATCATCACAATTTCAACTTGTTTTGCCATGCGCCATTCTTGAATCCAAGTGATTTGTGAGTTGTCATTTTGATCATTTGTTTTCCCACCATGCATGAGCTGGATTTTGCTTGTAGGTTGAGTGTTTCAATTTTGCTTCTCTATCCATTAGTTGTCTTGTATGACTTAATATCTTGTGGTCAAATAATTTGTCTACAAGAAACTTGAGTACACTTCATCTTGCATATGAATTGATCATTGAATTTCCAAGTTGGTGTAGGAGTGCTTGCTGGAAAATATTATGATAACATTTGGATTTGATGCAAGTGGCTGAAAAATATCCAGGAACGTCAAGTGCAGGTGCGTCCACTTGATGGTCAATTTTGTCTTATATTGAGTGGATATCTCTTCAAACATAAAACACAAAAGTTCTAGATATTTCTCTTGCGGTTCTAGATCATCTTGAATCAGCTCAATCGGAGATTGGATGAGAGAGTTATGCCCATATTACGAAAAGATGTCAGAACTGTCTAAAATTCCGCAATTATCTTCATTTGCTCCTAATGTCTCCATTTGTGTCCTAAATCAAAATATAAGAATAATCAGTATATTTAGGCATCAAATAAGAATAAAGTATTAAACATTAAGAGAGGAAAATATGGCATTTTATATTCTCATCAATATATTAAATCATGCTTATATCTATTTCAAGATAAATGACCATTAATTTTAATAACATGAGTTATATCCATTATTTTCTCATTTCTTTTAGTATTTAAATAGAGTATTTAGAGTGCATTTTTGTGCACTCATCACCACTACTCTTTTGGCCTATTCACTTAATCCATGTCCCCAAAGCTTCATTTCCAAGCCCATCTCTTTAGAGCTTATTCTTACAAATTATCACTAATCTTTCATATTGGTGTTTAATTAAATAATTAAATTAGGATGAGAATTTTAGGGTTATTACAATATGCTTTTATGGTTGGAATAAATATATATAATTCTCATAAATATGAAAACAAAGACGAGCATAATGAGAATGGATATAATGAGAATTCTCACTACAAGCTTGGCAAGAATGAAATGCCATGAGAAGTATTTGTGAAAATCTCAAATGTAGTATCATATATACATGTACCTTAGAAATCAAGGGCTTATAGAACTGTTGTGGAGAGAGAGAGAGAGAGAGAGAGAGAGATCCTAGACCTGATGTTTATCTTCTCACTTTAACTTCAAGAGGATATTTTTTTGTATCATTCATATATGAGTAATCCACATGCTGAACTCTACCTTAATTTCTTGAAATCCCTTCTTAATATGCACAAGTACAAAAATGCACCTGATGATCTTGCAAACATCCAAAAATAGAGAAGAGAGTGAGAGAGTGAGAGAGGAGTCAGTTGTAACACCCCCTTTCTGTAGGCTTAGGAGTGTCATGTAATTGATTTACTGACTGATCTGAGTTAATATTATTGATTTGAATTAATGGACTGATTTGATTGACTTAACTGATATGATTTAACTGAATTGATTGACCAACACACTTAATCATGTGTGCAAAGTTTTGCACCGGCGCCACGTCCTGCTATAGCAAAGAGAGCCCCTAATAGTACTCTAGCGTACTATGATGGACCACACTTAGGTTCGTAGTTTGCACATCCTCTCTGATCTGATATGTATTGGTATCATGCATATGAATGACCATTTGATTAATTGATCTAAATAACTGATTAATTGATTGCTTATCCGATCTAATATTATACTTGAACTTAACATAATTTATGTGACTTATGCAACATCAAATGCATAATATATATACTTATATAATAACTGTAACTCGCTAAATCTGAACATGATGCTGAAGGATTTGATTGTGTGCTATCCTATGCTGAATGACATGCTTGCATGAAGGTATTCGAAATGGGGCTATCAAAAAACTGACTCTACTAATAATATAAGCAAAATGTGAGGAACCTAATTTTGTGATCAAATTTACTTATCTTGTGTCACTGTTTCCTAAATTCTCCTTCATAAATCATTATCTATACGAAATATGAATTGTTACTATCGTTTCTAGAATAACGTACTGAAACATTCTACTGAATTAATACCTATCACAGAGAATAATTTAATACATATTATGCTTCATACAAAAGACATTAGATACTAATATAATTAAAATAGATATTTTGTTTAACACAAAAATCAATGAATACTTATTTTAAATTATTTAAATACCAACAATGTATTAAAATTTAGAAAAATGCTTTGAACTATATTCAATTATATTAAAATAAGTCGTGAAAATCCGAATTCTTCAAATATGTTAACATTCTCATATTTAACATAATTATTTACTTTTACAAAACTTCATAAATACTTATATTATTTTAATATTCTTCAACATATGACTTTATTTTAAATATAAGACTTTAATAGCATAAATGTATCAAAACTTATTATAATAAAAATTCTCTTCATACGAGAGACATTGAATTTAACAGCGGTTAAAACAAAGATTACACTTACTATTTATTATTAAAATTTGATTATAAAATTAACAATAAATTACACAATTTAAATCCTTAAAAATTTCTATAATAAAATAAGGTTCTGAAAATAGAATTTATAACCAAACCCAAAGTAAACCAAGCCCAAAACTTAATAATATTTCCATAATAATTAAGTTGGGTCCCACTAAGTATAAGCCTATTGTAAAAACACAAGAACTTAAGAATCACCCAACTTGCAAACAAAACCCAGTGACTATTACAGTCCATTAAAACCTGCAAGGTTCACAAATAATAAGGTAAATAGGTAATTAAGCTCCCCCATGTACAAAACTAGAGTTACAAAAACAAGGGCTCCCCATTCTCTTAAGAGCAAAACGCAATAGAGATAAAACTGATGTATGCAACAAAGGCATACCTGGTAGAACAGAGCACCGCGGGAGAGATGCAACGGAGCTGGGCTGAGGGTGGAGGCGAGTGCGACCACAGAGAGTTGAGAGGGAGGGAGAGAGAGAGAGATAGAGAGAGAGAGAGAGAGTGCTATTAGATGGAGAGTGTGACGCCCCCAACTTACGTCTGGGATTTAACGTAAATTAAGGTGTCTGGATGAGCAACACTTGGCTACTCACCCTCGTACTTAACAAGAATAAAAGCATAAATCACTAAATACGCAGCGGATCAGGTTTTGCAATATAAGACTTTCTAAAGATCACACGGAAAATACATATACAACATTCATTAAACTTAACATTGTACTTCTTACATATACAAGCCCAAACTGTAGTAAAATATTTTACATTCATCCCAAAAGAACTTTCCTTCACCTCACTCTTTCTCTCTCTTAACCTCAGGATATTCTCTCCCAAAGCGAAACCTATTCATGCTAATACTAAAGTCTCGCTGGAGCTGTTGTCCCTGTGGAGTCACACAAACTCCACACATGGACAAGGAGCCGTCTACTCCTAAGGTTAAGCAGCATCCCGTATGTCGCCTCTCCTCAACAAAAGTGGATGCGTCAAGACTCCAAGATCCGGTGGATCGACTACTGGTAGGAGGTCTGAAGGAAACAAAAGAAATGTCCATATAAGGACTATAATTGGAAAGTCCCTCAGGACTCCCCGAAGTCTCCTGTATCATCGGGGCTGTCCCCCTGCTGGTCATCGAATCCTGTATAAAATAATATGCACAAAACATATGGAGCCACAAAAGAGTGAGATTTTGAAATCTCAGTAAGTACATAAACAGCTTAAAGGAAACAGGAAAAACAACCATAAAGTTATCACCACGAATGACAAGGGAATACCCTAATGTACTCCTCACAAGACCACTGTCTAACAGATACCTTTCTCAACTCACCCATGATCTTATGTTAAATTACATTGTTTTCCCCTTAAAATTCTTATTCTTTCATATCACTGATGGGCGTTACGTATCGCCGTCCCCATCACATACACTCATCAATCATCCGGGCGTTACGTATCGCCGTCCCCGTTATGATGAGTCTAGTGTCAATCATCCGGGCGTTACGTCTCGCCGTCCCCGTTATGACACAAAACATATACACATAATACTGCGGGCGTTACGTCTCGCCGTCCCCGCCATTCAAATCAATTTCACGGGCGTTACGTCTCGCCGTCCCCGTGAGGATCAATCACACGGGCGTTACGTCTCGCCGTCCCCGTGGAGATCACATATTTCTCATATCACGACAGGCGTTACGTATCGCCGTCCCTGCCGACACGTCAGTCATCCGGGCGTTACGTATCGCCGTCCCCGTCACGACGTGACTAACTTAATCTTTATATAAATTGTTTTCTTTCTTTTTTTTTTTATTCTTCTCTTATACACATGAGTTATTCCACTCATAAACCTTCCCATATGAAACCCCCAATTCTATTCTAAGAAAACCCTAAGTCTAGCAAAACAGGGCATCTCGCTCGAGCGGCTTGTCGAGCGAGTATCGAGCGAAGTCTCGGGTTGGGACTCGCTCGAGCGGGTGTCGAGCGAAACTCCAGCGAGGGTTCATATTTTGCCTTCGCTCGACTCACATGTCGAGCGAGGGTCGAGCGAACTTACGGCTCTAAGGGTTTTTCTACTCAAAACATGCCAATCTTTTCCATACACCTTATTTATCTTCTTAAAAACTTAAATCTAAGTTTCTACAATTTTAATGAACATAATAACAATACAAATTACAATCAACCCTACTCATATGTCCATTTCCACTTAATCATGTTCTCAAGTGTTCACTACTAGCAAACATAGCTCAAACATGCCAATAAACCAGTTCCATGCTTAATTTAAGCTAGAATATGGACTTACAATTTCTTCCAAGCTCAAGAGAATTGATCCAACCAACTTCCTACAAGTTATCTCCCACACACACTCACTTAGCACACAAGTGATCACTTTGAGGGTTTGGGGAGGGTTTTCTGGTTATGGCTTCAAATGGCAAGTGTTCTCTCCTTCTAAAGGAGCTTAGGAAGCTCTCAAGGCTCTATTTATAGGGTGGTGGTCGACCAACATGAGGGAGAGAAAAGGAAATGCACCTAAGGTGCACTAGTTGCCAGATTTGCATGTGATGAGGTGTCCATCTAAGTGAATCTAATGATGAGGGTTAAGCCTCCCAAATCCTAGGCTTTGCAGCTAAATTAGTCATCCAAGGGCTCACATTTGAGATGGTTTGGCTGCCCATTTTGATCCATGGCTGAGAAGTAAGCTAAAGGGATAAGAGGTGAGGTGGCATTTCACCTAACCATGCATGCATCTCTCATCTCCAGCTCTCCCCTTGTGTCACACGCCCATCTCCAGCTTTTCCTACCCATTTGGTTCCTTCCCAACTCCCTTAGGTCTCCCCTCAACAAGTTCTAGAAGACCCTTACATAGTTTAGTTAAGGTAGAGCCAAATTTGATCCACTTAGTCACCAATCAACCAGATTTTGGCTCCCCTTGAGTTCCCATCACTTTAACTATTCAATTGACTTCCAAGTCAACTTTCCATCCATTCCTAACTATTCCTACACATATCCTAATCCCATAGAATCCTAAAACCAATTACCTAATTAGTTACATGCCCCAATCTAGTTCAATTATCCAACTCGGGTTCCATTTAAGCCCATTCCAAAGCTGCCTACTTGATTCCAAAATAAGCTATTTATTCCTTCCGAATCTCAGGAAACTTCAAACATAAAAGTTTTAGATCTATCTCTTAAGGTTCTATACAAATTGGAATCACCTCATTTGGACCCCATATGAATAACTTATGCCCGTTTTTCTAAAACTCGACAGATTAATCCGAAAATGCATAATTTCCAATATTAAGTGAAACCTCACATTCCTTAACTAAATCTCCCACTCTAATTTCCTAATAAATAAATGCATCAAATAAATCTTCTTAAAATAATATCCATAAAATAATTTACCTTAGAAAAATTTGGGCTATTACAGAGAGAGAACCAGAGAAGAGAAAATGGAGGGGGATTGGCGCACAGGGCTTACCGAGATGGTGCGAGGCTGACGGAGGGTGCTTGGATGATGTTTTATGTGGAGTTTGGTTGGCTCATGGCAACCGTAGGCTTGGGGGATCATCTCTACCATGTTACACAAACACGGGGCTCAGTATGGTGGTGTGCATAGGGCTTCCTCTATTTCGGCGTGCAAAAACAGAGCACACCCTAGTGGGTTTTCGGTGGTTAGCAATGGTGGTGAATGGCAGTGATGTTGCATTGTTGGCAGCCTGCGTTGTGCCGTATGCAGTGGCTCACGAAGAGGTGGAGAGGTTTTGGCCGTTGCAGGGGTGACTCTAGGTTTGGGCAACAATGCTTGGTCTCCGTATCTTCAAAACAAAGCAGTTCAAGTTTCAGCTTCCCAAGGAAGTCGGTGATGGTGGCCTCCCAACGTTGAACGGTGTGTGAAGAATGGGAGGTTGATCGGCACGAGAGTGGACTCACGTCCATGACTGCAGCAACCAAACCTTGGGCAGGTTTCTTTAAGCGTAAGAGATGATCGAACATCAATATATATACTAACAGGAAACCCTAGTGATAAGAAAATATAGACGTGCATGCGAAAGCTACGTGAGTATCTAAAGGAGTCATGAGTGCGGTTACTAAGATTTCCAAACTTTCACTTCAACCCAAACTGAGATCAGGCAGTTAAGAAAGACGCATAAAAATGAGGATTTTGGTACTCATTTATTTAAAAAAAAATTATGGAATATTGGATAGGATAGAAAAGACGTGAAGGATTATGAAAAATCTTAAAATTATTTATAGTAATTAAGAGAGATTATTCTTCATATTTAAAATATACATTTATTAATACATAACCTAATATGAAATTGATAATATTAATAATAACAATAATATAATTATACAATAATATAAAAGATCGAAAGATCAAATTATTTGCTTTAAACTCTAAATATCTTGATTGGGATGTTACATCAGTATTTGTGAGTTCATGCAAATGTGTTTGTTGCTCAAGTGCTATGGTCAAAGGAGAAGATCTTAATGATCCTATAATGTTCAACAGGCCGGCCATGATGCTATGTGCATGGTGCTGTGTTCAATATGAATGGCGCCATGCATGGCTATAGCCTGTAGTTCCATAGAATAAGATAAGATCTTGGCTGTCGACTAAGCAAAATATGCAAAAAGGTTGCATGTGACCTAATTATAATTATCACCACTGCTTTGGTCTGCCAAGAAATCTGACTACGCCCACTTATAGCAATGGTTGCAGAAACTATGCTTACCAGAAATATAAATTCCAACAGACAATATATAGGAAACGACAAATTAGTGTAACAATCCTTCCAAGTGGCTAAAATTTTCTGATACGAGGAATGATACACACAATATATTTCATAATACATTTATAAAATAAGAGTATTTCTGTAAAATGATATTTTTTTTTTTGGATAAAAAGTGTAACATGATATTAGTTTTATAAGATATATAGTTTATAAAAATGCCCTTCATTAATTTAAAACATTTTTGTGTAAAGTGTTGTGAAAAATATTAATGTGTTAACCATTTTTTTCTGAGATATATTGTACTATATATATTTGTTTGGTTTTAGCTTTTACAAAGAATAGAACTGTAGTTTCAGTGAGAATCATTCCACACATTGATTGATTCTCTTATGTAGATATATATACAATGCAACTATTCTATCTTAACCAATATATAGACATTAAAGCTAAGATTTTAATTGTTACAAAAGAATCAAATAATATAACGTATGCAAGATTTTAGCCTATACTAACTACAGAGAATATCTTGATTGAGTGAGCTATTCAATTTTGAAATGCTATTCTTAATACGCCCCTGCAAGATGGGACTTTCATCAATAAGACCAATCTTGTTCCTCAAAGTTTCTATTCTTTACTTGGATAGTGCTTTCGTCATTAAATCTGCCAACTGATCTTGAGTATGCACATGACAGACTTGGAGCAGATTTCTTTGAACTAAATCCTACGCAAAATGGAGGTCAATTTGTATATGCTTCATTCTGGAGTGTTGCACTGGGTTAAAACTTAAGTGAGTGGCTCCAATATTGTCACAAAGAAGAGATGGTGGGGCTTTGATGGAGAAGCCAAGTTCTTTGAACAGAGATAATAACCACATGGTTTTAACTGCTGCATTTGCTAGTGCTCTATATTCTACCTTTGTGGAAGATCTTGCAACTGCCCGTTGTTTCTTAGAGCTCTATGAGATAGGATTGGAGCCTAGAAAAGTGATGTATGCCGAAGTAGATTTTCTATCATCATGATTCCCTGCACAGTCAACATCGCTATAGGTTGTTAAGTGAGGTGTTGCTGACTTGTTGATTTGGTTTCCATAAAATATAGTATGTTTTAGATACTGGAGTACTCTATTGGTTGCTGTCCAATGGGTGACTGTAGGCTTATGCATGAACTGAGATAGCTTGTTGACAACAAAGGAGATATATGGACACGTCAATGATAGATATTGCAAGCTGCCAATTACACGCCTATATTCAGTATTGTCCATTGCCGTAGTGCCATCCAGTAGCTGAAGAGAGGTGCTTGTTGAAAGTGGAGTGTAGAGATCTTTTGCACTCAGCATGTTTGTGCTTTCCAAAATATCACGAACATATTTATGTTGTGATAGAAATAAGCCAGCACGTGTAGGAATTACTTCAACTCCAAGAAAAAAATGTAAAGAACCCATATCTTTTAATGAGAATTAAGCACCAAGCTTGTGAATGACAGATGATACAAATTTTTTATCATTTCCTGTAATGACCACATCATCAACATACACAAGTAAGTAGCAAGTAATAGATACATGAGAATAGACAAAGAGAGAAGAATTAGCATGAGAATTTTGAAACCCGAGCTGAGTGATGGCAGTTATAAGTGTTGAGTACCATGCTCTTGGGGCTTGTTTAAACTCATATATGGCTTTTCTTAGTCTACAAACATGCTCAGGTTTTGACATATCTTTAAAGCCTGAGGGCTGCTTCATATAAACAATTTCTATCAAATTACTATGTAAAAATGCATTATTGACATCCATTTGTCTCAAGTCCTAACCATTCATCACTGCAATTACTAATACAGACCAGATTGTTGCAGGTTTGACAATAGGACTGTAGTCTCCTTATAGTCTATTCCAGGGAGTTAGTTATAGCCCTTGGCCACAAGTCTGGACTTAAATCTGTCAATTGAGCCATCAGCTTTCCTCTTGACCTTAAAAACCCACTTACAGCCCATTGGATGACAATTTTTTGGTGGTAGTACCAAATCCCATGTACCATGACTCATAAGAGCTATAAGCTCACTGGACATGGCCTCATGCCACTTTGGGTGAGACACAACTTGACTGACACATGTAGGTTTAATTGGTGATGGTAATGGGTGTTTGGTAGTAGTATGAAGCTGTTTGAGTTTGTAGATATTATTCATTGACCGTGTGGTCATTAAATGAGTTCGAGTTGGTGGGTTGGTGATTTGAGGAGTTTGAGTGGACTCAATGATTTGAGTCGAGTCATGTGAAGGTAATGGTGATGAATGCATTAAGGAAACATTTAAAGGAGATTTCAATGGTGGGACATGAGAATTTGAGTGAATTTCATCTAGGTTTTCATGTATATCTAAATAACCATGAGGAGGGAGAGAGGAAACATTACCTAGAGGTGCGGCAGCAGCAACTACAGTTTTCGAGTTCACTGGCGAGGACGATGATTGAGATGAAAGGTCGATTGGAGGGTGAGGCACTGGAGATTGATTTTCGATTTGGGGAAGAATGGAAGATGAAGCTGTATGAGGTAAAGGGGACATAAACTCATGTGGGCTAGAATGCTTATGAGAAATGGGTGGGCTTGTTAAAGCATTTGGGCCTTCGGGCTGAGCTCATGAAGAGGAATTTTGCATTTCACCAAACGTAACATGTCTTGAAATGTACATTCTCTTGGTCAATGGGTCCATGCATTTATACGCATTTTGATTTTGAGAATAACCAAAAAATATGCAAGGAGTAGATTTGGGCTCCATTTTATTTGTGTTATATGGCCTGAGAAGAGGGTAACAAAGGCATCCAATTTTTTTTAATTTGTGATAATTTCGCCTTTGACCGAATAGAGCCTTAAAAAGAGATTTGTTTTGGAGAATTGGTGTGGGTTGACGATTTATGAGATAAGTGGCGGTTTGGAAGGCATGTGGCCAATACGAAAGAGGTAACAATGCATCATGAAGTAATGTGAGACCCGTTTCCATAAGATGACGATGACGTCATTCAGAAACACCATTTTGTTAAGGTGTGTATGGTGTCATTGTGTAATGACTTATTCCATGGAGAGAAAAAAAAATTTAGACTTATAAATTCTCCTCCATTGTTAGAGTATAAACTTTTTATTTTTGAATTGAAGCGCATCTCAACAAGATTTTTAAATTGTGGAAAGATGGTGGATACACTGGATTTGGTGATCATCAGATAAACCACATGTATTTTGTATAATGATCAACAAGTATGAGATAATATTGAGAACCATCCAAACCAATATAGTGAGCATGTCCCCAAACATCAGTGTAAATAATTTCAAGAAGCGAATGACTTTGAAAGCTAGTGGAACCAAAAGGTTGTTGATGTGCTTTATTAATAGAGCAAGAAGTACATGAAGATAGTATTTTTTTTGTGGTAAACGGAAGAGAGCATGAATTAATAAGATTTTGAACAATCTTTATTGATGGATGTCCAAGACGCTTGTGCCATCTATCAATTGAAGTTCGTTCATGCACATTTGCAACCATTTTGGATTGAGAAGCCACCACAAAGTTCGTAAACGTGTAGACGCCTCTTTCACACACCCCTCTTAGTAATATCGCCCCCATGATCTGATCTTTCACAAGAAAATGAAGTGGATGAAATTGAACAAAAACATTATTTTGTTTTGTAAAATGATGAACAGAAATTAAATTCTTATGAAGATTTGGAACACAAAGTATATCATTTAAATGAAAGGTTTTTTTAGGAAAATATAAGGCTAGGGAGCCAATACGTGAAATAGTCAAACTTGTGTTATCACCTAGAACCACTTCATCAGTTTCATCATATTAGAATAAATTGACAGATTTGATAAACCACCAATGATATTATGAGAGACCACGCAATCTATCAACCATTTTTGTTTTCCAGAATTTGATGTAGCAGCACAGTTGACGGACATTTCAGTGGACTGGAGCTGAGGGCACGATTTTTCTATGTGGCCCAATTGGTCACATAGCTGACACTTGGGCTAATAGCGTTTTTTAGCTAAATTGTTACGGCCTGAGGAATTATTTTGGTGCCTTGGATGTCTTTGTTGTGCATTGCTCGTGCGAAAGGGCCCTTGAGATCGAGGTGGCCCATTGGAGGTAAAATTCCTTTTCTTGAATTGCTTCCATGGAAGCTAGGGTTTCTGGAGGTAAAATTGGTGGCAGCAACAAGTTGCTGGGTGGCGGCCTCCATGAGTCGCAGATAACTTTCGTGTCCAATGAGCAAGTCGCGAAGCTCTTCAAAAGATAGGGATTTTTCTTTCGCGCGGATAGGAGCGGCGATGTCCCCGAAATCCGGACCCAATACATTGAGGATATATAGGGTAAGATCATCATCTGAAATTAGATGATCTATGAGAGCAATTTCGTCCGCGAGTGCTTTAATGGCATGGAGATAGTTTGGAACCGTGCAATTCCCTTGCTAGATCAAGGTTAGTTCCTCTTTTAACTACATTGCTCTTGTACGTGACTCACTAGCATACATATTTTTGAGTTTTTTCCATGCTTCTTGGGATGTCTTGGCTGTGGCTATGAGAGGAGTGATGGTAGGAGACATAGAGGCAAGAATAGCACTTAGAATCAGCTTATCTTGCCTAATCCAAATGTTTTCTTTTTGACTGGGATGGAGGAGTTCCATTGAAGACAGGGCACAGAGAGTCGTCATTAACATAATCCATCAAGTCATAGCCAATTAGGAGTGCCTCAAATTGGGGGCACCATTGAGGAAAGGTGGAGGGGGTGAGTTTCTCATTGATTTGTGCAGTTATGTTGAAGACGACAAGAGGATTTTCAGTTGAGGAAATGGATTGGTTGTTCGTTGCGGAAGCCATTGTAAAGATCGAGGACTCGTTTGAGGGTAGCACTCCTGATACCATATAGAGAATAGAACTGCAATTTCAATGAGAATAATTCCACACACATTGATTGTTTCTCTTCTGTAGATATATATATATATATATACAATGCAACTATTCTATCTTAGGCAATATACAGACATTAAAGCTAAGATTTTAACTGTTACAAAAGAATCAAATAATAACGTATGCAAGATTTTATCCTATACTAATTAGGGAGAATATCTTGATTGTGTGAGCTGTCCAATTTTGAAATGCTATCCTTAGTAGCATTAATGAGCATCCTTTGAACTTTAAGAAGGATATAGATCAGATTGGGACGCTCTCAACCTTATGCTTTCTTATAAGCTAAAGACCACTTTCTACTATGCTCATTTTCATCATTAATTATTCCCATTTTTTTACACAGAAATTGCAATAAAATGGATAAGCATATCAGGATGCAATTTGAATGGTTCGAATCCTAGGGATGCATGCGCCCCACAAACGTTATTCTGAGAACTTTTCTTCACGGCCCCTTCCACCGTCACGTTTTAGCTAGGCATCTAAAATTGTGAAAATATTTACTAAGAATTTAAAGATTTCATTTAATGGGAGAGAGAAAGACATTAAGTGAGACGTACGGACAACATTTTATTATTCACGTTTCTCATATAAAAACTTTAGGCAACATTAAGTGAGACCTAGATATTATAACTTCTGTATATTGGATATATATATATGAGAGAACCTTGGGTCCGGAGTTGTTCAGGATCAGTTTTTACCGTTAGCCAATCCTGTGATGCCTCGTAAACATTTTAAGAAGTGTGTTTGGCCATCGCCCTGTTGCGGCGAATTTAGTTCGCTAAAAAAAAAACATTTAATGAAAAGCACGAAAGAACTCCCTTATTTCCCCGCAACCCTTCAAGTTTTCCCCCAACCATCACTCCTAAGAACGAAAACTCCAAAAAACCCAGCCTTGCTTCGATTGCACGTGCACACCCACCTGCTCCGCCAAGACTTGCCACGACCTCACTGCCTTCACTAATTTTCTTCCCGCATTCGGAAGTTGCTGCATTTCTCGAATAGTAGAGGTATTAGGCGCATATTGTTTTCTTATTTGAAGACGATTTATAATTCTTGCGAATCTCCACATTTTCCCATTCCTAATCGACCACTATTTTGCATTTGGCTCAAGACGTATTTTGTAGCTGAGACTATTTTGCTTTGAGTTCGATGCTACTTGGTCTAGGGTCTCGATAAGATTTTAGCTTAACTACTTTGATTTATGTATCTTTTTTTAATTTTTTGCACTTTGGATTTACGTTTCTGTGATCGCTGGCATTGGAAATACGACGTGGTTGGGGTGGAGGTTCTTCAAGCTTGAGCTCGCCAATGAAACCCCATTCAGTCTATTTGCTTCTCTGTTTTACTTTTGTAATGCATGAATACTGTCCTTTGGGAGGAGAATTTAGGTAGAATTTGTTGAAATGATTGATTTAAAATATCGACTAATAACAAGAATTAGTCTAAACAATTAAGTTAGAATAGCCTTTCAAGGCTTATAAAATCCTCCAAATATACATTTTGAATGTTCCCAGCATTTACATCCTTTTAATATGTCGTGTGTATATAGTATCAAGCACTGAGTCAACTTAATATTATAATAACTGAGTGAGCATTCACATCCTTTTATTTTTAAACACTTTTGTAAAATTAAAAGTAACATTATAACATAATAAATATGAAATTATTCGCTATATCGTCTAATAACTGATTCGGCATTCAAATCTTTTTATTTTTAAACACTTTTGTAAAATTAAAATTAAAATAGAAATTATAACATAATAAATATGAAGTTATTCGCTATATCGTTTAATAATCTATTCTCAATTTAAGAGAAAGTCTAACACTAGCTTGATCCAGAGTTGGACTACCAACTTCAAATGGAAGAATATATTTTTTCTAGACGAGGACTTCTACACAACTTCTCACCCTCCACATACTATTATTTTTTATTTTTTCTTTAATTTTTTTAAATTTTTAATATTATATAGATATATGAGGACTTCTACACAACCTTCCATCATTCACACACCATTATTTTTTATTTTTTCTTTAATTTTTTTAATTTTTTAATATTTTTATTTTGAATTTGTTCTTCTTAAACTAATTTAATTTTTTTATTCATTATTTATATATTAAATATTTTATTAAAGATAATATAAAATAAAATGTGGTGTGTGGAAGTTTTGTGAATAATAGAAGGTTGAGTATAATTTTTCTAGATGTATATATATATATCATCTATGGTACTGTTAAGAGTGTTTTGGACAATTTTATATGTAACTTAATTATTGCTTACTAAATAGTTGATTCGATGATGAAGAGCCACTAAATAGTTAAGATAAATTGAGTTTGTCTTATCACATAATGTCCAAAACACGGGTACTGTACAGTGCCCTTTTTAGTTGTTTATCACATAATGATTAAGTTAAGATATATATATATATATATATATATATACGGTTTGCTTTTGGAGCAATATTATTGGATCCTCATTC
This sequence comes from Platycarya strobilacea, assembly GCA_036898215.1. NCBI lineage: Eukaryota > Viridiplantae > Streptophyta > Magnoliopsida > Fagales > Juglandaceae > Platycarya > Platycarya strobilacea. The sequence goes on from CM072557.1 coordinate 15,625,838, forward strand.
ATTATTAGAAAGAAAAAAGAAATCTTGCCATATTAATTTGTGAACTTTTTTTTCTAAAATTTATTCTTTTATTTTTTTATTTTTCGAAATAAGGACTACTAGTGTTCATATCATTAATTTAAGATAGAGTCAATACAATGAGAATAACCCTCTACAATAAGGCTCTCAGTTGAGCAATTAAATGAGTTTTTTGCTAAAACATAAGCAACTTCATTAGCTTGCTGAAGAACATGAACAAAGGACCACTCTTGGAATTGCTCTAGGAGCTTCTTTGCATTGCTGATCAGTAGGCCAATTGAGCTCCAATCCACTTCCAATCCCCTTATTGCCTTAACAGCCTGTAAGGAGTCTCCTGGAAGATGATATTCCTCAAGAGTCCCATCTCAATGCACGGGGAGATGGCCTTCAAGGTTATAGTTGCTTCTCCTAGTAGAGGGTCAGGAAAACTAACTTTTGAGGATCGTAAAGTGGCTTTCACATTTCCAAAACAATCCCTAATTATCACTCTCATGCCAATCCTATAGTAAATCTTATCCACGCCAACATTCCAATTAACTTCGAGAAAATTAAGGGTGGGGGGGTGGGGGGGTTGCACCATGGGAGTGGAGGTTGTTGAGATAGAGGTTGCTTCTGTTTGTTGACCACTGAATTCTAGAGGTCAGAAATACTAACATAGATAGAGGAGTGTACTTAATGAGGAGGAGTAAAAACAGTTTCAAAAACCCATAGGTTCCTCCTTTGCCATATGAGTTTCGTGCCATATGCTACCTCACTTATCTCCTCTTCAGAAACTAAGTCAAATAGATGGTTAAGCACCTCAACAAAAGGAGCCTCCAAGATGGACACTTGTGCAGCCTCTTGGAGCAGTAATTCCAAACTGGTGTTACTGTTTCAAGATATTGCAGGCAGATTGGACAGGTGTTAAACTCAATAATCTTTCTCTTGAGGAGATTGAATTTGGTGGGGGGGATTTCTTTTGCTGCTCTCTACAAGAACATCTTGACTAATGAGGGGAGGGGGAGGTGCCAGATCCTCTTCCAAATTTTTTATGGAGCCTAGGGAGATGAAGCTTGGCGAGACCTATGCTCAGATAAGGAGCCTTGGAGATGGTAAGCAGATTCGACAATGAAAATACAATTCCTAGAGACTCTCCAAATTAGTTGGTTTGAGCTATTACAAGGACTAATAGCAATTTTTGGCTCTCAACAGTTGGGAGTCCCATTGACCAATGACTGAATTAATTAGACTTGAGATTTTTGAATAAAGGGGTAGACAATAGATTGGTGGGGGAAATTTGAATCATTTATGAGCTAGGAATGGGAATCCACTTATCAAGCCAGATCCTCACACTATCCCCATTTCCAATCCTCCATTTCAGACCTTCAAGTAAAAGTAGTCTAGCTGCTACAAAACTCAAAGGATGAATCCCCTTCACTTTTACTGTCGGGAAGTCAGAGTGAGCATAGCACTGGGCTCTGAGGACTTTAGAAGCCAAAGAGGATGGGTTTTAGACTAGTCTCGACCCTTTTTTTGCAAGGAGGGCCAAGTTGAAATCTTCTAGTTCTTTGAACCCAAGACCACCAAAAAATTTTGATTTTCCTAAACTCTTCCAATTCAACCAGTGAGTCTTTGTGTGTTGATATTTTTTATCCCACCAAAAGCCTTTCATCATTTTATTAATAGCCTGAAGAATACCTTTTGGAATTTTAAAGATACTCATGTTGTATGTTGGCAATGCCTGGACTACAGACTTTAAGAGAACTTATCTGCCTAAGTGAAGGAGTAGGTTAGTCTTCCAGTTACTCATTTGGGCTCTAATCTTGTCAAGGATGGGATTGAAGGGCTTCATTATATGCTTGCCAACAAAGGAGGGTAGCCCGAGGTACTTGTCAAAGGTCCCTAAAGCCATATAAATAAGCCATATAAATATATATATATATATATATATATGTTGATACATTAATAAGCTTATAAGAGTGGTGCTACATCTCTCGAATGTATCCTGAATTGTGTAAAATTTTTGTAAAGATTTTTTTAGATTTTTTTCGTTATTTTTTATATATTCTAAAATATTTTTTTAAAAAGAATTTTTTTTTACATCATCCTTAAAAAACACTTACTTAATTATTAAGCAAAAAAGCTTAAAATATATATTTGTACAATTCGAGAGAAATGTTTTAGAGATAAATTTGGGCTATAAAATATTTCTGAAACTTATAAATAGCAAAATTTTATTCTCGTATATCTTTTAATCGTAATTACATTTACATCAGACCGATCTCAAGTAGATCGAGCATTACGGGTCATTTTAATATTGGCCTTCCGCCTATTAAATATATATATATATATATATATATGAAAATAAGTTTTAAATAGTGCACATGAAACGCGTTGAATAAACCACAAACATTCCAAAACTAGGGAACCTTTGATTTATTGAAATTTCAGTACATGATCCATTTAAAGGTTGAAAGTGAAATCTCATAAATGAGTGGGACCCAACCTTTTGAATTATGGTTTATTCTTATTCCTTGACATGGGAAAAGACAGCCAAACTAGTTTTTTTAATGTCTTAACTTGCACACTCGATTGGAAGGGAGGAAAGAATCATTCTAGAATGATAATTTTCTCGCATTCATCTGTAATATAAGTAGTAAACATATAAATAAAAATAACTAAAAAGAATATAAATTTACGTGAATCAACACAATTCCTATCTCTACAATTTTTTTAGGATGAAACATCCATAATATATAAAGTAAACAAATAAATAAAAACAAATAAAGAGATATATAAATTTATGTAGTTCGATACAATGCCTACATTCAAATTGTTTGAGGTGAGATTTACTATTGTTGCCCAAATAACTAACACAAAATGGGGGGTGAATTGGGTTATATTAAAAAATTAATATTTATAAACCAAATATACAATATAAAATATAAACTAAATATGAAGCAACAGGAAATATAAAGAGTAAGGGTAGGAAAAAGCAAACTCAGTATTTTAACGAGATTCAGCCCCACTGCCTATGTCATTGCCTCAAGCTATCCATTAAGGATCTCAGATTCACTATTCAATCTCTTACAGGTGGAGATAGAAACCTATTACACCTTTGAGCAACACCGCTACAAAAAATATGTGCAGAATACCCTCTACATTTGCAATCACCTCACACTTGGTGATTCAAATATTCCCTATGTAGAACACCTTCTACACACACAAGGGTTATACGCACCCTCTTACAAATACAAGAGCTGATAGTAGGTAGATTATCAGAAAACACTCATCAATGAGTAAAATAAGAATAATACAGCATAACCTATATCTCTCTCAAAATGAACAAGGATTAAGACACAAACTTAGAGAAGAGAAAATGAGGACTTTAAGAAAATGGTGCAAAATTTAGCAATTGATGTGTAAGCTTTTTTTGTGATTTTTGGAAAACTCAAGTGAGCTATTTCTAGGCAAATGGATCTTCATATTCAAATTTGAAAAGATTCACATGTTAAATAAGAGTACTATTCACTTTTTAAAATTTTCAAATAAAAGCATCTACTTTTTGCATTTGTCAAAGACAACTCCATTCATTTTTTAAATAAATCGAATTTAATCTTTTACTTTTCATACATGACAAAATGAGCATGATTTATTTTTCAAATCAAATCATTTTCTTTTTACATATGTCAAAAAAATACACAACTACCTTTCAAAATTTTCAAACAAATCATCTATCTTTTACATTTGTCAAAAAAATACACAACCACCTTTCAAAATTTTCAAACAACACATACACATGTTAAAAATGACAATCAATAATATTACAAATTCAAATCTTTATGCATATGTGGAAAAATAATAATAATTTTTGAAATTAAATATTTTAATAAAGTTATGCAAATGTAGAAAAATTTAATTTGATACTTTATGATAAAATATTAATTTTGAGTCTTAATCCAATTTCAAATTTTAAGAAATGTACAAAATTACTCTATGAAGTTCATTTGTAGAGTTGTTCTTCTTTTTACTCATGCTTGATTTCTTGATGTGCTTAGCTCTCTTCATGCGTAGACAATTTAAGCTTGAGTTTTGACTTTATTTGTTATCATCAAATCTATATGTAGATACGAGACTTGAAATCTTGAATTCTATAATCTTCTCCTTTTTTATGATGACAATATTTAGTAGAAATCTGCGACCTGTAGTGAATACTTAAACTTCCCCTGAAAATATGCGTTAGATTTTCAAATAAAATTTAAACATTATTCTAGCATATATAACAGGGTAGTATAATAATAGTATAAGACTTCTCCCCCTTTTGGCATTATTAAAAAGGAACCGCAATTGGTTTCAGTAAGATTTATTCCTGCAATAACGAATAACCAAATAAAACGGTACGTTAGTAGAAATTATAGAGAATTGAATAATTGGAACCACCTGTGTCCGACAAAACCTATAAAGGCTGGAGGCCTAACTCTGGCAATTCGGTATAGAAAGAAATTCAAATTTGCTTGATGTTATTGACAAACAAGATATTGCAGAGATTTGAAGTTATGATAGTTTGTCTTATTTTTATTTCCGTCTCTATAAGAGCAATCCTAAACTTTATCTATTTCGCATTAAATCTTCTTCTTATCTTTACAATTTGTCTACATTTTCATTCTACAATTTTGTAATGGCTCATCAATTTTCTTTCAATACTTCTCGTGATCAATCTATTTCTGCATCTGTCATAGGTGTCATGAAGCAGCAAGAGACTGATTTGGCTAATAAATCAAATCATGACGCCATTTATGAGCTTATGGGTCTTGGGACTCGATACTCATCTTCCATTGTTACTTTTTCCGCTCGGTTGTAATCCAAAACTCGTGAAATTGAGAAGTTTAGCGAAACGGTCTATGTACTTCAACAACTTGATTGCGAGTCAAACAGAAAAATAGTAGAGCTAAAACAACAGAATAAGGATTTAAAATCATTGTTTGTCTCTTCATTTCGACTGCCTAATCATTTAGATGAGAATAATATATCGATCTATGAAGAGTAAATGCAGTTGAAAGATGAGGTTATAAGTCTCAACTTTTTGTAAGTCATTTGAGATAATGGAATAAAATGTTTAACAGATATTCATGACATACATCATTTCTATTTCTCTTCTAATCATGCATAATCTATCTTCTAGTATGGGTTTTATAAAAATGTCCACCAATTGATCATGTATGCTTGTGAATTCTAATACAATATCACCTTTTTGTAAATGATCTCTAAAAAAATGATATCTAATTTCAATATGTTTAGTCCTAAAATGTTGTATTGGGTTCTTTGAAAGATTTATAGCACTTGTATTATCACATTTGATTGGAATGTAATTGTACATAAGTTTAGAATCATCAAACTGTTGTTTCATATAAAGAACTTGAGTACAACAACTACCTACAGCAATATACTCTGCCTCAACAGTAGATAATGCAACAGAATTTTGCTTTTTACTAAACCATTAAACGAGTGCATGACCTAAAAAATGACATGTTCCACTAGTACTCTTTCAATCAACTTTGCAACCAGCATAATTTGCATATGAATAACTAATAAGATCGAAAGAAATGTATTTAGGATACCATAATCCGAGGTACCAGCAAGATATCTAAAGATCCGCTTGACTGCAATCAAATAAGATTGTTTTGGAAATGATTAAAAACGTGCACATAAACATACACTGAACATAATATCAGGTCTACTAGCTGTCAAATATAATAAACTATCAATCATACTTCGATATACCTTTGAGTCAACTGGCTTACCGCTTTCATCTTTATTAAATTTAGTAGTTAGACTCATTGGTGTTCCAATTACCTTCGCACATTCCATCTCAAACTTTTTGAGTAACTCTTTGATATATTTTGACTGATTAATAAATTTTTCACTTTTTGCTTGCTTGATTTGCAATCCGAGAATGAAATTAAGATCTCCCATCATGCTCATTTCAAATTCTTCCTGCATACTCTTAGTAAAATCTTGGTACATATTTTCATTAGTAACACCAAATATTATATCATCCACATAAATTTGAACTAGAAGAATATCATCCTATTTATATTTGATAAAAAGAGTTATATCGATCTTTCCTCTTGAAAAACTTTTTTCAATCAAAAAACCACTAAGCCTCGCATACCAAGCTCTAGAAGTTTGTTTGAGTTCATATAATACTTTTGTGAGCTTAAAAACATGATTAGGAGAAATATGATTTTCAAAACCTGGAAGTTGCTCAACATATACCTCTTCATTTATAAAATCATTTAAGAAAGTACTTTTAACATCCATTTGAAAAAGTTTGAAATTTTTATAACATGTATATGCAAGTAACATTCAAATAGTTTCTAATCTTGTAACAGGTGCATACATTTCATCATAATCGATTCCTTCCTCTTGATTGAAATCTTGGGCTACAAGTTGAGCCTTGTTTCTAGTGATGATTCCAGACTCATCTTTCTTATTTCTAAACGCTCATTTTATTCCAATAATAGCATGATTTTTAGGTCTAGAAACAAGTGTCCATACATTATTTCGTTCAAATTGTTTTAGCTCTTCTTGCATAGTTAGAATCCATAATTTATCAATAATTGCTTCATCAATATTTTTAGGTTCAATTTGAGATAAAAAAAAAAAAGTAGTGTGATTACAAATATTTCTAAGAGATGATCGAGTACTTACATCTCGTGTAGGTTCTCCTAGAATTTGTTCCACTAGATGATCTTTCACATGTTTCTACTATTTGGTTGTATATTGTACTAAGTCTTGATGATCTTTCCTGATGTCTATATGTTGCACTTCTTCCATTGTATTCTCTTTGTTAGGATTGAGACTATTTGTATTATTTTTGCCTTCTAATTCTTCATCAATAGATTGCTTGGAGAGTAAAGGGTTAGATTCATCAAATACTACATGCATAGATTCTTGTACAGTCAAAATCTTTTTATTGAATACTCTATAAGTTTTATTATTTGTTGAATATCCAATAAAGATACCTTTATCAGATTTTGCATCAAACTTTTCCTAAATTATCTATGTCATTGAGTATAAAACATCATCCAAATACATGAAAGTAACTAATGTTGGACTTTTTCTCATTCCAAAACTCATAAGGGGTTTTATCTAATTTAGACCTTAACACAACTCTATTTATAACATAACATGTAATACTTACCACTTCGGCCCAAAATTAACTAGGTAAACTATTTTTATTAAGTATTGTTCTTGCCATTTCTTGAATAGATATATTCTTCCTCTCTACTACCCCATTTTGTTGAGGAGTAGAAAAATTATGCAGAAAACCATTTCATCACAAACAAATTCAATATCTTTATTGACAAACTCTTTCCCCCTGTCACTTCAAATATTTGAAATAGTATAGCCATTTTTATTTTGAATTCTCTTGCATAACTTGGTAAAGGCATTATGTACCTCATCTTTATAAGCAAGAAAGATGACCCAAGTATATCTAGAGAAATCATCAACAATAACAAATGCATAATATTTTCCACCCAGACTTGCAACCATATTTGGTCCAAAAAAGTCTATGTGTATTAGTTTCAAATGTCTAGTAGTGGAAATATGCTTCTTGATTTTTAAAGAAGTTTTTATTTGTTTACCAAACTGGCATGCATCACAGATTTTGTTTTTAAAAAAATTTACTTTTGGCAAATCTCTCACAAGATCATTTTTTGAAAGTTTGGAAATAAGTTTCATGTTTGCATGACCTACCCTTCTATGCCATAACCAAATATTTTCATATTGAGCTGATAAACAAATAGCATCTTGTGAGGCAATTTCTTCAAATTCGATTGTATATACATTATTGTTTCTAAAAGTAATAAAACAAATATTACAATTATGATTATTCAAAATAATGCACTTATCCTTTTTTAAAGTAACTGTAAATTATTTATCACATAATTGACTTATACTCAAAAGATTATACTTTAGACCATCAACAAGTAAAATATCTTCAATTATGAGAGAAAAATTCTTACCAACTTTATCTATTCCCACGATATTACCTTTTGAATTGTCTCCGAATGTCACATGTCCTTCTTCTTTAGAAGTGTGGTCAATGAATTTAGTTTTGTCTCCTATCATGTGTCTTGAGCATCCGTTGTCTAAAAACCATTTACTTTTACCTATGGAGGATTTCATGCATACTTGTAAAAGTAATTAAAATAATTTTTTTTGGTATCCAAGTTCTTTGGGTCTTTTATTTATTAGTATTAGAATAAATAAGATTTGTTAGTACCCATATGGCCCTAATAATCATTGTATGTCTTCTTCTAATAGGACAAACATAATAATTATTGCCATTTCTATTGCAAAAATTACAAATAACATGTGACATATTTGAAAATTTTAAGTGATAATATTTTCTTTAAAAAAGTTATTCTTATGAAAAGAATTTTGAAAATCTGATTTTGATTTAGTCGGTTTATCAAAGAAATTTTTATAGGGTTTGAGTTTTTCTTTTGACATGTATTACAAACCTACCTTATCAAAAACACTGCTTTGACTACCAAGAAATTTTTCAAAATTTCTGTCACTTATAAAGTTTTCAATAATCTTTTCTAAATCAGTCACTTTCTCTTTCAACTCATCATTTTCATCTTTTGAAACTATGTTTTCTTTTCTTAAAACATCAATTTCATTTGTTAAAGAATAATTTTTCTTTTTCAAAACGATATACTTGATACACAATTTTTCAAATTCTTTATATACATCTTCTAAAACATTTTGCAACTCTTCATCAGAAGGATTTTCAATATTTCCAGAATTTGTTATCTCAAGATCATCTTTAGTCATGAGACAAAAATTTACAGATTCTTCATTGCTTGCGTCGCAGTCTGAGCTACTTGAATCATCATCTCATGTAGTTTTCATTGCTTTCTTGCGTTTGTATCGATCTTTCTTTAGCAGAGAATAATCTACTTTGATATGTCTAGGTTTTTTATATTTATAACAAGTTAAGGAATCGTTTTTACTTGTATCTTTATTGGAAAATCTTTTGAAAGATTTCCTTGGATGAGCTTTATTTTTCTTTAAGAATCTTTGAAATTTTCTTGTGATCATTGCAATTTCTTCATTTTTATTATCGTTTTTCTCATTTTCATCGCTTTCACTATCATGGGGAACAGCTTTGAGTGCCAAACTCTTCTTTTGCTTTCCTTTTTCTTTTCCTTTTTTCAATGTGTACTCATGAGTAATAAGTAACCCGATGAATTAATTTACTTCGAGTTTATTGAGATTTTTAGTTTCAAGAATCGCCGTTACATTTAATTGCCAACATTTTGGAAGAAAGTTGAGAATTTTTCTTATTATCTCCAAGTTAGAATAAACTTTTTCAAGAGCTATCAAGTTATTTATAATGTTAGTAAAACGAGTATACATAGAAGAAATAAATTCATAATTAATCATTTTAAATATTTCATATTCATACGTAAGAATATAAATTTTTTATTCTTTGACTTGCGAAATTCCTTCATAAGTTACTTCCAAGTTATCCCAGATTTTCTTTACTGTCCTGCAAATCATTATTTAGTTAAATTCATTATCATTGAGAACATTATATAGAAAATTCATAGCCATTACATTCACTGTATAAAGTCTATCATTTTCACGATCAAATTCTTCTTCTTTCTTGTTGACCTTTACTCCATCAACAATTTTTATTGGAATATAAGGTTCATTTACAATACATTTCCAGATTTATCGACCTTGAGACTTGAGAAATATTCTCGTTTTAACTTTCTAAACAGTATAATTATCTCCACAAAATAGTGGAGGCCGACTACTGGATTGACATTCAGCAAATATAACTGCAATGTTAGTCATATAATCTTAACTCAATAGATAATTAATCTTATAATAGAGCACTCGCTCTAATACCAATTGTTGCCCAGATGACTAACACAAGAGGGGGGTGAATTGAGCTATTTTAAAAAATTAATACTTATAAATCAAATATACAATATAAAATATAAACAGAATATGAAACAATAGGAAATATAAAGAGTAAAGGTAAGAAGAAGCAAACTCAGTATTTTAATGAGGTTCAGCCCCACTGCCTACGTGCTCGCCTCAAGCTACTCTTGAGAATCCCAAATTTACTATTCAATCTCTTTCAGGTGAAAATAGAAACCTATTACATCTTTGAGCAACATTACTACAAAGAATCCGTGTAGAACACCCTCTACACTTATAATCACCTCACACTTGGTGATTCAACTATTCACTGTGTAGAACACATTCTATACATATAAGGGTTATACGCACCCTCTTACAAATACAAGAGCTGATAGTGGGTAGATTATCAGAGTACATTCCTCAATGAGTGAAATAAGAATAATACAGCACAATCTATATCTCTCTCAAAATGAACAATGATTAAGGCACAAAACTTAGAAAATACAAAATGAGGGTTTTGAGAAAATGATGCAAAACTTAGCAATTGATGTATAAGCTCTTGTTGTGATTTTTACAAAATTCAAGTGAGCTATTTATAGGCAAATGGGTATTTATATTCAAATTTGAAAAAATTCACATGTCAAATAAGAGCACTATTCTTTTTTCAAAATTTTCAAATAAAAGCATCTCATTTTTGCATTTGTCAAAGATAACTCTATTCATTTTTCAAAAAAATCAAACCTTATCTTTACTTTTCATACATGACAAAATAAGCATGATTTTTTTTTTCAAACCAAATCATATTCTTTTTGCATATGTCAAAAAAACATCCAACCACCCGTCAAGATTTTCAAACAAAATCATCTATCTTTTGCATTTGTCAAAAAAATACACAACCACCCTTCAAGATTTTCAAACAACACATGCACATGTTAAAGATGACAATGAATCATCTTACAAATTCAAGTCTTTATGCATATGTGGAAAAATAATAATAATTTTCAAAATTAAAGATTTTAATAAAGTTATGCAAATGTAAAAAATGCAATTTGGTGGTTTATGAGAAAATATTAATTTTGAGCCTTAATTTAATTTCAAATTTTAAGAAATGTATAAAATTACTCTATGAATTTCATTTGTAGATTTGTTCTTCTTTTTGCTCATGCTTAATTTTTTGATGTATTTAGCTCTCTTCATGCGTAGACAACTTGAGCTTGAATTTTGAATTTATTTGTTATCATTAAAATCTATACGTAGATACGAAACTTGAAATCTTGAGTTCTACAACTAGAATGAGTGATTTTTCAATCTCTCATGACCTCACATATCTCACATATTTCTACCACAAGAATCAAAGTTGCCCATGAAGATCAAGCCCGGACTGACCTTGTCAAACCAACTTTGCCTTCAAAATCACTTGAAAATAGACTACAATGTTGCATTCATAGAAGACCGCTCTTCTATATTACTCCCAATTGATGTAACTTCCAACGTATCATGCACACTTGGTCCAAAGAATTTCTAACCACAAATCCAACCATAAGAGAAATATTAGCAACCCTTTTAGTAGCATCAAAAGCCCACACCCCTAAACTTGAGTCATTTCACAATTGACAATGACTACACCACTGCACAGACATCAACAGAAAATCCATCCAATGCAGAATTGGGCGTTTGACCCAATCATAGACATAATTTTATCTAGGATACAAAAGCATTAAAACTCAAGCTAAAATTCTAAATTCCAATTCTAATAATATTTTGGTTTAGGTATTGCAATAAATTTTTAATTACTAAAAGGTGGGAGACGTGAAAAAATACCCAATTGGTGGTTTTTATACCATGGCAGTTTGGGAGTGTTATATTTTTGTTAAAGGATTGTTCCACACATTGTTTACCAAAGTGATCAACCTGTGATAGAGAACAATGATGACCTGGCCTGCCTGATGCACTGCTGATACCTAAGTTGATAAACACGTAACCTGAGATATTACGAAAATTTTAGGATGGAAGTTATCGAGAATCATCTTTAACCAAAAAGATAGACATAGGAATTTGTTGATTATTATGGGTTATGATTTCAATCTCTTTATTCCCTTTATCAATTTATGCAATTGGCATAGGAATCGATAAGGAATTATCCCAAAAATCGCAGACTCATCGATTCCAATTAATATAGGCGAGTTTCCTGCAATTTTTCTAGATATCCCATCTTATCAATCTGGCGGTAACCATATTGATTTGTATCAAACTCGACTTACACATCTGGTCTTTACACCCTTGGGCTTGTATTACATGGGTTTATTTATCGGGCCTAGGCTTATTGGGGTCAGAAAGGTCCCTCTAGTTATCCCACTAATTTCCATCATATGGGCATGGCGAGAATTTAGTCATTTTACCCTTCACTGTTGGCAGGAACTTAGTAATTACACTACTTGAGGATTCGTATCTCTAAGGCTTGGGGTTTTTAATAACTACTCCACTTGACGGTACATGTTCCCATACGTTGAAAAAATCATAGTGTCTCCAATGTCCCCATTACATCACGTCATCAGATCATGAAATGATGTCGTTGTTAGCCTACTCATCTTCCCACTCAAGTGTTAACCGTCACACAACATTCTTTCTTTATTATCATCAATTATTTTGTCTCTTCTTCTCTCTTCTTTCTTTCGTACCCTGGTCTTCCCCTAGTTGGTGTGGTTCTAGGGTCAAACTTTTAATGCCAAATGCAGAGAAGATTCATTTTTATCTCAAACTAGGACTGTCAAGTCCTTTGTTCAGAAGCACTAAGGTCGAGTTCCAACCAATGTCAATTAGGGTTGGGTCTTTGATGATGGTGGTGATGGCCGTAACTTTGTTTGAACAGGAAGAAGCTCGTGTTGATATGGTTCTCACTTGGGTCAGGCATAGTGAGAATGTTGTTTGGACTAGGAAAAACATTAGCTAGTTCCTAGCTATGCCTGACCACTTTTGGGTAAACGGTTGTTTATTTTTTTATAAAGGTGGTAACTTCTCCAAGTAATAAGAGGTTTACTACTATCCCGCTTGATAAGGCAAGTAAACATTTATGTTCAATGCCCTCCATCGCCCAAAAGCAAGGAAGCAATCAGCCTTGCCAAGGGAGCAACACGGCACCTAGCCTGCCCTAGCTCAAGGTGACATCAAAATAGAGCCCAAAGTATTCTAGACATGTTGGCAATAGTTCCTCGTCAACCTAGGCTCCCGTGGTGGAATAGTCACTGATTCGAGGGGCTTCCTTAACTCCAATGACCTATTGGGTCGAGTGCTTAATTACTTAGCCACCGCTTTTGACTTTGATCTCCCTTCTCAAAAGACTGGTGTTTCTTAATCTCCTTCCTCTAAGCTTCCTACCATTTCTTTGGATGACCAGGAGCAAAGTGGCGAAGCGAGGGTGAGGATATTGAAAGGTCGTCTCTTTGGAACTTTCAGGCTCAGCTTCACTAGAAGTTAAATTGCCAGTGATGGGCAAGGATCAGGGCTTAGAGGTGAGCAACTAGTTGCCCCTAGCCTTAAGGGTGAGGGAACTCACTCCTAACTCCCTCCCTACCACTATCTCTGAGGGTGAGACTTTGCCCACCGATTTGGAAGTGAGTAGGGAGCGGGGTTCCATTCCTTCTCCCTTTGACCCTACTTTTAACGGTGAATGAGGATCTTCTCCACCTATTGTCTTCGAGGAGGACACCCCCATTAGGCAAGACAAGTAAGGGGTATCTCCTTCTTCTAGTGGGTATGGGGCCGAGGGGGGATCCATCTCAACCAACTCTGTCGTGGACGAAACCGCTTGCACCTTTACTGAGAACTTGGTCACACCCCAGATGGTGATCTTTCCTCTCCTTTCATTGTAACGCCCCAATGGAAGGCCCAAACCACATGGCCTATACTCCAAAAGGACTAGTCAATGATATAATTGGAGCCCCATTGGAACCTTATAAAGAGCTAAAACTTCTCCTTCTCAAGCAATATGGGATCCCATACACCACCTATCTTATCATTCTCATATGGGTATCACATTCATTGTGCTAAATCCTTAATTCCTCAAGTTGCTCAATGTTTTAGTGCTACAAATTCAAAGGAAGAGTCATCCAAGCCCTTCTCGACCCTCTAAAAATGATCTGTCCGTAGTTGGCCAGCTAAGGGGCATTCTTTCTTTGGTATGACATTTCACCTCTTTCTTTTGCGTTTTATTATTCTTTTTCTTTTTGACTAGTCCTTTGCTTTTCAAGGATCTTGCATCCAGAATTTGTTCCTCATAGGGAGTGGACAACCAAGCCACTTGGATCATCATTGATCAGGCTGATTTGGAGGATTAAGTTTTGTCAAGGCGTATGTTTGGTTTCTAGGCTTGAAAGAGTTTGCGGTTGAAGTTCAAGAATGTTGGGATGAAGGTCCACCTTGACCAGGAAAATGGATTTATACACTTGTTAAAGGGTGATATGGGCATTCTTCGTGATGAGGTGTCCACCCTTTGACGTGAGCTCAAATAAGTGAAAGAAGTCAATCATTGGGACCATTTTGATCTAACTTTGCTGAAAGGGGAGCGGGACTTGATTACGCCCAAAGAATAACGCGGTCATTTGCAGTATAGTTTTGGGGTGTCGATTCCACAGGGAGATGGATTGAGAAATTGAAGAACAGTAACGAAATTAACAAAAAGATTAAATGAGTGTGATAAGTAAATTTTAGAGTGTGATGTAAATTAAAACTAAATGAGTAATTTGAAAAGTATAAAAATGAGATGAAAAGTAGAGCGTAGGGAATTCCTTGTGTATTTGTGGTATTCAAATTTATTCTTAATTCATTGATAACTCAATTAAGAATTCTATGTCCAAATTCTTAATCGAAAGATATAACATTAATAATCAAAATTTAAATCGAATATAACTCTTTGAAAAATTATTCTTCGCCCTTAACTCTCATAAATTGTTATCGACATTGAAAAAATCCAACGACGACAATATACCCAAGAGGCGATATTGCAGCAGAGAATTAAATCAATATAGACAATCAATTGCTCCAAACATAATTATAGAACTAATTCACTCAATAGAAAAAGCATGACTGAATCTATAAACGAAATAGATTCTATAATTATTTGAAGACGAAAAAACATCACAAATAAATTGAGAATAATAGAACAAAAGAGTTTTAATATTTAAAGACCAAATACATGAATCAAAAATAAATTACAAATACCATCACACACACAAGTTCATCCCTAGCCCTCCTTGAGAATTTAGTTACACATATTGAAAATATGCAACAAAAATTCTCCAAGGGATAATATGGAAGAGCCAACCATTATTTTCTTCTCTCTTCTTTGGTTTTTCTTTTCTTTTCTCAAGCTCTCAAAATAATGACTCTTCCAAAGCATCCTCCCACACTAAGCATTGTCTTAGAACACACACCCCTTCCTTCTATTTATAAGCATCCTTCATGCAAGTTGTCATGACAAAATCATCACAATTTCAACTTGTTTTACCATGTGCCATTCTTGAATCCAAGTGATTTGTGAGTTGTCATTTTGATCATTTGTTTTCCCACCATGCATGAGCTGGATTTTGCTTGTAGGTTGAGTGTTTCAATTTTCTTTCTCTATCCATTAGTTGTCTTGTATGACTTAATATCTTGTGGTCAAATAATTTGTCTACAAGAAACTTGAGTGCACTTCATCTTGCATATGAATTGATCATTGAATTTTCAAGTTGGTGTAGGAGTGCTTGCTGGAAAATATTATGATGACATTTGGATTTGATGCAAGTGGCTGAAAAATATCCAGGAACGTCAAGTGCAGGTGCGTCCAATTGATGGTCGATTTTGTCTTATATTGAGTGGATATCTCTTCAAACATAAAACATAAAAGTTATAGATATTTCTCTTGCGGTTCTAGATCATCTTGAATCAGCTCAATCGGAGATTGGATGAGAGATTTATGCCCATATTACAAAAAGATGTCAGAACTGTCTAAAATTCCGCAATTATCTTCATTTGCTCCTAATGTCTCCATTTGTGTCCTAAATCAAAATATAAGAATAATGAGTATATTTAGGCATTAAATAAGAATAAAGTATTAAACATTAAGAGAGGAAAATATGGCATTTTATATTCTCATCAATATATTAAATCATGCTTATATCTATTTCAAGATAAATGACCATTAATTTTAATAACATGAGTTATATCCATTATTTTCTCATTTCTTTTAGTATTTAAATAGAGTATTTAGAGTGAATTTTTGTGCACTCATCACACCCCCCAACTTACTCATTGCTAGTCCCTAGCAATTTTCATGCAAAATGATGAGAAATACCAAATAAAATCACACATAGAGGCCATCAAGACACATTTTTCAAATTTACATATCAAAACAATCTTAGAAATTCAATAACCCTTTCACAAGTAATTCAAATATAGCAGTCCACAGAGTGTGTATGTGTTCCAAACTATTTTTATCAAATCAGAGGTTTCGACACATGTAACATTAGAATATCTTAAGCAAAAAGGTTCAACTCCATAACTCACGGGTATAGAAGTGTTTCATGTATGGGTTCTCTCTATGGAGTTGACAAAGGTGTACATTTACTCTCATGGAAATTTAGCCAATTATATGTAAGTAACAAGTAAACATTGATCTTATGATAGGAATACTAACAAATGAGTTTTCCACCATTCTTTCCACAAGCATACTTAGGATCGGAAAAATCAACACAAAGGGTTGTAACGTGGCTTAGGGTTAGGGTTCATAAGAAGAAAAGGTGAAGAGGTTTCAAAAACTTCCAAGTATACACAAAAGGGAATCTGTTAAATTTTTCAGTAGACTATATTTTCCTTTTGATGTACTTTTCAATTTTTTAGATTTTTGACTAAGTATACTTTTCCATCTTCTTTTGCCACTGGTGTCTTCGCAATTTGATGAACTCTTTCATGAATAATTTAATGGACACATCTAGCACCATGCCATTTTTGTCATGGTTTTTTTTTTTTTTTTTCAAATGATAATTTCACACCTAGTACACACTTGGAAGTAAAATGGTAGGAAAATATAGTGTATAAGCTATACTCCAATGTGGAGAGGTATGGATGAAATAGATATGAAAAGAAAGGGCCATATGTATATATTGGCTCAAAATTGGCTGCTAGGGGTCTATGATGAAAAAGGTCAGCTTGAAAGGCTCAGACGTTAATCCTAAGTTGACTTTCGTCATATCCCAAGTATATTCACTATCTTACCACAAACCATATAATGATATTCTCAAAAGAAGTGTCAAATTCAACAGATCAATGGATACTTATCACAATTTCTATATTTATAAGCTCTCAATTCTCACAAAATTCACATGAATACTTGAGTAAAATAATTCTTTAGTTACATGTGTCAAATCACCATATTACCACAAAGTTTGGAGAAGTGCATAAATGGTTTTGCGGATGCTTTAGCAAAATGATTTAAGATGGGTTTGTTGAATTCACCAAGATAGTTATGAATGAGCATAAGTATCATGTGTGAAAAGATGCTTGTGTGAAAAAAATTTGGCAATTTTTTATATATTGATTGAAATATGCCACAGAGTTTAAATAACAGATTTGTATTTCCACCCCCCAACTTAAATGAAACATTGTCCTCAATGTTTAATAATCAAAATTGGATGGGGAGTAACTAAAAAGGGTAGGATACACCTGATGTGTGATGTAGATAGCTCGTTAAGCGTCAAAAGTAGTGATCTGAAATGAAAAAATGATACTATCCTGCAGAAAAAAAATAAAGAAAACAGTAGTAAATAAAAACAAAACAAAACAAATAAGATGATAATAATAATAATAATAATAATGATGATAATAATTATAATAATAATAATAATTATTGTTGCATGCTGTGCTCAAAGTTGGTAGACCAAGTTTACAACCAGACTATCTTCCACTCATAGAACTGTTCCTCCTGGGTCAAAAATGAAACGCTTATTTGCCCAATAAACTCGGTGCTCGAACTTCACAGGTAGGTGGCAAGGTTTAAGATTAACTTTGGTTACTTGCCCACTTGAAGGAATCTATTTTTCATTTTTCTCAAGAAACTCCTCAAACTTTGGTTGCCAAGCCCGTGTGCTATAATCTTGAGTATTGTCAAAAATTGCACAAATATTAGCTACATCAGATAAATCACTGATAGGATTAAACTCAAAATCAACCATAAAATTCTCAAGGGGACCAGAATCATGAGTTGTGAAAACTTCCCTGTCTATGAGTGAGTCAATCATATATATCTGTTGGCACTCGTGATTCTTCACAGTTTCTTGTGCCATATGTTGACCATGAGGTATAGACTGACCTTGAGAAGGGAACTTACCTTGCTCATTTACACTCAAGAAACTTGTTATTTTAGATACCTGGCTCTTTATCTCATTTTGTTCTTCAACAACCTGCATAATTAAAGACTCAAATTTTTTGTTAGTCTTACTCTGTACTTCAATAAATGCATGCAAAGTGTCTTCTAAAGAATTTCTAGAAGATTGAGGTGCATGGTATGGTGCAGGATATGATCTAGAAGGTTGTGCAGGCTGTTGGTTTTCAGACTTCCAGCTGAAGTTGGGGTGATTACGCCATCCACTCATGTTAGCATGTGTAGGACATTCTTGGGCATGATGATCTACCCCGCCACACACAACACATGGCACAAGAGAGTCTGGATGATTAGCCATGTGTGTTGACTTTAAGTTTCTTATCTTTAACAGCTCTATTTCCCTTGTAAGCATTTCAACCTTAACTTTTAGATTATCTTCCTCCCTGAGATGGTAAATACCACCACTCAAGTTTCCTGTAGGTCGTGACCTGTTTGTGCTATCAGTAGCACTAGGTCCAGTCCAAGTATGAGCTTTTTCAGCAAGCTCATTGAGGTACTCTATGGCCTCATCGGGATTTTTCTGTAAAAATTCTCCATTGCACATCATTTCCACGAATTGACGTTCCCTGGGCGTAAGCCCTTCATAAAAATAACTCACTAAACGCCAATTCTCATATCCATGGTGGGGACACATACTCAGTAATTCTTTAAATCTTTCCCAAGACTGGTACAAAGTCTCACTATCCTTTTGTGCAAAGGTAGAGATTTGTCTTTTTAAAACATTAGTCTTATGTTGGGGAAAGTATTTATTGAAAAACACTTGAGTCATCTCACTCTATGTTCCAATAGACTGTGGTCTTAGTGAGTACAACCAACTCTTAGCTTTATCTTTCAAAGAAAAAGGAAAGAACTTTAGCCTTACCGTGTCGTCAGTGGTATTTTGACTGTGGAATGTTGCAACTACTTCCTCAAATTCCCTAATATGAATATAGGGGTTTTCATTTTCTAGACCATGAAAAGTCGAAAGTAATTGTATCATTCCTATTTTGAAATCTACGTAATGAACATTAGGTGAGAACATAATACAGGATGGTGTGGCTGTTCGTGCGGGATGAAGATAATCTTGGAGGGTTCTAACAGGTTGGTCCACGTGTTCACTCATCGCGTCAGAATTGGAAGAATTATCAAACAAGCGATTAGAAAAATTAGATTCTAAATCTGATTCTAGCACGGGTCTACTAGCAAACCGTCCAAAAGCGTCTCTGTACCTGCGCATGCAAAGTAAAGAAAAGTGTAATACTGAAAAAAAAAATTACGAAAAGAAAAGTAAAATAAAATAAAGATGCAGAATGCTAAAAAGAAAATGAACGAAGTTACGCTCTTTTTTTTTCAAACTGCTAAAAAAAACTACAAATTCTTCTACCGTCTCCCCGGCAACGGCGCCAAAATTTGATTACGCCCAAAGAATAACGCGGTCATTTGCAGTATAGCTTTGGGGTGTCGATTCCACAGGGAGATGGATTGAGAAATTGAAGAACAGTAACGAAATTAACAAAAAGATTAAATGAGTGTGATAAGTAAATTTTAGAGTGTGATGTAAATTAAAACTAAATGAGTAATTTGAAAAGTATAAAAATGAGATGAAAAGTAGAGCGTAGGGAATTCCTTGTGTATTTGTGGTATTCAAATTTATTCTTAATTCATTGATAACTCAATTAAGAATTCTATGTCCAAATTCTTAATCGAAAGATATAACATTAATAATCAAAATTTAAATCGAATATAACTCTTTGAAAAATTATTCTTCGCCCTTAACTCTCATAAATTGTTATCGACATTGAGAAAATCCAACGACGACAATATACCCAAGAGGCGATATTGCAGCAGAGAATTAAATCAATATAGACAATCAATTGCTCCAAACATAATTATAGAACTAATTCACTCAATAGAAAAAGCATGACTGAATCTATAAACGAAATAGATTCTATAATTATTTGAAAACGAAAAAACATCACAAATAAATTGAGAATAATAGAACAAAAGAGTTTTAATATTTAAAAACCAAATACATGAATCAAAAATAAATTACAAATACCATCACACACACAAGTTCATCCCTAGCCCTCCTTGAGAATTTAGTTACACATATTGAAAATATGCAACAAAAATTCTCCAAGGGATAATATGGAAGAGCCAACCATTATTTTCTTCTCTCTTCTTTGGTTTTTCTTTTCTTTTCTCAAGCTCTCAAAATAATGACTCTTCCAAAGCATCCTCCCACACTAAGCATTGTTTTAGAACACACACCCCTTCCTTCTATTTATAAGCATCCTTCATGCAAGTTGTCATGACAAAATCATCACAATTTCAACTTGTTTTGCCATGTGCCATTCTTGAATCCAAGTGATTTGTGAGTTGTCATTTTGATCATTTGTTTTCCCATCATGCATGAGCTGGATTTTGCTTGTAGGTTGAGTGTTTCAATTTTGCTTCTCTATCCATTAGTTGTCTTGTATGACTTAATATCTTGTGGTCAAATAATTTGTCTACAAGAAACTTGAGTGCACTTCATCTTGCATATGAATTGATCATTGAATTTTCAAGTTGGTGTAGGAGTGCTTGCTGGAAAATATTATGATGACATTTGGATTTGATGCAAGTGGCTGAAAAATATCCAGGAACGTCAAGTGCAGGTGCGTCCAATTGATGGTCGATTTTGTCTTATATTGAGTGGATATCTCTTCAAACATAAAACATAAAAGTTATAGATATTTCTCTTACGGTTCTAGATCATCTTGAATCAGCTCAATCGGAGATTGGATGAGAGATTTATGCCCATATTACGAAAAGATGTCAGAACTGTCTAAAATTCCGCAATTATCTTCATTTGCTCCTAATGTCTCCATTTGTGTCCTAAATCAAAATATAAGAATAATGAGAATTTAGGCATCAAATAAGAATAAAGTATTAAACATTAAGAGAGGAAAATATGGCATTTTATATTCTCATCAATATATTAAATCATGCTTATATCTATTTCAAGATAAATGACCATTAATTTTAATAACATGAGTTATATCCATTATTTTCTGATTTCTTTTAGTATTTAAATAGAGTATTTAGAGTGAATTTTTGTGCACTCATCAGGACTCCACTCTGGTGCAACAGTCTCTCCTTAAGGAAGAACAAGACTCCACCTAGAGGGAACTAGTCTACGCTAAGAGGAATTATACTAAACTTTTTGAGATTGTGGTTGCTATAGAGAAGGCTCGTCAGCACCTTGGTCTCGATCTCCCCTAAACAAATGGGGCATTGGATGGACAAGAATTCGAAGGAAATGAGAAAGTCTCTATTGTGCCTCGATGCCAAGGTTAGCTCGTAACAAGAGCGTGCTAGAGTTTGGGTCTAGGTAGGACTCTTCGGGGACAATCTTGTTCAAATCCCCTCCAAAATTGCGGCAACTAGATTTGTTCGCGATTGAGCTTTCAGCTACAGCTACGGGGTTGGGCTGGCGTAGATGAGGTCCTTTTTGTTGGTGAATCATTAGATTGACTTTAACGCCTAAACATTCAGTCTTTCAAATTGAATCCAACCTCTTGCCAATTTGTTGACACATTAGGGAGGAATACTATGCCTAATGCATTTCCATCTACAACTCATGTGCCCTCGACTTTTGCTGCTCTAACCTTTCTCTACCCTCCAGTTGTTAACTCCTTATATAGTTGCTTTTTCATTTATTTAGGACTTGTATAGAATTTTTTTTTTTATACATTAGACATTTGTATAAACTCTTTTCTTTTGAGTACTTGGCAGTTGTTTGGTATTTTGTGTGCTTAATGTTTGCTTTGTATTTTGAGTACTTGATGTTTGCATTGTATTTTGAGCGCTTGATTTTTGTTCTCTCACCACAGGTATTTGGACTCAATTTTGGTGGTTGAGGGCCACTACATCTTTTGACTTGCATGCCAGTTTCATTGCCACAAGTCTTTTTACTTGACTTTGACAGTCACAGAGTTTTTGACTTGCACACCATTTCATCACCTCAAGTCT
The DNA here is from genome assembly GCA_036898215.1 of Platycarya strobilacea. NCBI lineage: Eukaryota > Viridiplantae > Streptophyta > Magnoliopsida > Fagales > Juglandaceae > Platycarya > Platycarya strobilacea. The sequence goes on from CM072557.1 coordinate 15,648,192, forward strand.
TTGGACTTGACTTTGGTGGTCGAGGGTGACAGAGTCTTTTGACTTGTGCTCCCATTTCAGCAATGAGATTCCTTGGGCTCGACTTTGGTAGTCGAGGTTGCGAAGTCTTTTCACTTGCACCCTATTTATCTCTACGAGTTTTTGGACTTGATTTTGGTCTTTGAAGGTTGCGGAGTCTTTTAATTTGTGCGCCTATTTCCTTACCGCGAGTATTTGGCCTTGACTTTGGTGGTTGAGGATAGTGGAGTCTTTTGACTTGCGTGCTTGTTTCATCACCTCAAGTTTTTGGACTAACTTTGGTGATCAAGGGTCGTGAAGTCTTTTGACTTGACTTTGGTGGTCAAGGGTTGCAGAGTCTTTTGACTTGCATGCATGTTTTATCACTGCGTGTATTTACATTCAATTTTGGTAGATGAGAGTCGCAGAGTCTCCTGACTTGTGCACCCATTTCCTCATCATAAGTCTATGGACTTGACTTTAGTGGTCCAGAGTCATGGAATCTTTGCACTTGAACACCCGTTTCGTCACTGCAAGCATTTTCACTCAACTTTGGTGGTCATTTCATCATTGTTCATGCATGAGAGTGGGGAGAAATAATCACCTTTATTCATGTTTATTTATTGTTAAAATATACAAAATCATGGATAAAACTCCTTTAGGTGCTCGGCATGTCTCGCTCGAATAGCAACCTCAATTTGACCTGCTGTGGATGAAAGAAATGGGGAAGTATCCATGGGTGCTACAATTATTTTCCTTTGTTGTCTCTTAAGCGATACGAGCCTAATCGGTGGTTGGTGACTACCACATATGGTCCTTCCCAATGGGGGCCAAGCTTTCCCTCAGTTACTCCCATCTCTTTTAGCACTAAGTCACCTACCTTAAATGTCATAGGATGAACTCTTTTGTTGAATTATCGTTCTATCCTTGTATTATTAAGGATCGTGTGAGTCTCAGCCTCTTCTCTCTTTTCATCTAAGAGGTCAAGGTGTTCTTCTAGTGCTTTGTCATTCTGTAATTGATTAAAGTGGTGAGTACGGTAAGTGGTTAATCCAATCTTTACTGGGCTAGGGCTTCAATCTTGTACTTTAAGGCGAAAGGGCTATATCCTGCTAGCATTTTTACCATGGTTCTATAAGCCCACAAGACCCCTGGGATCTCTTCTACCCACTCCTCCTTTCTCTCTGTGAGCTTCTATTCCAAAATCCCTTGTAGGAAGTTATTCATTGCCTTCACTTGTCCATTGGCCTAAGGGGTGTCTTGGGGACGAGTATTTTACCTAGATCTTCATCTCTGTGCACCATTCCTAACAATGTTCTAAGTCAAATTGCTTTCAGTTAATGATATGATGTTTGGGGGATTTTGAATCGACAGATAACATTCTTCCATAAGAACTTGGTGACACTTCTCATCGTGATTGCCACTATGGCTTTGCCTCCTACCACGTGGTGAAATCATCTAAGACAACAACTATAAACTTAACTTCTCCTTTCCCGGGCGAGAAAGGCCCCATCAGGTTAACCCCCATTGTACGAACGACCATAGGGCCATGAATAAACTCAGCTCCTATGGTGAGCAATATGGCACCAGGGCAAACACTTGGCACTTGGCACAGTACCCCATCGCCATAAGTTTTCTTGCCATGGTCTTCCCTCTAGAATGGTTCCCGCACACTCTTTCGTGCACTTCCACTAAAACATACAGGGCCTATTGCAGTTAGACAGATCTTAGTAAGGATGGCAAAACCCCACTTGTAGAGGATATCATTAACCCCACTTTTCTTCTAATCTTCCTTGCCACTTTCTTCTCAATTGGGAGCTTGCCGATGTCTAGGTATTTCGCTATCTCTCTTGCCCACTTTAGTTCTTTTAGTTCTACATTGCAAACATCTAACCCAACTGTTGAGATTTCAACAACTTTACACTCCACCTTCCATGGCAGTATGGACTCTTCCATCCCTAAAACTACTCTAGGTATTTGCATGATACTAAAATGAGAGAATCAATCATGACTTTCTCAAATTCGGTGCAACTTAATTTTTTTCCCTTGGCAGCATATGCCTTTAACACCTGGTTAATGACCACGGGAATCTATTTTCACCACAATCTCGATTGACCCTAACATCTCCACTATGAAGATCCCTATTATCAGGGCTTCGTATTCGACTTCATTATTGGTGATTTTGAAGGTCAACTTTGCCGTGATGATGTTCCTATCCTGAGCCACGAATTATGTGGATTCCTACTCACCCGTCTGTACAACAAGAAAAGTCGTTGATAAGGATCTGCCAAGGTTTCCCAACCAGGACGGTTTCCACTTCTTAAGGAAAACTAGTGAATTCAGTGATAAAATTCGCTTAGGCTTGTGCCTTTATTGCTTTTCTTAGTAAGTAGTTTATGTTGAACTCACTGAGTTCAATTGATCAACTTGCCAATTACCTAGAGGCATCTGGTTTCTTTAATGTCTTTCTTAGAGGCTTTTTGTTAGGATTCTAATAGAGTGGGTTTGAAAATATGGTCATAATCACCTGGCAACTATTACTAAGGTGAATGACAGCATCCCCATTCAAGGGTATCTCGACTCTGCGCCCTATAGGGCGACTTATATAGTATGATGGCATTTTGCCAGCTCCTTGTTCTTTAACCAAGATGCCAACACAGCATGACGCAAAACTGCCAAGTACACGTAGAGTGTGTCCCCCTACTCGAGCTGCTTTAGTAATGATGGGCTCAACAGGCATTGCTAAAGCAATGATGAGCTGGATATGCATTGCTTCAATTCTTAGAATGCTAGATCACACTCATCATTCCAGGTTTGTACCTTGCGTAGACTCTAAAAACTGACTTGCATTTGTCCGTGGATTTGGGCATAAACCTATTTAAGGATGCCACACGAGCTACTAGCTACTAGGTCTCGCTTATGTTCCATGGTGGGTTCACGTTCATGATCGCACTAATATTTTTAATGTTGGCCTCAATTCCTCTCCGGATACTATTAAGCCTAAAAACTTCCTTAAGTCTGTGTGGAAAGCACATTTCCTATATTCTACTTCATCTTGAATTGGCGTGGTACTAAAAACGATTCTCTCATATCTATCAATTGTTGGAAGGGTTCCTTGGTCTTCACCAACAAGTTCTCAATGTAGACCTTCATGGTCTGCCAATCTGTTTTTGAGTATTTGGTTCATGAGCCTTTAATAGGTTGCTCCGAGGTTCTTCAAGCCAAAAGGCATGACTTGATAGGATTATAGTCTCCGATTCATTATGAATGATGTCTTTTCCTCATCCACCAGATTCATACGAATCTAATTGTACCCCGAGTAGGAATCAATAAAACTTAACATTCAATGAATTGTCGTGGTGTTGACAATAATGTAGATTCTTGGTAAAGGGAAACTATTAACCGTACATGCTTTGTTTAAGTCAATGAAGTGTACACATATTCTCTACTTTTCGTTTACTTTCTTTTCTAGGACGACGTTGGACAGCCACTCGAGATATCAGGCCTCTCTAACGAATCTTGCAGCAAGGAGGCAATCCACTTCCTCAGCTACAGCCACATACTTCTCAGTACTAAACAACCTCCTCTTTTGGCAGTCCTTCTTATAGGAGGAGTCAACACAGTTTATGTTCAATGACTATGCTGCCGATACCGGGTATGACTTCATGACTCCATGCAAACATGTCCCTATGTTCAACCAATAGTTACTTCAAGACCTCTCTACTGTTGAGGGGGAATCTTGTATCTACTCATGTTGTGGCATCTAGCCATCCTGGATGTTGTGTCACTAGCTCCGATGATTCATTCACCCCAGCCTTCTATAGCTTTTCCTCATCCTGTGTCTCCATATGACGATCAAACAGAACTAATGGTGGAGCCTATGGCTTGTCCTTGGTATGGTCTTTAACTATGCGAATATCAAGTCTACCCACCTTAAGCTCTTGCAAGTAGCACTCTCAAGCAAGTTTTGCTCGCCTCGTACTTCCCTATCCCTGCTTCCACGAAAAAATTGATCTTAAGGTGATAAGTAGATGTGAGAAGTAGGGTTATAGTGCCCACAAGTTGAATCACATCATCGGAGAACCCCTTCAACAGGGTGGGCAAAGCTTATAGCCTACTAGGATCTATTCTTATCCTAACATAGGCCTCCCAGCTAAGGATGTCTACTGAGTTTTCATTGTTGATCAAAATTCATTTGGTAGTGTAGTTGGCGACAAGGAGTATTACTACCAGTGCATCGTCATGTTGGTACAAGACCCTCTCACAATCATCTGCCCCTAGCTATTGTACAAATATCCCCCAAGGGTGCTTCGTCATGATTATGATTTAAGCGAGGGGCATAATGGTCATCTTTCTTGCCGAGTGTCACCATTTTTACTATTGCTTCGTTGGGTACTTCGTCCTCCTTGCCTTACTTTTAAATGCTCAGCAAGCATCCATTCTAACTTGCTTCTTCCTCTTAGCTCGAACACCCTATTTTCCATTGTGTAGCAACATTCTGTCTATTGGGTGTTCGATTGATGATACTTGCAAAAACGTTGATCCCTTTCTTGCCTACCCCAACTCCCCCTCTTGCAAGGACCCTTTCTTTGGCTATACATTCAAGATTGTTATGCATTAGTTTAGTGCTATGTTCATGAAGGGGTGCTTGTCTCTCTTGCCTTCTCTCTTATGAGATCAGGCCAGCCCTTCGTCTTGCATTTAGTGCCTGTTCAGCCATGAATTGGCTTCTAGGCCACACGCCTCCCTGAATTATCATTAGTGCTATCCTCTAGTCCTGGTCATTGATGGTCAACCTCTCCTTATTAAATCAAGTAAGATACAACTTTAAGTTTTCTTTCTCTTTTTACTTGATGGTTAAAAGATACGTTGTAGGATGTTGATGCATTCTACTGGCCATGAACTGTGTCAGGAACTACTTGGCTAACTCTTCAAAACTGTTAATCAACCCTGGTCGCAATGCTCTAAACCAGCCTCACGCCATGCCATTCAATGTCAACCAATAGGCTCGACAAACTATTTTTCCAGGGAACCTGTGAAGGGAGATGTGCGCCTTAAAAATTTTCAAGTGATCAACTAGGTGCCAAGATCCGTTGTATATATTTATCTACAGCACTTTGAGTTTTGGTGAGAGTGGTATGGCAATCACCTTCGCACTATAGGATAGGTCTGTGTAGTTAAGCAACTGCTCGACTGAGGACGATCCCCCCATCTTCTTAGCCATCTCCTCATACTTATCAATAAGGTTGTGCAACTCATTGTGTAGTCCCTTCTTCTCCAACTCCTCCCCATTTTCTCCTTTAGGCTGCTCACTGTATCTTTACAATGTGGACTCACTAAGTTCAGCGTTGTAATGGTTCAGGTCCTCATTCTCTAGCAGGTAGTCTTCCATCACTATCGTTACTTTCTATAGCCTTCCGTCCGTCTTTACTAGTCATGCTTCCACGTCTGTAAAATAGTTTCTTGATCTCATGTTGCTTGAGAACGCATGGTAATTCACATGTGGAAATCATGTTGGTGTTCTAGGGTGAACCAAATTTATTAGAAATCCAAATCTCACAAATGGCGTGTAACATATCGACTCAAAGTAGGACTTATTTATTTATTTATTTATTATTATTATTATTATTATTATTATAAATTTTAAAATAATGTTTATATTTGTTTAAGTCTCTCCCCTAGGTAGCCGTGTGTTCATATATTGGATTCCTACTCTAAGTGGTTTCCAAATCAAATTCTAACTTTAACTTCTAAATTTTTATCATTATTCAAAACTTATATCCCAACTCAAAGTTGAAAACTAACTCAAACATATCGCCAAAACCCTCTTTGTTTTCAAAACTAATTCTTGACTCTAACCATATTCAAGTCTTCACATCACTCACGTAAACTTCCTTTTCCATACATGCACGTCTCTCCCTCTCCTCTCTAGGTTTTTAAGTCTCTTATTTATCTATAAATACACAAGTATTTTCAACACAACATGAATAGGCAAGCTGTTGCAGCCCTTCCTCCACAACACCGTAGCATCAAGCCCAGAAGTAAGACCCCTCACATCGCCTCCCGCACACACAGCAAGCCTTCCACACCATCCTCACAACCCCTCTCCACCAGTACCTCCCCTCTCAATCATTGTGTAGTGTCAAGACTGCCCACAAAGTCAGCCCCATAATCATCGTGTAAAGCAGCCACCAAGTCACCGATAACACCCCATTTTTTACACTGAAAATAGAGCACCAAAATTTCCTCCACATCAAGGCACTAAAACCCACGACCCAAGCAACTTAACTCGCCAAAAACTACCCAGAAAACACTGACCAGCCTAGTCCCGATGCACCCAATCCTTCATGTACGCCCTCCCTACAAGAATAATCATTCCTCTTCCCATTATTTTTGGTTGACAGTGCCCCTCTCTATAAACTCTCTTCTCTCTCCGGTGTCGAACCACCTAACCCAACGAGCCTCCCGTTGTGCTGCAGTGACTATACCTACCAGAGCACCATTACAATTGATTCTTTTCTCTCTCAAATAGTCAATCACTCGAGCCCTCCTGTAAGCCTCCTCATATTTTTCCTTTGTTGGTTTTGGTTGCCCCCAAGCTTTACTCCTTGTGTTCCTTTATTGTTTAGCTTAAAATTTCCAAAATGCCCCTCTACTAATTCCATAATTCCAATCATGCCCTTTTGACCCTTAAACCTGAGCCCTATTTCTTCTTGCCAGATTTACTATATTGGACCTTAGGCTTTCCTATATTTTTAAAAGGGGTTTAAAATATATTAATAAATTATTGTATTATTTCTATTTATGATTTTAATCTCTATGATACGTTTTTTAGAATTTTAGTAATAATTAGTATCTCGTATAGCTTATGAGCTACGACGTGAAACTAGGACACAACCCTAATAGGTAAGTAGCATGATCATACCTTTCACGTATGTACAGTAAACATGTTTTATAAAATTATTATGTATGTATAGCCATTATTGGAAGCCCCTCTTTATGTACGTACCACAGTCATGAAAATTATGAAAAGTCATGCATGGTTTATGAAAAGTTTATGCATTAAGATATTTTATGAAATTTCATGGTTTTTATGCATTAAAATTATTTATAAAAAGTCATGATTTTATGTAAAAGATATGGATAAAATTATTTATAAAAGATCATGAATTCATGTAAGGAAATATGTATCGTGACATGTTATGAAAGTATGTGATTTCCTTTGAAATCTATGATATGACAAGTATGATATGAATGAACATGTAAGCGGCATGTATATGATATGAAGACAGTACTTATGTATGGGTATATTGAATTGTCAGGTCGTACATGCTGGCGGTGCACCCAGCATGTCTTCCTTATGTATAGATTCCATAACCTGCAGTCACAGGCAAAATCGTAATATTTTTAGATTCACTAACTCTAACTCACGGGGGTCAACAATGTATAACGGCCTATAAAATGATATGATACGATAAGATTATGAAAAACTCATGTTTTCAGCATTTTATAAAAACTCATGTTCAGCATTATTTATAAAAAAAAATTTTAAAAAAATCATTTCAGCATTTATGAAAAGATTATATTTATGTTCTTATATATGTATCTATGAGTATGCATAAAAATACATGATTATTATTTTTACTGTATGATGTGTTTATTATTGAGTATTCAACTCATTTTATTTTTATTTCTATGTTTCTATATTTTCTTTTAAAAATCATCACAGATGATGAGGATGCACATTAGACAAAATTTGACTTAGAGAGGCAATGTAAAGGCCTAAACGATATATTAGTTGTAAATTTATGATTTTCAGTGAATAAGATATTTTTTACACACATAAGATTTTAGTATTTTAAATAAAAGATTCCGCTAACACTCCTTAAATTTTATAAAGATTATTTCATTTATTATAAAACGTTAGTATCTGATGCGTTTTGTAAATAAAAGTTTTAGTAGCACACTAGCTTCCTAAAATATTTTGAAAATGTTACATTTGGGAGCAGGGTATTACACGGCACCATCATTAAATATGTGTCCCACACTCTATTTACCAAAGTGATCAACTTGCAAAAGAATGACGGTCTGGTGTACCTGATGCACTTTCAATACCTAAGTTAATAAACATGTAAACTACTATATTACAAAAGTTCAAGGATGGAAGTTACCTGGAATTACCATCTCTCAAATATATAGGCATAGGACTTTGTTAATAAGTACTGGCTATGAATACAATCTCCTAATTCCTTTTGTCAATTTATGTAATTGGTGAAGTCAACGCTTTTGATTAATGTACTTGAGTTCCAGTTATTTTTCTAGACTTACGCATTAAGCTCTTCATAGTCACTCGTTTTACATGGGCCTTTTTATTTAGCCTGTGCTTATTGAGATCATAAAGGTCCCTCCAATTTTGTTGCTCTAAAGTGATTGATGGAGAGCTCTACTTCTTTACTGAATTGTTGGCAACTAAATAAAACCATTTGTCAAATTGGCGCTTGGGGCCACACAAGAAAAGAGCTGGAGGTAGGGCTGTGCAAGTCCTCCACCAGCTCCGACTTCACTTGACCTCCGCTCTAATTCTGAATCCAATGGAGTCAAAGTATTCGAAATTCAGAGTCATATTTCAGAGGCTCCAACGCCACCAAATTCTAACTCCAAACTTTGGCTTTTTTTTCAACAATCATATGTAAAACGACATTGTTTTACATCTGACTTTATTTTTATAACCTAACTAAAAGATGATGTTACATTTCAAGTGGAACGACATCATTTTCTTCACATGTTTTCTTCTCCCCCTTCACGCTTCCGTGACTGTTCTCTATATGTTTTCTTCACACTATTATCTCTCTATTTCTCCTATCATTTTCTTCGTACCGCACTATTTACCTTGTCTTGTAGTCATCACAAGCCCAAACCTACCATAGAATACTTCCCCTCAGCATCAATTGATATATTACCTCCTTGTTTGATTTGCAATTGGTGTTTATTTTTTATGCTTTCAAATTTTAGGGGTCCAAATTTTGAAGATTTTGTTGCCATCAAATATTTCTTTCCACTTAGGTGTCAGAACATATTGAGCATATTGCATGCTGTGACAGCTAAGTTTCTGGGATTCGATCAATACTCACGTGTGCAATCAATAGATTAGAGCACTCTAAGATCATAGGATAGTTTGATGTTAGGATAATAATAGGCGTATTACCCTCATACTATTCATTTACTACTCTTTTTATTCATTTAGATTCCTTACCCACTAAGTGATCAATAAGGCAATCATCCAAAATTTGTTCTTTAACTAGCAGATAAAGAATGTTAATCATTTAATTTTAATTTGTCAATGTTCCCTAAAAAAACGCGTACAAGAAGTAAAATAAAGAGTTTTAGTGTTTGGGCAATCCTATCCGTATGTTAACATCCAATCCATTTTTCCTTTATGTTGTATATATATATAATTATATTCATTTCTGCTATACACATATATAATGTTGAACACATACATAATACATAGAAATGTAGTATATACATATATATTGTTGTACATATAGATGCAGTACATATACTACACATAACATGCTGTATGTTGTTCTGATTTCTTTGCTTGTAATTTATTTTTTCAACACAATTAATCTAGTTATGGATGTTACACCTAGTGAGGACGATCATCCACGATGAGATGACACGGTTCCTATACCGACAGGTGCTTCCACCCTGAGACCCACATGTAGAGCAATTACTTCCCATGCAAGTAGTTGAGTCCTAATAGATGTAAAAGATGAGGATATGTTTAATGAGGAGAAGGAAATACATATTGAGCATGATCGACCACCATGACCTACTAAAAAAGATCATGGACAATGAAAACATTTCATCAAAATTCCTTATGATCGTGCAAAGCCACAAGCAAGATATCATCATTGTGGACAACTTCGTGGTCATCATTAGACGAAGCAAGGCAACATAGTTGCCAGCGATATAAGATACACAAGGAATTGATAGCCACTGATTAGACCAACCTCAATTATGAAACTTCTACAGCCATTAATGGTACGCAGATTGAAAATTGTCAATCCCTCAATACAATGAAAAGATGTTGAAGGAATTGCTTGCAGTAATAATCATCTATGATGAGATGCCTTTTACCACAATTGACAAAAAATGTTTCCGTAAATTTGTGCACACTTTTGAGGCACGATTTCTCATGTCATCATATTATACGGTGATGCGAGACTATTTGAAGAGGCTTGGGAAGGAGAATGGGAAGATGAAGGAGATGTTTATTACTATTAACCAAAGAGTATCATTTATAACTGATACATGGACGTCTATACAGAATGTCAACCTACATGTGTATCATGGCACATAATGAGTTGACATTGCAGAAGCGGATTATTGGCTTTAAACAAATTGTTGATCACAAGTGTTCATCTATTGGGGTAGATATAGATGATTCTACAAAGGATTGTGGAATTAAAAAAGTGCTTTGTATCACAGTTGACAATGTCATTGCCAATTACATTGTAATTGATTAGTCAAGGCAGAATAAGATGATAAAAGAGGTCATCATTCATGAGCAAGAGTTTATCCATGTTCGACAGTGTTCTTATATCATCAACCTCATAGCTGTTGAGGGGTGAAAGATGTTGATGATTCCATTACCAAAATCCGCAACCTTGTAAGATATATGAGAACTTCCCCTTAATGGCTTGGCAAGTTTAAGGCAATAGCCAAACAATTTGAAATTGGATGTTTTAATATGTTGTGCTTCGACATTTTGACTCGATGGAACTCTACATACATGATGTTATTGTTGCATGTGGTGCTAAAGTACCAAGGAGCTGTTGATTGGATTAAGTTCGAGAATAGGGCCTTAGGTATGCTTTGTTGGAGTTAGTAGAGGGAAGGGAGTTCGGTGCGTCGGAAACAATTGATAGAACAGAAATGAAATATGTTGTTCAATTTTGAAATTGTTTTATGACATATCCTTACAAATGTCTGGATCCAAATATAAGATTGTGAAAGTGCACTTCAACGAGCTCTTGGGACTTCATGACCACTTGCAACAGAATTGTGCTGACACAGGGATTTTTATTCGATATGACTACGAGGATGAAATCCAAATATGATATATGTTGGGAAAATGATGAAAAGATAAACAGATTATTATTGTTATTGTGATCCTTATTTCATGTTTGGACTAGGGTTATCCTCAAGAAAAATGTTAGAAAGTTTATTAGAGAGTTGAAAAGTGATATTGATAACTTATATAGCCACAACAATAAGAGTGACCAATCTTCAACAGTAGGTGGTAACTCTTCACACTCAAACAGCATGACATCTTCCTTAGATGACACATGCCCAGAGTTCATCTATTTTGATGTTGCGGTATCATTAAAACTTTACATGAAGGAATATTATGCAATGTAGGTTTGAGGTTGAGTGAAATTTTATAGAAGATGTTGAGACATCTAGTAATGCATTTCATTTATTAACTTGGTAAATGGTTAATTCCTTCAAGTTTCCAGTCCTTTTCTGAATAGCCTGAGATGTACTAGCCATTTCTGCCACTACGATTGCCTCTTAGTCGACATTTAACATCGGAGGTCGCATGTAGAATGTTTATCGTAGTTCATTGCCTATTTTATGGAAGATTAATTCCTTCAAGTAAAATGCCCATTGGCTTAGATATCTTTCTTTTGACCGATTATTTAAATATTTTCATGCTTTAATTATTTAACTTCTATTTTTTATGATTTATTAGATTGAATTGTGAACCCTAGCATAATCGTGGATGACTGAGACGAGCGCATTGTGGAATAAAAACCCTTTTTATTGGTGAGAAAAGAATTATACTACTTATCACGATTGCCTCTGTCCTACTAATAATCTTGATTACCTCCATTTATAATCTTCTAGAATATTATTTATACTAGAGATTAGATTGGTATATCTATTAATTAATAAGTTCCAAAGTTCTTACTTTTTCTAATTTCGAAAACAGCATTGCAGGATGCTTGGGATCGGACTCTTGGAGGCTAAATGGTTTATAGTGATTAAAATTTGGAAATTATTGTCAAATTATAATTACTCATTTGTAGTTTTTTGTTTTATTTGGGTATATTATTACATTGTACAATGTAAATTGGTTGAGGACTTTAGTTATTTAATTAATGTTTGGTTGTGATTGCTATAGTTGTTTGGGGCTCCTTTGCATTTTTTATTTATATTGTATTTGTGATTGTGCATTTCCTTCTCTTTTGTTTTGTAATGTATATAATTTAATTATTGTATTTAATTTATTAATTGATTTTTACATCCATTTTTGGGAATTGGAAACCCATTAGGGTGTTGATATTTTTGTACAATATTTTAAAAGTCTAAATATCATAATGGGCTTTAAGCGTTCAAAAATGGGTCCAAGGATTCGGAATTAAGCATTGGGCCTTCAGAAGTGCACCTAGGGATTTAGATTTGAGCCTTGGCCCAAGCAGACTTCGATCGGAGTTCCGAACTCCGATCCCAACTGTTGATCGAAGTCAAACTCTGACTTTAATCGGATTTGAAGTTAGAGTACATGATTACCTCAAACTCTAGTCAGTGACTCTAGTTAGAGTCGAAAGTCAGAGGTGGCCACTCCGACTCTATCGTAGCCTAGCCCTAGTTGAAGGGATAATTTTTCTCTTGTTTTTCAGTAACTTTTTAGATATTCCGTTCGTTCTTCAAGAGATAATTCTATACATCATATCACTATCTCACTTTCATCCTACTATATAGGATGTTTCACATTTATTACTAATTGATAATCTTTTATTCAATAAATTTTTATCAATCAATAGTGATAAATGTGTCCTATCTTACATAGTAGGATGGTGATGTGATATATAGTATTACTCTCAGACATTTTGTTATGTTTCTTCTTAGGCCATATTTGGTTACCATGATCAGATAGTTTTATCACATTTGGGTTTGTGGGTTTTTTTTTTTTTTTTTGGGCATCCAAATGCTAAAAAGTCTGCTTCATTTCATCACTATTACATTTATAAATTTTCAAACTCATCTCCAACATTTTTTTATAACATTAACAAATAGTAAAAAGTTATTCAATCTCTATTTCATCTATTAATTTTCAAATTTATCTTAATAATTTCTGAAATATTCAAACAATTAAAAGTACTTATCTCATTTCATTAAAAAGTCAAGAAAAATCTACTTATTCACCAAATTTTAAAAAGTCAAAATTATTTAATCTAACCTCACAGTCCAAACATATAATTTTTTACAAACTATCTAATGTCATCTTATTACAAAAAAATTATAATTATTTAAAATGTTTCATTTCATATGATCTCATTTGAACTGCATAACCAACTAGGGCCTTTAATTTTTTATTTTTAGGCATGTCTTCCATCCCACCAGGATGTCATGCTTGCGAAAAAGATGTCTAAAGACTAGAAGAAGCCAACGCAACCTATTCAAGATTTGTCTCTTGAGGATTGTATGCAATTCACATCCAAATATACAAATGTAATATTTTCAAAATATAATTTTTTTTCATAATATTTTAAATATATATAAATAGTTGATAGTCAGCTAGTGAACGTGGCGAGCAGCAGCACAGATCACCAATAGCAGCTAAAGAGAGTAGCCACCACAGGCAAACCAGTCTGGGCTGTGTTGTGGAGGCTAGTCACTCTGATCTGGGCCACACCCTGGCACCCAGAGTGCCCCTCGGAGACCAATCTGGGTCGCCCTATAGCTGGGCCAGCCATGATGCTACCAAATTCACACTTTTTCTTAGATTATTTAAAATCATTTATCATATTTACGAAAACAAATTTACCATTCATGCAAATTTCCATCTTATCTTACAGCTATTTACAAATATGAAAAATACTAGTTTGCCCATCAAGTTTGAAACTTCATATATATATATATATTAAATTAATTTTACTTAACTAAAAGAGTGATGCTGAAGATCGGTCGAGCTGTCCTTAGCGTCAAAAGCAACCCAATTATTTTGGATTGTTTTTTGACAATAGACATAATAAAAAAATATTAAAATGAAAAATATATAATAAAAAAATATAATAAAAAATAAAATGAAAAAACACAATAAAAAACATAATAAAAATATAAAAATATAATAAAAAATATAATAAAAGAATAAAATAAAGATGAATTTTAGAGAGATTCAGCAGTCAGCCGAACGAAGCTGTCGGAGGCAGCGGTGTCAGCCACCGCTGCCTCCAGCGGCAGGCTGCTTTTCTCAAGGGGATCGGTCAAACTCCCAACTTTTCTCAACCTAAAAAAATAATTATTAATGTATTGATATTTTTTTATATTTTTAAAAAATAATAAATAAATAAAATTTTAGACCAGCAGCACGCTGCAGCAATATCATACCACTAACATTACCCTTTTACAAACATATCAAGATTTTAGGAAAAATACTATTTGTCCTTATTTGAGATATTGATTTTAGACTTTTTTTTGTGTTTTTTTTTAATTTTATAATTAAGTAAGTTTTTAAATAATATTGTAATTTTTTTATTTTAAAAAATATCTTAGAATGTTGAAAAAATATGTAAAAATTATTTTAGATTTTTTTAAAATCTTAAAATATTAAAAAAAAAATTATAACATTATTTAAAAATATTTATTTAATTATAAAGTACAAAAAGACTATATAACAAGTCTAAATCAAGATCCCAAATCAAAAAGTGTGGCACAGCCCAGATTTTATTGTCCAAAAATGGCGTTATTAGTTCTCGCACCAAATCATAAGTTACTTACAATGTAAAGTAACCAGGGTAAAAAATTAGCGACGATATAAGATAATTTTAAATAAAACTATAAAGTTAAATAAATATTATTAAAATTTTAATTTTTTAACATTATTACAATTTCAATTTTTTGATATTATTAAAATTTTAAAAATTTATAATATGAAATAAAATAAAATAATTTCTATTCAAGAGTCAGACTGATTTGGATAATAAAATGAAAATATAATTTTATATAAAAATTAAATAAAATATTATTAAAATATTATTTTTTAATAATATTAATCTTTTCAAATTTTAAAAATTAAAATTTTTTTATTATATTCCAAAGAAAGTTATCTAACTGTTTCTGCCGTCTGGTACAACACTTGAAATGGTAACCACACCGGCAAAGATGATTTTCAGCTTTATGGGTGTAAGGAAAAAGAGGACTGTTATAAAGAGATATTAAAAAATAAAATTTACAAATTAATATAATTTCATATTAATTATTAAATTTATTTTATAATAAAAATAATTTTATATTTCCAATCCTGGCATTTTACATTAAGCCACATCAATCTTTGTGATTATAGCATTTTCCAAGAAAAAATCATTCAATTGATAAGTCAAACCGGACAAACTAATAAAATGAGTCCAATTTTGATACATATCAGTTCAAAATCGATTTTATAATATTAAAACCAATACCGATTCTAAACCTTTTAAAACCGAACTGATTTAATATCATGTATATTTTAAATTAATTTTTTTTAATATGATACATAATATAAAATACTTTTTTAATTATTTATAATATGTTATACATTAATATATAATATAAATTAGTTACAATTTAAATTTTTAAACCTAATACTAATAGTGTAATATTATATTATATTACAATTTAAATTTAAGCCTATATAAATTATTATACTAAGTAATTACACATAGAATGATGTTATAATAATACTAATATAATTGTTTTTTAGCTAATCCTAATAATATTAGTTACAACTATCAATGATATAATTATAAAAAATTAAACTTGTTATAACAAATACTAATATATAATTCTTTTAATCATTAAAAATAATACTAATATATATATTAATAGTCTAATAAACTATTATAGACTAATTTAGAATCGGATCCAACCAGACCGAGACCAGTAAAACTGCCACTACCGCTTTTGAAAGATAACTGGTTCGTAATTAGTTTTAAAAGATGGAAAACCAATGTATCAGTTAGATTATAAATTTTATCTAAAACTAGACCAAACCAGACCGATTACCCCCTAATCAGCTTTCATCTCTAACCACACCAAATATCATATGCATTTTAAGTTCAGTTTCACGGGGCCATTAGACTAACAAAACCAACTTAACAAATAATCCGATATTTTATCTTTCAATCTCCAACAAGGTAGAAAAGCAAACAGCATACAATAAGACCAAAAAAATTGCAATTAGAAAAGAGAAGTCCCCTTCCCCTTCTTGTCTCCACCAATCTCAAAATGCTTGCACCTCTGCAAATGCAGGTCAATAATCATGCCTTAGCATAATAAAGCAAGGACCAGGGAAGCCAAAGAACCATGTAATAAACTAAACTAACCTTAATTGGGTGCTGAGAAACATGCTTGCAACCCTGGCACTGCAACCTCAGCACAATCTTCTTGGTAGTCTTGGCCTGTCGGGAAAAAGTGCGGGAAAATGATGTCAATATTGAACATGTTATTACCCTAAATTTTGTATTAATAAGACGACTAAAACTAAAATTCAATAGATCTCCTGATAGCTATCCGAATAATTCTACATTTAAATCTTTTTGTGCTGTGCATTGATTCAGAGAGTCTAAACAAGTGAACATCTTCAGACCTTTTTGTGGAAGACGGGCTTGGTCTGTCCTCCATAACCAGATTGCTTGCGGTCATAGCGACGCTTACCCTGAGCAGCAAGACTATCCTTGCCCTTCTTGTACTGTGTAACCTTATGCAAGGTATGTTTCCTGCACTCCTTGCTCTTACAGTATGTTTTCTTTGTCTTAGGTACGTTCACCTGCATTCCAAGGGCAAAAGAAAATAAACAAAACAGAAGACAAGCATTAAAGAATGAATAACTGATATCAGAGCAGGATCACATCAATTTAAAACATTATACAAACTAAATCTAAATCCTCTCCAGCATGACCGGCACTCTGAACATAGAGAGATGCCATCCACCAGCTTCAACATAATTTTGTTCAAGTAAGCCAATTCGATGCGTCTGCAATATCAACATTTTGGTGCTCTCTGTCCTTTTACTTAATCTTTAACAGTCATTAATTTAACAGTTTGCATAAGCCTTTTATGTCAAGTCTAATATTTCAACCAGCAACCAGAGGATATCCCACGGATTCCTCCTGAAATTCTTCTTCTAAAGTCCAATGTTGCACTTGCTATCTTCGAAACCTTTTTACCTAAACTACATCTCATCCTGGAAAGAATTTTTGATATGTTCATCCTGGCCAAACTTAAATCCTTAGTTGGTCTCTTAAATGCTCAAAACTTTAGCATAGGGGTTTAATTGCCAAAGCTCATGATTTCCCGGAGCCATCTACTTCTTAAATCAACAAGATTCTTTCAAAACAAATACTAGGAGCTTTTCAATGGTACGTTGGACACATGAGCAGGCACAGAATTGAAGACAGCCTCACTTATATCAACCACACCCTCCACCTAATTATTGCAAGGGTTACAAATACAGGAAGCACATCTAAGCTATGAGAAATAATAGAAGATGCTATCATTCTCCATTATTACTGCTATCATGCTCCATTATTACTTGCATGTTAGTTATAGCTAGCAAATATCAATCAGAGAAACGTGGGAAGGTACACCTAGATTATATGCAATGCATACTCAAGGAAACATGAAAGAGCATACTAGGGAGTATATAAATCCAAAAATATAATCTGTGAGCTCA
Source organism: Platycarya strobilacea (assembly GCA_036898215.1). Classification (NCBI taxonomy): domain Eukaryota; kingdom Viridiplantae; phylum Streptophyta; class Magnoliopsida; order Fagales; family Juglandaceae; genus Platycarya; species Platycarya strobilacea. The sequence continues at coordinate 15,665,914 of CM072557.1, forward strand.
TTGAAAACCATCATTAATATATACACAATAAATATCCTGGACTCAAGGTTACAATATGCATTGAGCCCTTTTCAACTTCTAAATAGATTTCAAGCCAACACCCAATATCTTATGATTGGGTAACTCTACCTACAAACGGAACAAGTCCATAGACAAATACCCATGCCGCAGGAAATGGAATTCCACGTTTCACCAAATATCTTATGATTGCATAACTATACCCAAAAATGGAACAAGACCATGGACTAAAAGGCCATGCTGCAAGAAATGGATTTCCACATTTTATGATCATAACATCATGCATTATAAAGTGCCCACAATTTAAGAAGTAGGCACAGGAAGAACTGAAGAGTTCAATTAATTAGTGAATATGACAAATATACTGGTAAAACATTCTTTCCATTTTCATTTTCACACGATAAGAGTTCTGAATGCAGCGCTCAAAGACAGCAAACCGTGCTTTTAAAGCACATCAGCACAAAGATATCAAACAGACATCTTCCCAAACTATAGTTAATGTCATTGTTAAAAAGAGCAATTACGAAGTCACTAGAAAATGTCATCCAAGTAGAGAATCACTTCTCGGATTCTTAATACACATAGGAATTCCCAGGAAGTAAACAAAGCGATACATCGAAACGTTCGCAGATACTAACATGACATCAAAGTACGGTGCCATTTGCATGTATGTTAGATAATATCACCTCACAAACCAGTGATACTGAGTGCAATACCATAAACTGCAAACAATTTTGTTTAATAGTAGAGTATACAAACATATAAATTACAATTTGGCTACAGACAAGGAGCAATATCAGGTTGTGATTTGATATGGTTAAAAAGCAGTCTTCATTTCTCCGGTCCTAAATATTTCTTCGAACAGCCCGAAAACAAATTTTCGGATTTATTTCATTTTCCCAAGTTTCCAAAGTAAGCAAACACAACGCATATGGATGCGCAAACTATAAAATAAATAATCGAGGAACCACTTATCTAGAAGAGAACAATAAATCGATATGAAGCAAGGAATAAGAAGAATAATTAGATCGCAGATACATATGGCTTGGAAACACAAACAACGGAGAGAGAGAGAGAGAGAGAGAGTACCATGTCGACAACTTGAGGTTTGAGACTCTGAACTGCTTCAGAAAACCCTCGTAGCCGAACAAGGGGGACGTGTAGAAAATGAGTTGGCTTTTATAGGGGCCGGTGGAGGCGAAGTTAGGGTTAGCGTTCTCGTTCCCGTTCTATATTTCCTCTAAAAATTTATCTTAAATTTTAGAAAAGATAAATGATAGATAAAGTTATAAACTTTATAAACTTAGAAACGAAATATAATTATTTAAAAAAATAAATATATATAAGATTTATCTAAAAATATAAATTTCTTCTATAAAAAATATATAAAATTTATGAAAATAAATAATTTTTCAATAATAAATTTTATTATTTTTTAAAATGACTATACAATATTTATATACTCTACAATTATATATAATATTATCATTAAAATAATATTATTTTACAAAAATATCTTTATTTTATAACATATTTTATGCAATGTATTGTTTAAATTTGTTTTATTCACCATATATTTTAAAACTCCAATTTTCAATAACTATTGTTCATTTAACATAATAATGTATGAAACTAATTAAAAATATAATATATAATAAAAATCACAATAAAAGATAATTATTTTATTAAATATAAAATAAATAAAACTCCAATAAAATAAAATAGTTTTAACTGCACATATGGGTAGCGGGATATCCATATCCCACCTGCGGATCTGCCCCATATAATGGGAGACGAGACATCCTGTCCTGTTTAAAGGTCTCTAACAGAGGCGGGGGGCAGACTGGGATAATCTCCACCCCTGTTTTCTCCCGCCCGCTTAGGTATCTAAGATTCTTATATATATATATATATATTATAAAACAAAGGAAACTCAGAAAATTAGAAATCCTCTCTCCCTCTCCCTATCCCTATTCTTGGGAATGTAAATACGAAATGAGAATGGCAGCATAACAAAGGAAAATATTATAAATAAAATGACATAACAGACCCTCGATACTTCACAATACTTGCTATTAAATATAACGTTTTAAGGAAAGCAATAAAACTACGTCGTTAGCCAACATATACAGTTAAACGACACAACAACAATAAACTAAATGTTAATAAACACTTTATACGAAACGAATCCATAGTAACTTCCTCCTAAGCACAAGGTTTTATCAACCATTCAAAATTTTCCCAATTCCTTTTTCGATTGCATTAGTCCTAGCCTATTTGATCGTATTCTCTCTCCTTCTAACCTAAAGTTCTCACATTTTCTTTTTTTAGCTTTCAATCACTTTATTGAGAACTCTATCAATCTTCTCGCCTTATAAGGCATTGACTGTCCCGCAGCCACCCCTATTAGCGGCGTATTCAGATACGATTTATTGCGTGATTTGAGATCTTTTAGCTTAGCAAAAATAGCAATTCAAGAGTATGGCTAACCAAGTTTTTCTGCAATGATTTATTGCGTGATTTAGGGAGCTTGCTAAAAAGAGTAGAGAAGGCTTTCGAGAAGCTTGATGGCCAACAAATTCCCCCCCCCCCCCCCCGCCCGGCATCTCAGTAGTGGTGTGGGGTACATACAATCCCTACACCATGTCGGGGGTGCTCCCGCTCCACATGATGCAGGTAGCACCCTTACTACACGTTACATTCAACTTATTTTTTATTTTTAGTTATTTTATTTTTTATTTTATTTTTCTTAAAATAATTGAATTAATCTACTCATCATTCATATATCACATATTTAGATAAAGAAAAAAAATAAAAATAAGTATAGTATATAATGTACGAGAATGATGAATAAAAATTTTCTTCCTACATATATATTATGAGATTATTAGGCTGTTTTAGAGACGCTAATCTAACAATCGGACGCATCCCTGCTGGAATGACCCGAGATCGTCTCTCTATTTCACAAAGCATTGCAGTGAATTTTATCTAACGTTAGAGTGCCGTAATTATTTCTAAAACGTATATTTCATTAATCTTTTTATTAACCCTTACACGTCGCAGGAACTAATAAAATGACTATAAAACCATTATTACTTTCGTAATTAAGTAATATTATATTAAGAGTAATACTAGAGTTACTCCTGCGGGATCCGAGATCCCGCCAAGGCAAAATGCCTTTTTATTTTTTTCTATATAATTTTTTAAATAGTTTTAATATTTAAAAAAAAATTACAATGTTATTAAAAAAAATACTTACTTAATTATTAAGTTTTAAAAAATAAAATCGAAAATGAGTTATAACTTTTATTCGTGGCTTTAGCCTTTCTCATATATTAAACTGGATGGTTTTAACTCGCATGACAATGGGTTATGTAACCCAAATACCTAAGGTCTGGGTTTGTAACGGGTTATCAGTTGGATTAGTCTATTGTGTTGTCATATTGGGCCAAGGTACAAAACAATTTCGAACAAATCTTATTCAAACCGGCACAGGGGATAGAGCCCTTTTTTTAATCTATTGTCAATACGCAATAGGCCATAGGGTCGTATCTCCTCTCCGTTAACAAAACACTTCCCATTAAAAGCTTTTTCAAATTAATCCAAAATATTTCCAAACTGTGAAAGAAGCCCACCTCCCCTCTCCCATACACATATTCTGAAATACTTCATTGGATCTCTGATTCGTGGTATCTAGGATTATACAAAAATCCGAATTTTTCAACTCGACCCGTTTTCCCGACTCATATCGACCCAAAAACCCGATTTGTTTGGATTAAAATTGGTAACAAGTAATAATGGGTATTACCCGTTACCGATACCCCTATATTTCTCATTTTGATTTCACATTCGTCCCCCCTCGCCGATTCACAAATTACTCTATATCTCTCTCTTTCTCTCTCTCATCTCTCAGTGCTGTCGATTTTCATACCCACCCTAACCAAGCAGCTTTCCCAGCTCGTATCCAAACTTCTAATATGAAACTCTAGATGATTGAGGCAGGTTGAAGGTAAACCATGATCTAGCTAAGCACCTTTCAGATCTACAGTCGACGATAGATTTCTCGAGACGGCATCGAAAATAGACATGAAAATGACAGGTTGAAGGAAGCTATTGAACGGTAGAAGGGAATGAATGAGAAGAACAGATAGCGAAAATGATATATATATATATGCGTATATATTTTACTGAAAAAAAAATATTGGTCCATCTTGGGTGTTTTTGTTTTGATATGGGATTTTTGTTTTTGAATTAGGGTTCTGATTTTTGGTTCATGAATGTAAGATTGAGATTTTTCTTTTCAGATTAGAGTTTTCAAACTTTTGTTTTTGAAGTTTTTGAGTGATTTGGAGAAAATTGGGATTTTTGTTTTTGGATTAGGGTTTTAAGTTTTGGTTTATGAATGTAAGATTGAGATTTTTGTTTTCGGATTAGGCTTTTCAAGCTTTTGTTTTTCAAGTTTTAGAGTGATTTGTAGAACTGATTCAAAAATCTCATCAAAAAAAAAATCGGCTAATCGAGAATACGAGTAATGAGTATTCAGAAGTGGAATCTAATCGAAACGGCTCAAAAAGTACTAGTTTGGGTCGGGGCGAGTCAGTTGAACAGCCCTAGTAATTGTTGACTTTGCTCATTTGGAATCTCACATGGGAAAGATGTGGGTGAAGGAGTAAGGCCAAGGCCTATGTAAGGAAGTAAAACCTCTTTGGTTTATTACACCAGTCAAAAACTTATTTAATAATTTTTTATTTTAAAAAAATTTATCTGTTGTCATTTTTTGTACTTAAAAGGCAAATAGGTGAAAGTTAAAGTTTTATTAGGTGGAAGTTTTTGTGAGTGTCGTTGGGGTTAGGAGAAAAATTGTGTGATTATAACAATTTTCCACAAATTAGATTTTCTTTTCTGGGTTTGGTGGTTTTTCTTATATTTTAGGAGTTTTCTACATAAATTCTTGTGTTCTTATTATTTCTCTATTTTTCTTGATATTCTGTTAAAAGTAGATCCTGGTGGAGGGAATTTGGGAGGCCCAGATTTCCAATAAGTGGTATCAGAGCCACTAGATTCTTTTGGCATGGTAGAGATTTGGTGTGATAGTGTGGATACATATGGTCTAAGGAGGTTCTGTCTAGGAAATTGAAAATTTTAAATGTGTTCATTGTGACCCTCCAATCTTTCCTGAGAATCTTGAAATTCTATTTAGAAAAGATCAGTCTTTCTTAGGAACTTACTTAATGGGTACTATTCATTTCTCGATAAAATTCATCAAAGCTATATTAGGAGGTAGGTTTTCAAATCCTATCAAATTTGAAGTAGAGAAATTTAATGGAAGAATCAATTTTGGCTTGTTGCAAGTGCAAGCCAAGGATATCTTGATTCAATCAGGATTACACAAGGCGCTAAAAGGTAGACCAATCCCTAAAGATAGTAACGGTTCTAGCGCTACTAATGAAATAAATAACAGATTTGGAATGAGCGATGAAGATTGGGAGGATTTGGATTTGAGAGTGGCAAGTACAATTCTTCTGTGTCTGGCCAAGAATGTTCTTGCAAATGGGCATGTAATATTTACAGCAAATAGACTCTGGGAAAAACTTGAAGAGTTGTATCAAACGAAGGGTGTCTCAAATAGAATATACTTGAAGGAGCAGTTTCATACACTGTGGATGAGTGAAAATAAGGCTATTTCAGATTATTTAAGTATTCTCAATGGCATTGTCTCTAAGCTGGAATCTATTTGAGTTAAAATTGATGATGAGGACCAAGCCTTGAGGCTAATCTGGTCTCTTCCACCTTCTTATGAGTATATGAAGCCTATTTTGATACATGAGAAGGAAAAAATAATTTTTTCATATGTTACCAGTAAACGTTTTTTTAGAAGAAAGAAGGCTAAATGGTGGAAGTAATAGTTCACTTGATAACTTAGCAATGGTGACAATTGGTGATTGGAAGAGGAAGAACTCCATGAAAAAGAAAGCAGTCTGCTGGATGTGTGGACAATCTGGACACGTCAAGAAAAAATGTCCAAAAGGTGGAGCAAGTTCTGCAAAAGGCTCCAAGTCAGTAAATAGAGATATTGACAATAAAGCTAACATTGTATCTCTATTCATAGAAGACAATGTCTGTTAAAAGAGACATGTATTTTTTCATGGTATGCTGCTAATCCTAAAGTTGTCATGATAGATGATGTGTTAATGTTAGCGGTTCTACAAAATTTGCACGCATGCATTGGTTTGGCATTGATGCAGGGTGTGTGGTGGAAATTCATAATGATAGCTGATGAACTTCTAGGAAAACCAAACGTGAGAGTTGCATCATAAGTTTATTCTAAGTGATTATATTTTTATGGTAGAGTATGATAGCGAAAACTATAAAAATCTTCATTGCAGTAAAGCGCGGCTGTGGGACCAGTCAAAATTTTAAGGTGGAAATTATTGACTTTGTTCCTTTGGAATCCCACACGGGAAAGATGTGAGTGAAGGGGCAAGGCCAATGCCTATATAAGGAAGCTAAACCTCTTTGGTTTAGTATACCAGTCAGAAACTTATCTAATAATTTTTTACTTTAGAAAAATTCATCTGTTATCCTTTTTATATGTAAAAGGAAAAGAAATGAAAATTAAAATTTTACTAGCGACAAAGTTTTTGCGGGTGTCGTTGGGACGAGGAGAAAAGTTATGTGATTGTAATAATTTTAGTAATTTTTCACATAGTAGATTTTTTTCTCTGGGTCTGGTGGTTTTTCTTTTATTTTGAGAGTTTTTCACATAAATTCCTGTGTTGTTATTATATCTATTTTTTTTGGTATTCTATCAAAAGTAGATTCTGGTGAGGGAAATTTGGGAGGTCCAGATTCCCAACAGTAGTATCCATCTCTTACTACATGTTGACAATATCTAAAATTGAAGAGAATGGAGTTTTACTTGGATAAATATTGTTAGATTCACAATTTTTTTTTAAGTGAAACTTTCAAATTGATATGATAAATTACATCTATTTTATAGTATTAAGTATTTTCTAATTTATTGTGCCACAATAAGTGTGAGTTTTTATTTTGTAAAATTTCTTTGTCAACCTAATATTTATCTTTACTAATATTGGTTTTCGCAAACAAAGAGTGTTGATGTAACACCCCTTTCTCTTATCTTAAGGAATGTCATGAGAATTTTTAAAACTTTTTAATCCGGCACAAAATTCTTTGTTTTAATTATAAAATAAATAACATTTATTTCATAAAAATGAAGTTCCAATAAAATGTCTTTCAAAGAAAAAAATTAACTGAAAGTAAACTTGTGTCATAAAAATACTTATTTCTAAAAATGCTGAAAATTCAAATAACTGTTCAATTTACTCTTGGTCTGCCTACTCGCACTGGTCATCTTTTTCACCTAGGTGGTTTTAAAAATAGGAAATAAATTAAAATGAGTCGATGACTCAGTAATGAATCCATCACAACGTAAAATAATACTATAAGAAAATTTCATAAAATTTATGTTGAAATATAAAAATATGATTGTACATGATAATGCTCATGCTATGCAGAACTATTTGATTTAACTGATTAATTGACTTAAACTGACTGGTCTAAATTAACTGATTGATCTAACTAAATTTACTAATTGATTTAACTGAACTGATTTAGCTAAATTGTTTCAACTGAACTGATTGGCCAACACAATTAACTTTATATGCAAGATTGTATACCGGCCCCACGTCCCGCTACAACAAAGGGAACCACTGATTGTACTCTAGCGTACTATGATGGACCACGCTTAGTTTCGTGGTTTACACATCTATCATGATCTAGAATGCATCGGTACCATACATCTGAATAATCATCTGAATTAACTGATTTATTGAATAACTGATTAATTAATTTATGATCTGACATAATCTTATACTTGAACTTAACTTAACTTATGCGACTTATGTGACATGCGATACATAATTTACATACTAATATAAATAACTATAACTCATTGAATCTAAACATGATACTGAATGACATTATCGTGTGTTGTGCTGAATGACATGCTTGCATGACATAAGGAGTATATGAAAATGGGCTATCAAAGAACTGGCTCTACTAATAATATAATCTATTTGTGAGGATTCTAATTTTGTAATAAAACTCACTTACCTTGATGCGCTGCTTCCTGATGCTCACTTTGCAACTTGTCACCTAAACAAATTATAAATTGTTACTAAAATTCTAGAAAGACGCGTCGTACTACTCTACTGAATCAAAATGCTTAGCGGTAAAATATTTTAAACATATTATGCTCATACAAATAAATTAAATACTCATATTGCAGAATACTTTAAAATTATACTTTAGTAGAATAATAAAAAACTATATTATAGTCTTAAGAACCTAAATTTCTTTGAAATAGACTCAATTTCACGATAAATATATTAAGTACTAATATCATTTAATCATTCTAAACGTTTTTATTATTATTATGAAAAGTAAAATTTTAATGGCATAAATATATTAAAATCTATAATAACCTCAAGGATACATTTCAATTAATAGATATTGAACTTAAAGTGTTTAACATAAAGATTATATCGTTTACCATATAATATTAAAATCCATCGTATAAATAATTTCGACATAGATTTAGGGGTTGACATAATTATTTAAATTTTATAAGAAATATAATAAATATTAATATCATATAATTATTTAAACAATAATATCATCTATAGCCTTCCAAGTATAATCTTCTAGTAATTGACATGTCTTTAACTAAATCCATAAAATAATAGTTGAAATATTTAGTTCATAAAATAACTTAATAACACTTTATTAGAAAATCTTATGAATTATTATTATAACTTAACAATAATTTAATAATTACAATATACTATAATTTAGTAGGAAATCTGCATATTTGGTTTAAAATCTATTAATAACACTAAAAGCTTGTTTTATAAAATATACTTAGCAAATAACAAATAAATTAAACTCTATTTACTACTAAAATTCATTGTAGTGAAATAGTAGTAACATATAATTTTTATAAATACAATCTTTCATATTAACAAACCTATAATGACTAAGGCCAACTTGAAGAGTCCACAAATGGTGAGAAACAAAAGGAGGAGATGGGAATGGGCACGTCTTGAGCTTACCAAGAATTTGCAATAAGGCTGGGCCAAGGTTGTTGAGACGGCGGTAGATCATGAGTTGGATGATAGGCCATCCATGGAGAAAGCTGTTGGTCGTGCGTGGGATGGAGAGGGACTATCATGGTTTTGTTGATCTGGGGTGCTCTGTTTTGAGAAGCTGAAAACAGGGTGCTTGGACGGCATTTTATGTGGAGTTTGGCTGGTTCATGGCAACCGTAGGCTTGGAAAATCATCTCGACCATGTTTCATGACCACAGGGCTCACGATGGTGTGCATGGGGCTTCCTCTATCTTGGCATATAAAAATAGGACACACACTAGTGGGTTTTTGGTGGCTGGGTAGTGACTACGTGGAGGTGCACTCATGCAGTGGGTTGCTATGGTGGGGATGATGGCTGTGAGGGGTGGGACTGTGGTGTAGCGCTGGGATTGCCATGGTTTTATGTAATGGTTGTGTGGTGAAGGTGGTGTGGCGGCAACTTGGACTAGGGTTGAGGATGGTCGATGCATGCATGTGTTTGAGATTAATAGTAGATATATATATATATATAGATGAATGAGAACCCAAAAATATAAAACCCTAAGGATGAGAAAGAAACTGTCGTGTGAGTCTGATCTTGTGTTTTTTTAGGCAAGACAAATGTTAAAGAACGTGTGAAGGAAACAGATAAAAACAAATTGAAAGGTAAGAGGCGTGCAAATAGTGGGGGGCGTGAATTAAGGGAATTGAAGTTTGAAGTTGGCTAGCAAATCCGAATTAAAATACTGAGGCTAAGAACTTTTGAGTTGGCTTATAATTGAAACCAAATGGAGAAAATATGAGTCATCTTTGATTTTGGAAATGCACATAAAATTAAAACAACATATAAAACTTTAGGAAAACACTAGAGCCATAAACAACAAAATGATGTAGCAGTTTCTTATTTGATCCCTTCCCTGCTATCTCTCTCTCTCTCACTCCCCTTTCTCTCCCGATAGCTTTTTTCTTTTCTTTTTCTCCTTCCCTTCCCTTCCCTCTGCTCTCCCTCTTCCCCTACTCTAGCCCACCGTCGCCCACCCCCATGAGAATTGCAACACCCACAACAGAAACAAAATGAAGTTTTTTCCATTGACTGGTTCCTTTTTGTTTGGGTGTGTGGAGGAGATGGGGGCTTTGGCTGGGGAAGACAAGGCTAGGAAGAGGTCGCCAATGAGGGAGGTGGCTGATGATGGTGGCGGTGAGGCAGTACGGTGGCAAACGGCGGAGTTGTGGGTAGTAACCTGTGCATGTAAAACCCATTTTGGGTTGGGTGTGCGTGTGCAATAGAGGAGGAAAGGGAGGCTGGGGTGGCTTGGGTTCAGTGGAGGGTGGCCAGGGGTGCTCGTTGGCGTCTCAAGGTGGTGGTAGTGGTGGCGGTTGGGGCTGAACTGGGAAGAACCTGTGTATAGGAAACCCATTCAATGTCGCAAACAATGGAATCAGAAAAAGGAAGAAAAAGAATGAAACACATTGTTCTTGCACGTAACAGTAAATAATGGAAACAACAAAAAGAAAAAGGCACGAAATAGCAAGATTAGGGCTTTGCGTTGAGAGAAATAGAAGTACCTGGAGATGAGATGAGATGAACACAAGAAGGGGAGGGAGGTGAGATGTCTAAAGGAAAAAAATGATGACATGGCATTCATGCGACGTTAGTTTGTGGGGTCCTTTTGTATTTGTAGCAGCTCTCAAAATTTTAACAGGAAATTTCAGCAAGGAAAAGAACACTGAGATAGTTGAAGTGTTTCAAATTAAAATACAATGAGATAGTTGAAGTGTTTCAAATTAAAATAATTTAGTTAAAACAAATAAGAGAAGAGGTAATCCTTCTTAAAATATTATGAATAAAAATAAATTAATTAATTAACTAGATAAAAATAAATCAATCAATCCAAAATTTGGATCTGGATGTTACAGTTGATGATATTAATTTGTGAGTGGGAGATTATATATGCCCGAGCAGGTTTGGGGCCTCAGTTGAGACACAAAATCCTCATATGATCTCATTTCATCCAATTTCATCTTATTCCCAAATTAATTCAAATATAAAATTTTTAAACTAATTATTACAAAATTTTCAAACTTTCAAATAAAATGTAAAAAACCATTTCAACTTCAAATCTCCAAACAAAAATATTGTTATAAAACTATATCCTTAAATATTTTAGATTTATAATATTTTATTAAAACCCTAATTCTCTCAATCTCTTTATCCCATTACGCGTCTAGGTTCATTGTGTCTAGTGGGTGGGATTTGCATGTGTGACACATGGCAAGTGGTTGGTGAAAAAGGTGTCTTCCACACTTCTCTCTTCTTTTGGCTTTTTCTAAAAGCTCCCAGTATGGTTGCCAAGTAGCAACGAGGTGCTTACCAAGAAAGCCTATTTTTTTTTAGGTTTCAACTGATAGGATTCTTAGGGAAAGAGAAAAATACATCTTCCTCTTCCCAAGTTGACGCCACATACACTAGTCCTAATTAGGGCTTTTCCTATTCCTCAATTAGTCTTCCTTGAACTGAATACCACATAGCCCTTTGGCCTTAAGTGGGCTTGGATGCTTAGGCTAGTTGACCCAAATGATTCATCAAGACTCTAACTAGTCAAACATTGGGCCAAAAAATGTCATTAAACTAAAATAAAAATAAAGAAATAAAAGACAAGTGCATAATTTGGAAAATATATATCGGGTCATCATCATACAATACCATAACTAACCATCATGCGATACATCATTAGACACCTTCTCCACAGATGAGCCTCCACCATACCGAGCCATGTAGTCTCCAACCAATGTAACCCTCCCCCAAATAGTCATGCCCAATAAACCACTACCACCGTGAGTCTACCAACCACAGCAAACACTGCCTCTACCCTACCTCACATCGAGAACCACCTAGCCCTACTGACACAATAGTCATGAAGCTCAACCCTTTGTCACCTCCCTCCATGCACAACTAAACCACCTAACAACAAGCAATAGGCAACAATTTAGCCTCTAATCATGGTTAAATCTCTATCTCATTATTGCAATAAACTTTATTTTTATGAAACTGAAATGAAATATTGTGAAATGTGCTCTATGTGTTGTATTGTGAAATGTGGATGGTCTAATTTGTGATTCGGTTATATTGCATGAAGTGATTAGATGTTTTTGTAGTTTGTGATGTGGTTATATGTTATGCGGAGTGATGTGATTAAATGTGAAGTTGTGTTGTGGTTGTATTTCTTGTGAAGTGATAGGGATTAATTACTATGCAATTTGTGTTATGGATGTGTATCGTGTGAAATGATGGAGATTCATGCGTAGTTTGTGATGTAATTGTGTTAGTTTGATGTATGTTGAGTTAATTGATATATGGATTGAATATGAGTTGGTGTATGAGTTTAAATAGAATTTTCGGATTGTATTTAAAGTGATCTTTCTGATAATTCATGTTTGTGTGAAGTATACATTATGCATAGTTATAAGATGGTAGCATTTTGGAAATGTATGAATTCTATTGAATAGATTAAAAAGTTGTATAAGGATACTCTTGAAAGTTTGGATAGATATTGTATATTAATATGTTAGTTATGAGATGTTATATGGAAGTGATGTATGGATTGAGAATTTGTTATGGTGTATAAACTTATTGATTGAATGTAGTAATTGTAAATGTTAGGTTGTGGGTAGCCATGAATGAAGCTTATTAATCCTTGTGTATTGTAATTGTGTTGGTGTATTATGCACGAACAATGGTGGTAAAGTATGGTATTTTTTTATTTCAAAATACTAGATTTTATATAATAGGTGTGTTAGTTTGGATTGCAATGGAGTGAATGGTATGCGTTTGGACAAATTTAATGTTTAATCTTTTGCTTACTTGTATTGATATTTGAGCATGGAATGTGTTGTAATTACATGATTATGCTTGAGTTTGGATGCTACCTAAGTGAATTATGTTGAGGTATTTGATTTAAATATATAGAGTTGGGATTGAAATAAATTATTTTAAAGTGTTGGGATTAAATGATGGAGTTATCGTGGAGTTGAAAAGGATGATGATGATGCTGGTCTCTCAATGGATAAATTTATGTATATTAATTGTATTAGGTATGGAAGGTATGATTTTGGATAGATTTATATTATGTGTTGTCTTGGTGTATTGTCGTGCTATTTATTGTAATGTCGTGTTATTTATGAAGCTAATGGGTTGTGTAATGAGCTTAAATTGATTTAATGGGGGCTAGACATAATTATATTTATTATGACATAATTGTGTTTATTATATATGCTATATGTGAGTGAAGTTTGTAAAAATGAATGAGTGCTTGGAATGGATTATATGTTGTTCTTAGGTAATAAAAAGGAGTATGATACATATCTATGTTTTGTGGATTATATATATGCTTGGTTTGGATTGTGTAATAGGTTTGTATGTGAAAAAGTGAATGGGAACTTTAGTTGATAATTGTGTATTATGGAGGAAGGGTTGTACTTATAGTTTGGATTTATGGCAAAACGAGATTAAGTTCTAGACTTGTGAGTGATGATTGGAGGTTAAAGTCAAACATAAGAGTTCACTTTATTAGTTAGAAATGAACTTGGGCTTTTAGGTTCATAGTCTAGGCTTAGGACTTATGACAATAGTTGTGCTTCAAGGATTGAATGGTGATTTGTAGAAGTGTAATGAAAGGGAAGTTATGAATATCTAGAAGCTTAAGTTTGCACAATTAAGAATATCATGAAGAAGTTTTCAAGTTGAAGGAGATTATTTAGATGATGACTAGTCTAAGTGGAGGAAGTTTAAGTAAAAAACCAACTGAGATTAAGGCCAGGAGGAAGAGAATGCACTCAAAGTTAGGAGCAATTTTATTATACAAGTTCTAAGTTTAATGTTCTTATGTAATTGAAAGAGAAATGATGTAAGGTTATGAATGCATGTAGGTTGCCATCTGATACATCCATAAATGGACTGCACAAAATAAGAATAGCAAGTAGCATTGAGTCCATGTATATATTATGTTCATACTCTTCTAGAATTTTTTTAATATTATGAAAATAAAAATAATTTTTTTTTTCTTTAGAAAATTGAAATAAAATGCTTTTATAAGAAAAATGTTATTTTCATGCAATGAAGGAGAAGAATATGTTTTCTTAGAAATGAAATGATGATTTATGAAAGTGTGCTAATGTATTAATGTATAAAGTATATATGTAATGGCCTTGTTGGTTAGTCCATTTTTCTACACCCCAAGAATGTTTTTATGTATGTGAATGGGTGTTATATATAATACTTATAGTATTTATGTTCCATGAAATGAAATGATGAGGTTTTATACTTTACATTATTAAATAATATTTTATAAAACGAAATGGATGGATGAATAAAAAGAAAAGAACTTGAAAGTATGAATGAAAGTAATGGTAATAAATAAATGTTTTAATTTATGAAGCTCTGTGATGGCTATGCATGAAAGAATGAAAGTACCAAATGAGGAGTATATTGCAATAGGGGTGGGCAGTGGGTATCCGCACTTGCTATCTTTTCCGAATTCCACCCCGACTCACATGGTGGGGGCAGGTTAATCCGCTTGGCCACAGTGGGCGGGGTTAACCCCACCCGCATTTTGAGTAAAGGCAAGGGCGTAGGGCAGTAGAGGTTGGGCCCCATCCCGCATTACCCCGCCCCCGCCCCCGCCCCTGCATATATATATTTAATATAATATATATTATATATTAAAAAAATCAAATGACTCAAAACAGTGTCGTTTTGTCATCTAATTTTAAATTAAATATAAAATAGCGTCGTTTTATGTAAATGAATTAAGTTGAATTAACCCCCCCCTTTAGAACGCTCCAGACGCCTCTCAGTTCTCACTCTAATCTCTCTCTCGTCTCCCTCTCAGTGCTCTCACTCTCTCTGAAATCGCTGAAGCCGAAGGCCCAAACCCTAGCCCCCAAAATCGCACCTCAGGCCACCCTCGTCGCAGCCATAGGCCACCGTCTCTGCCAAGTTCCGAGAATCTTTCTCCGTCATCTCGTTTGCCTCACCGATTCTTTCTCTCCTATATTTTTCCACAAAGGTAATCACCTAAATCCTAATCTCCCATGTTTTTCATTTTGATTTTTGAAAATATATGATTGTGTTGCAAACTTGAATCGTTGATTGCCGTTTGTGGATTGGATTGTCTGATAATCTGATTGTGTTGAGTAGTTCTAGGGCTCAATGACGCCGTGAGTCCGTGACGGTCCCTAACATTTAAGCATAATTTATTATTTAATATGTATTTTTTAATAACATGTTTTAAATGATTTATTAAAAAAATTAACAAGATCAATTATCAACCTAATGGCAAGTTCTCGTAACACAGTGATTATTGATAGTTTGATACTAAGCTCGTGGATATAGTGATGACTGATAGTCTAATTGGGCCGTGATCATGCATGCATGGTTTCTCTGGCCAGTTTTTTTCTCAAAGTATTTGCTAATAGTCAAGTTGTTGATGAACATTAATCAAACTCAAATGCAATTAACTTTTTTTTTTCTCTCTTAGATTAACATACATGATAATTGGAATTGTTACAACTTACAAATGTACCCAGTACCCACATGCCATTACTATAATCCAAATATCTTATTATTATTATTATTATTTATCTATATGTTTGTGTCATCCAAGCTTTATCATGCATGGCTTCATTATCTAGCCATATCAGAAATAAACACCTTTAAATATTGGATGGATGCTCAATAGTCAAGCACATTTTATTTGACTACTTGGCATAATGATTGTGTTTATGTTGCTTATCTTGATTTTATATTTTGTATGACCATTTGTGTTGTATTTTGTCTACAATGCTAGATTTTTTGTAAATAAAAAGCACAGAGGATTCTAGTGCGAGCTCCCTAGAGGGGGCCTTGGATACCTTCGGCCTTAACCCTAACCCTACCTCGACCACTAGCACTTCCACTACCCCTAACCCTACTCCCATTCCAGTCAAGAACCCTCCGATTGAGACCCCTACCACTACCACTTATCCCGCCCCCAAGCAGCCTAACAAGAAAGCCTCATCACTTGTCTAAAGGATTAGGCAATCGAAATGAAAAGGCAAGTAAGGATTTTAAATTCTTATTCTGATGTTTTAACTCTACTATTTTTTTGTTTTGACTCATAAACAAGTCCTTGAAGTACAGAAATCATTTCGCTAAGTTTCTCAATTTTGTGAGTTTTGGACTGCAATTGAGCGGAAAAAGCAACAATAGAAGATGAGTATCGAGTCCCAAGACCCACAAGCTTGTAAATGACATCATAATCTGATTTATTAGTCAAATTAGTATTTTGTTACTTCATGGCGCCTACAACAGGTGCAAAAATAGTTTGAGGTGAAGCATACCTCATATCTTGATTACGAGAAGCATTGAAGGAAAATTGATGAGCCATTGAAATTTTGTAGAGTCAGAATGAATATGAACTACAGAGATGAGAAGAAAATTTGATGTGAATTAGATAAAACTAAGCATTACTTTTATAAAGAAGGAAATAAGTACAAGACAAACTGTCTTCTCTTCAAATCTTACTTAGTCAAGCTTACAAGATATGTTAGATGCATATTATCAAAAGTTACCAAACTAAGCCAATGAGAATAATTACAATTGTCCCTATTTCTCTCGTGAAACGTTGCCATTATCTGCTGATGTTGACTCTGTGCTTGAACTCTCACTCGTTTCGATTCCTCTATTCGAAATTTCAGAACACGAGCTAATTCTGTCAAATTTTTATTTTCTTACTTTAACATCTTATTCTTTCTACCTTTATTTGCAAGCTTTTGATGCAGAATATATATTTGATTGTTAAGTCGATCTACCTCATTTAATTTCGCTAGTAATTTCTGAGACATGGTCGTAACAGAGGCAGCATATTGAGCACTGAGAGTTCTTGATGTTGTAACAACTTCAGAATCAGTCCTACTAGAAAAATGCATCTCTACTTCTATCATGGTGTTGACAACCTCAGGAGATAAAATAACTGGTTGAGACGGTTCCTAATTCAAATCTGGAAGATTATTAGACAAAATTTTCTTCGCCATTCTATCGTTTTGGATAAACAGATACTTGATCAATGAGCAATATGAGATTTGTTTTAGCATTCGGTGAATGAAAATGATCATTTAAATAGAAATCGAAAACTTTCATATCTCTACGTATCTTATTTGTCAACAACATCAAGCGGATTTGAATCTCCTTCTACACCGAATTGTCAGAGCTAGACCTTCAACCTTTGCAGGTTTTGTCAAATACGCGTGGCTCCGCACCGAATTCTCTACAGTATCTACTAATGTACCGTTTTATTTGTCTATTGGTTATTGTAGGAAGATGTCTTATTGAGCTAATTATAATTCCTTTTTAATGATGCCAAAATGGGGAGAAGTTTTAGACGTAAATATTTAGATTTTTAACTTTGTTATATATGTTGGAATTATGTTTATCTATTACTTGAAAAATTAACACATATTCTCAGGGGTAGTTTAAGCATCACTGCAAGTCTCAAAATTATACTAAGTATTTGTCATTATCAAAAATGGGGAGATTGTTGAATCCAAGGTTTCAAGTTTCGTATCTACGTGTAGATTTTGATGATAACAAATAAATTCAAATCTGAAACTCAAATTATCTACGCAATGAAGCGAAGCGTATATCAAGTATAAAAGAACAAGTCTATAAATGAAACTCATAAATTATTTTTGTATATCTCTTGATAAAATTTGAAATTAGATTAAAACTTAAAAATTAATCTTTTCTCATAAAGTATTAAATTGCATTTTTTTGTACATGACATAAGCGTGATATATACATGACATCATTAAAAGTTTTAATTTAGAAAATTATATTTTACATGTGCATGACATATGCAATGATCTTATTAAAAACTTTATTTTCAAAAATTATATTTTACATGTACATGACATATGCAATGATTTCATTCAAAAATTTGAATTTTGAAAATTGAATGATATATGCAATGACTTCATCAAAATTTGAATTTTGAATTTAGAAAATGATTGAGTGTGATCCATTTGCCTATAAATAACACACACTTGAGTTTTACAAAATCACAACAACAAGAATTTACACATCTATTGCTGAGTTTTGTATCATTCTTTCAAAACTCTCATTCTCTCTTTTCTAAAGTTTTGACCCTTAATTCTTATTCTTTTTTAGAGAGATATAGGTTGTACTGTATGGTTTCTATCTCACTCATTGATGAGTGTACTTTGATAGTCTACCCAGTATTAATTCTTGTATCAATAAGAAGGTGCGTAGAACCCTTGTGTGTGTAGAATGTGTTCTACACAGAGAATAGTTTAATCACCAAATGTGAGGTGATTGGAAATATAAAGGGTGTTCTATACGGATTCTTTAGAGCGGTGCTGCTTAAATGTGTAATAAGTTTCTATTTTCACCTAAAGGAAATTGAATAGTGAATTTAAGATCCTTAAGGGGTAGCTTGAGGCGAGGACGTAGGCAGTGGGACGGAACCTCGTAAAAAACTGAGTTTGCTTCCTCTTACCCTACTATTTACATTTCTTGCTGCTTTATATTCTGTTTATATTTTATATTGTGTATTTGATTTATAAGTGTTAATTTTTATAATATAACTCAATTTATCCCCCCTCTTATGTTAGTCATCTGGGCAATAACTACAAAAAAAAAATAATAATAATAATAATCTAGTGGTCTACTATCTTGCATGCAGCCTAGTTTTACACAGTGAATCCCAACAATAATCCATACCTAGTCACGATCAATCAGTGATGCAAGGTTTAATCTTTGAGATAGAATGATCAAGTCAAATGCATTAAGAATCAAAGGACTCATGTCCTTTCTCGCATTGCTCATCGTCCATTTGTTTCTAAAGTAAACCATGATTTCATGAGTGTTAAAAGAATAAAGCAGATGAATACCAAACTAATGCAAGTGAGCATGGACACCTGAATTGGATAATATATGTACCCGTGTGTATATATTAGTATCTTCAACGTGAATGATATCTATAGATGTATTAAAAGCATAATCCATTCACAACTGAAAATAAAGATAAAATGTAACAACATAAACAATTGTATATTGACAGTTGGTCATTTAAGCTATAATATGGTGATTGAATAAGGTTACCAACATATACAACTTACTATGTGCATAGAAAGGACATATGCTCTCTCAGAACACAAATTGATGGTTGGAAGCGTTGAATCTAAAGAGTCATTTCTTAATTTTTGAGCCCCAATAATTTTGAGCATTTCATTGAAATAAGATGGCTCCTAAAAAATTCAATTTATATTTGGTAAACTCAATAGACATAACAACATTCATATTCAAAATGGAAAAATATTTAAATCATAGCAATATATGGTGTAAGAAAAACTACTTTTACAACATTATCATCTAATTATTGTATGTGTATATAACTCCAAGAAAAAGGGAAAAAACTAAGGCAGGACAGGAGGATGCCATAAAAAAAAAAAAGTACAAATAGACATTGGATGAATCCAACAATGGTAGAGATCATAAATATAAGGAAGCACAAGAGATAAGGGTTGGAAAACATAAAACTTAGTACTTTCTTCGAATAAATAAAAGGCAAATGAAAACAGAGAAATGAGGAAACCGGTTTACATATTTTAAGGGTTGCCTCTACAAAGAAATAAAACTTGACTTAACCAACTCAAGTTAAATATAAAAAACTATTGTCTTTATGTTCTATATCTTTGACGAATTGGACAAATAAATAACCTTGAGGAGTTATAACGATGGATGATGTGTTATAATCTTGATATAGTAAATGCACTTGCAATAGGATCCACAAAATAAAATAAAAAAATGAAAACATTCAATGGCTTGTCTAAAGCCGAAGACATTTAATTTTGTATTGGCTCATTTCTTATATGCAACATCTCTCTCTTTCTTTAATTAACATTTTACATTATGGATGTATGTGGTTCCAAAGAAAAATTAATAAAGACATAAAAAGAAAATTTAACTTTATCATCAAGTGCTCAGCCACCATTCACCATCCTTTTTTCTTTTCCCAAAACTATGAACAAACAAACAAAACTAAAAACAGAATAAAAAAAATTATGGACATGCCTGAGTTTGCTACGGATACCTATTTCGAAATGCCTAAAAATAAAACAAACCAAATTTCCCTAATACACACAACTAGATAAAATAAGGAAATTAAATGGTAATCGCACAATGGAAATCAGGGGCGAAAATATGAAAAATCAAAACTTTAGAACTATTTAAAGGGCTTGATTTGCATAAAAAATTCCATCAAAGAAGAAATTTTTCTAAAGTTCTAGAGTTTGATTAAGACGAAGAATCCCTTCCCACATAGAGAAATGGAGTATGATTAAGGTTTAGAGATAGAGAGTACCTGCAAAGTAGGAGGAGACGATTGGCGAGAGAGAGGAAAAGAATTGCTTTTCGAAGTAGGAGGAGACGATGAGATCTACTCCATAGCATCGCTGTTGTTGCACAAGATCTTCTTCAGCTTTAACAAACATAAAGTGGGTCGAATGGGAGGAGACGATGGGAATACCCTCGTCGTGGACCTACTTCATGATTCTTTTCTTCTTCAACTAGGGGTGTAAGAAGACCAAACTGAACCGGTAGGCCGAACCGGACCTCATGGACTAAACATTTTCGGTTCGATCCCAGTCTATGACATTTCTCCTCTTGGATCGGACCGAATGACTTTTATATATATATATGTATATATAAATAATAGTATATAAATTATAATATTAATATTAATATAGATTAAGAGTGGTAGTATAATATATTAATATATAATATATACTCTTATAAATATATTATACTTTATAATAATCGTAGTATAAAAATTATAAATTATAAATTATAATTTATTTTTTACTTTTTTATTTAGATTATTTTTTTCTTTTGTCAATCATTTTAAGTAAGTTTTTTTAATATTATTTAGCTTAAATTTGTGATAAATATATAAATTAGGTTGAAAATAATTAAATTTGGGTTAAAAATTATTTTTCATCATTACAAGATTTTGAATTAAATTTAATCCATTAAATCATATTAGGTATCTCTAGATCGGATTAGATCGTTTCTTGACCAAATTAGATCGGACTTGTATGGACTGAATAGGAGTTTGGTCCAATCCAAGGTGGAAAGTTTTTTGAACTGAATGGAATTAGTCCACATTTTTTCCAGAGCGGATTGGACCAAACCGGATCATTTACACGCTTATCGTCAATGTTGAACGAGTGGTTGGCAAACGAGGGTAATTTCGAGAAAAAAAGGAAATGAAAAATAAATTTGAAAATGAGGAGAGAAGAAAGTAAAAAAGAGAAAAGTAAAAAAAATTAAAATTTATATTTGGCCAATTTTTAAATTGGCCAAATTTAGCTTTTAATTTAATTTTATTTTTCATCTGAGTTAAAATATATGGCTGTTAACTAATTTAATATAGAGATAAAATAATTTTTTTTATTTAAAATCTTATTGAATTTAATTTATAACCAATAAGAATGTTATTAACTAATAAATTAAAAAAAAAAAACACTTCCCCGTTAAAAACTTCTTCAAATCTATCCAAAATATTTTCAAACTGCGAAAGAAACCCACCTTCCTCTCCCCCACATATATTCCGGGATTACTTCTTTGGATCTCTGATTCGTAGTATCCATCTCTCCCCTTACCTGTTGCGCGCTCTCTCTCTATCTGGTTCTTTCATGGAAAACAAGAACAACGTAGACAGCGGTGCCAAAGCTAGTTCCGAAGGTGCCAAGCCAAATCTTACCATCTATAATGAAGACCCTAATTATGTGCATGTTGAGGAACAAGAACAAGAAGTAGAGGCAGGCGGATCCTACATCGAGCAGGCTCCTCAGCCGCCGCGTCAGCTCCCTAGAACCCCATTTACTAATCTAAGTCAGGTCGAGGCTGACCTCGCTCTCGCACGTACCCTTCAGGAACAGGTGCTTTTCTTCCCTCTATATTATTTTGTTTTATTTTTCTGAATTTCCAACTTTAGGGTTTCTTGTGCAATTGTGCTTAACGAAACGATTTTTCTTTTTGGTGTAAAATAAAGTAGTTGGTTGTCTTGTAATTTGTGACAGCATTATTAAACTCTGATTTTGGAGCTGAACTTTTAGTATCGATTAGTTTGTCTGGGAGGCACAGGATAGGGATGTTGTATTGAGACCAGTGCTGCCGGTTGGGGAATACAGGGTTTGGATATATGTTTTCTTAAATTGCTGCTTTTCTTCATTTAAGAAATTACATAACTGCTGAAGACGTAATAAATTATAGCCTAATCTTTTTTGTTATTATTATTTACATTGGTTGATGGTCTTCTATTGGTGCCAATCAATCACAAATTGGAAATTATTGGTGTTTGAATTTGTTGTCAATTTTTGGGTATGGTTGGTTGCTGAGAAATTATGGGAGGAATGATATGTCAACACTTTGCGTTTTTCTTTTTTGAGAACGCAATCCAATTCTTGTTCTCGGACACCCGCTGCCAGTTGAAAAAAATTCCAATCCAGTTGTTTAACCCTTATGCAACTAATGCGCTCTCAGCACACAAATCTAGGGCTAATATCCTATCCCACAGTTAGTTACTTATCTCTCCAACCCCTAGGTGTTGGCTCCAGTGGTAAGGTCTCGGTTTTGGGGGTATGCTCCCTGGGTAGTGAGAGGGTTACTACCCATGTACTACTTATAGTGTATTTGAAATTTTTAATTCTTTTCATCATTTTCTTTCAAGTATTTTCTTTAAAATCCTTAGTCATTGAGAAAAAAAATATACAATTTTACTAATAGTCACTTCCTTAACAATTAAGTAAAATAAAAAATTTGAAAAATTCAAAGACAAAAAGAGTAGTAAATGGGTAGTAGGAGGGTAGTAACTCTATCATTATCCAGATCTAAGTTTTGAATCCTGGGGTAGCACTAACAATTTCTAGAGGCCATATCTCACTGGTAAAAGGCTGATGATTATTTCATCTGTGTGATTTAGGCACATTATGCAGTTCCGGGGTTAAACTGGTAAAAGAAATATTGTGGTCGGGCTTCCTCATCATAAAAATGAAAATGACTCATCTCCAATTTCTTGTGGATCTGTTAGTAGTCTAAATAATCTTTGATATTCTACTTGATGCTTGTGATTTCAATGGTGTTAATTTGCGTTATGGACTAGGAAAGGGCATACATGATGCTCCAAATGAACAATGAAGGGAGTGATTATGGAAGTTGGGAAGATGGAAGCTATGTGTATGATGAAGAGGACGATTTTGATGATCCCCATGACGACACTGATGGGGACGATGAGGAGGGAAGTGATGGAACCAACCTTGATAATGAGGATGCTTTCAATGTGCATGCTCATGATGAGGCTGAGGAGGAAAACAACCCCCATGTTGAATTCGATCCAGCTGTCTGTTTAAGTGATGAGGCCTTTGCAAGAGCCCTACAGGATGCTGAAGACAGAGAAATGGCTGCTAGACTATTTGCGCTTGCAGGGCTAAATGATAGTTAGTGTTCATGGCTATTCTAGTACTCTTATTATATATTTCTTTATGAAGTTCTTACTCTTTTGCGATGGTTAGGTCTTCTAATAACAGTCCACTATTGCAGGGGAAGATGAGGACATAGAGGATCATGGTGGTTTCTCTCAGGTATCTATCTCTCTGACAATGGAAGTGGAAGAGGCGAGGCTTTTTTAAAATATGCTGCAAGCACCGGTGTTGGTAAAAAGCTTGCTATGTGCAAAGCGAAAAACATGGACCGATTTTGCATTTAACCCTTAATTAATTTATACGTAATTAGAACTCTAAAAGGATCAAGGAACCCTGATTTGTTTGTTGATGTAGCGAGTTTAGATATGCTTTTCACCTTCTTACGATGCTAGTAGTTTTCATATTACAAGGTTGCAAATTATCTTTTTTCTTTAAGTCTCTATACATGCATTCAGTCATGCTTTTGATTTACTTCATCTTGTGTTTGCTCTAGGATATCCTATAGCTTAAATTTCCACTTTTTAATAGCAAAATTTATTTGATATTGATGAGATGAGTGGCTTTCAAATTGTTTGAGATGATGAAATTCATTGGATTTTCTTTAAGAAAAGGTCTTGTACACTATGTGGGGCCTCACTT
Organism: Platycarya strobilacea; assembly: GCA_036898215.1. Lineage (NCBI taxonomy): Eukaryota > Viridiplantae > Streptophyta > Magnoliopsida > Fagales > Juglandaceae > Platycarya > Platycarya strobilacea. Next base: position 15,690,258 of record CM072557.1, read on the forward strand.
TCTTATATGGTTTATCTGAAAACTCATTTTAACCTTAGATTTTCTTGCTATTTGTATTTTTGGTTATCTTTTCTCATTTGTAGTACAGATCAATTCTTTTGCCTCTCTTCAGAGGTTTTTTTTACTGATTTAGAAAGTACCGTTTAGTGTGCCTTCTGTTAGAAAGTCCTGGTTTTGTGTGCCTTCTGTTAGTTAAATTAGTATGATGGTGTACATCTCTTTGCAACGAGATTGGTGCTCATGTCAGCTTACCTATACTTTTGCAGGACCCATGGGAGGAGGTTGACCCCGAAGAGCTTTCCTATGAGGTAAACAAGGTTTTGATCCTACTGCCTTGGTGGACCTTTGTGTTTTTCTTTTTTGCCCTGCCCCTATGCTCCACTTGGGGGTTTGGGGGGGGGGGGGGGGGTTCTTCTCTTGTTTCTTTGATTAACACATGATTTAATATTCAGGAATTGATTGCGCTTGGGGAATTAGTTGGAACTGAGAGTAGAGGGCTTTCGGCTGATACAATTGTGTCTTTGCCCTCAGTAAATTACAAATCAGGAAGCAGTCAGAATGGAAAAAATGATTTGTACACCCACTAACAACCATTTTTGAAGGTTGTATAATATTTTTGCTGTGACTAATTTTTGTGCTCGTGTTTCAGGTGTGTCATTTGTCGGTTGGACTATGAGGATGGTGAAACATTGACAGTGCTTTCTTGCAAACATTCTTACCATTCTGAATGCATAAGTGATTGGTTGAAAATAAACAAGGTATGCTCATGTCCTTCAATATTTGAACTGCCCACGGAGACAATTATAGTATTGAATGGACACTTCTGGGTAATCTCTTATTTTTAGTATTTATTATCTTGAAAACCATAACTGCTTATTTTCTCTTTATGTGTGTGCATGTGTATATATATACATAGTATTTAAAGTACTTAATTCACAGTTCTTGCTTGTGTTCTATATTTGAATCACCTTTTAAGATTTGCAAGTTGGCGGCTCCCTGCATCTTTCTAGTTATTTACCATTCAAAGGTTATAACTTCCACAGGAAAATTATGTTTTCCAAGTCAAGGGAACATAAACATTTTAACATTAGTTACTGCTTGGTTATGCTACTGCCATGAGGTAATGAAAATGAAATCCTGTGTGGCGGGGCTGCTGAAGATTTTGAACAAGAGTAATACTAGATACTGCCTTACGGTGTGCAACCCTTGTGTAATCATTTTGGGAAAAAGTGGGGCCCACCATTAAAAGTTGAGTTTTTTCATTTGGGTCCTAGTTTTATCCATTTTTTTCAAAGAGATTGCGTAGGGCTTCACATCCTAGGACTATAGAAATTTTTTTCAAGGAGATTGGGATGCCATTCGAAATCACGGAGATGGAGCCATCAACACTTTTTAACATGAAACAAATAAATGCATCCCAAGCCATATGCTTGATTTCTCTTGGAGTAACCTATCTGTTAACACATCATCCCACATTGATTGACTGGAAGTATATAATAGATGCAAGTGTGATAAAGGTGCATTCAGTACTACATCCCACATTGGTTCCTTACTAGGTGGCTGGGTTTTATAATTATCCTAAGGATCTCCAATTGTAACCTTGAAAAGTCTTTTTGTAGTAATAGTCTGTTGTGGCTTTACACTTGTTGATATCACAGCAAAGATATAAGGCCTTAAATTTGTTACCCTGCATTCTCATTTGAGTCAAACTTAAACCTGTTGACAACCCCACCCTGAGAGGTGAAAGTAAACTAGGCACAATTTTAGGATATTTACAGAATTCCTAAAACTGTCTCCAATTACATTGCAAATTAATATGAACAGGGTAATAATCTGCTTGAAGGTCTCTCTCTCTCTAATTTTTCTTCCCTGTTTGCCTGCCCTGTGCACTTGAACAGAACAATAGTCTTGCTAACCTTCAAGTTTAACTTCAAGATTTGAAGAAAGTGAATGAGAAACCATATGTGGAAAAAAGTAAAAACAAAGCAACTAGTCATAAATTTTAAAAAATCAAGTCACCATTGAATGCTTGGATGCATTGTTCTCGGTTAGTTATGTAAATCTTGGACTCTTTTGAACTTTGTATACCGCAATTTAACTTGCTGCTTTTGGTTCCACGTTATGGACAAGTTTTGCATCTGCCATGATACCTATCTAGAGATTTGACTTTTTGTTTAGTTTTGTTTGTTCTTAACTCATATATACATTTTTGTCAAAAAAAAAAGAAGAAAAAACTCATATATACATTGAACCAGTACAAAGTCAAGGCAGGACTGGCTAAAAGGAGAGCCTTCTGGCTACTTTTGCTGCATTCTGAAAAACTAGTTGGCCCACCATTCTTTTGTTGTATAGTATTTGGGGTATTATTCTGCAGTATGTCATCCTCAATACTTGCGTCATTGGAGGTAACTTAGCCCACTCATCGAGTGCTCTAGTATTGTTAGGTGCCATTAATCTCCTCGTAACTAAGCTAATACAGCATTTTCATAATGTAGGAGTCTCACATATGTGGGTTCAACAGGGCCACACGTGAACTAGAGGGGTGTGGAAATAACAATTATGAGTGATGAAATCGTTTCCCTTCCCATAACATAGAAGCTCCCCTCAGCAACTCAGGTTGCAATAGAATTTAATTGCCTCTTTGGCAGTTCAACACTATTGGATAGATTTTCTAAATATGCCATGTTGGTTTGTTTTTCTTTTGTATGTCAGCTGACAACCATCCATGAGTTATAGATGATTGTAAGGCCATCTTCATCGCGCGAGTGCCAAAATCATTTCCCTTTCCCTTAATATAGAAGCCCACCCTAGGAACTCAGGTTGCAATGGAATGTTTAATTACCTCATCTTTATTAGGTCAATGCTAATGGATGGATTTTCTAAATTTCATTTTGGTTTACTTTTCTTTTCTATATCTGCTGACATCCATCCATGAGGCCACCTTTATCGTGTGTTTGTGTGAAGAATATCTTGAAAATGATGGCATTGATCCAGGAAAAGCAAAGTTTTGCAATAAGAAAAATTGTGTAGTGTAATTGCTGGAAAGCAAAGTATTGCAATAAGAATAATTTTATAGTGTAATTGCTCCCAAAGTGGTACTTACCCTTAAGAAGATATTGGAGGGTGAGGTTGTGAATTCAACATCTAGTACTCGCCAATTAAAAGAAGAAAATTCAGTTATAGAATGTAGAGGCTATTTACTCCTTTGAGTTAATATATTTTCCATTGAAGTACTCTTGATTCCTAGTGCGTAGCACTATTCTGAACATGCACTCTCTCTCTCTCTCTCAAATATTGAAGTTTTGTGCAATAAGTCTTGATAACTTAATATAATTTCGACTATCACTTCTATGTGGCCTAAATGAATGAATTAAGTGCTACAACTGTGTTGTGCTACACTCTTTGAACACTTGTTATAAAAAAAAAAAAAAAAAAGTTAGGAAGAAAAAGATTATGAATCTCCCTGTGATTGCAGGTCTGCCCCGTTTGCAATGCTGATGTTTCAACATCCGGCAACAGCTAGTGGAAGTCAAGAATATTAACAACAGTTGGCACACGGCTTTGGGTCATTGCTCTTGTTTCATACAGTTCTCTCTTGTACTAGAGGGAACACAAATGTGCCTGGTTGTCTCCATGCTTTAGAGAACAGTTTTATATATTTATTAGATCTGGCGTTTCTCTTTGGTGAATTGACAAGCATGGTAGCCGAGATTTTACTATTTTTTAATTTTTATTGAATCTTTAAGATTACGTCTGATTGAAGATGGCTTAGTTATACAAATCGGTAAGCTGTTTGCATTGCTGGTGGCTTTTACGCTTCCACCAACTCGTACTAACTTCACTCAAAGTTTGATTTGTTTAATAAATGAATCAAGTTTAAATCAAAATCTAGGCAAAAATCTGACTTGAGTTGGTAAAATTAAGTTCATATAGATTTGTATAATTATATATATATATATATATATTAATTTTTTACAATACTATTCTAGCTTTAAAATTATAAGTTAGGTATGTACAATGATTTGATGGATGCCATTTGAATTTTTTGAATATAAGATCCGAATGTATACATGCATGAAAGTATATATTAGCTATATTATTTATAAGTTTAATAAAATTTGAAAATGAAGTTATAAGATATAAATAAAATTTAGGAATAGTTCTAACTTTTTGGCTCCTTACTCGTTGGGCTGTAGTCGAGTTGACTTGAGCTAGTCATTGGTTTGTCTAGCTCGGCTCGACTCAAAAAATTTAATTTAAGTTTGATATTTTCATTTACGTTTGGTTTAGATAGTGAGTTGAGATAAGATAAATTAAAATAAAAGTTAAAGTTGTTGAGATGAGATGACTTGAGATTGTTTTTCAATTCAAATTGATTCTTAATGTTTTTTAAGCTCGACTCGATAAATTAAACTTTCAACCCGATCTCGACCTTGAATTCAACTCAAAAACGTGTTCGAGCCATGCTCAAGTTGTTTAGTTATTTTTATCTTTGAATATGATTTGATAATTAATAAATTCAATAAACACAAAATAAAAAATTTAATATTAAACTTGTACTACTAATAAGAAGAATTTCTATTAAATTATAAGATTTTAAAAAATGTATACACATATGTATATCTATACATATCTTTGGAAGACCTTTATAGCCACAAGCTCACCCATGAACTTCGATAACATCATCAACCTTTTGTGGATTTATCCCTTTTTGATACAAACATGACATCTCATACTAGAGGTGGTTGCGATGGTCGTTTTACACCTTCTGAAGGTTATGAGACTAATCCTAGTTACAATTGACCCAATTGAGGTTGGGGGTGTGGTCGAGATCCCCCTTCCAACTTCTGAACACCAAGGACCACTTATCAAGTATGCAACCATACCAACCACACCGCTCGCTTTGATGAGTCTTACCAAAGTGATTCTCGTTCGTTATCTAGGCTTATTTTACTGCTCCATCATGTAGATGAAAAAAACCCTTTGGCTGACATAACAAACTATGATTTAACGAATGGAAACAAAAGACCAGGAAGTAGGAGCTTCGGAAATAAACCTTAACTACACAAGAAGGTAAAAAACAAAGACTATAGTAACGGAATCACCACCAAGAAGGCATGTGCTAGTTTCCAACCCTGCCTACCACCATGAGTATCATAGTTTGAAAATGTCAAGGGCTTGAGAACCCTTATACAATTAAAGTCATTAACAGGATGGCTAAGGAGAAATGTCCCAACTTAATTTTCCTTGTGGAAACTAATTGTAGAAACAAAGAAATGGGAGTTATCAAGTGGAGGCTTAAACTGGATGGATGTTTTGCAGTTGACGTCGGGGTCTTAGTGGAGGCATTGCTCTCCTATGGAAGGGTTGCTGGATTATTCAAGTAATAAATTATATTAAATGGCATATCGGTGCCATAATCATAGAGGATGATACGGGTCAGACATGACAATTATAGGAATTTATAGTCACCTTGACATGACTAAGAGAGGTGGAAGTTGGCAACTACTTGGGATGTTAAGACTCTCCCCCCGCCTACCTTGGCTTTCTGTAGGAGATCTCAACAAGATCTTGCATCAAAGGGAGAAGAAAAAAGTTGTTCCCTGGCCATACAAACAAATAAAGGCATTCAGGCAAGCAGTGGACAACTATGGACTCAAGGACCTGCCCTCAAAAGGTTTGTTCTTCATCTAGGCAAACAACAGAAGTGGTAGAGAATTCACCAAGGAGAGGATCGATCGAGCCTTAGCTAATAGAGAATGGTATGAGCTTTTCAAAGTATCAACATGCAATGTGCTTGCTACTATAGGGTCAGATTCACTCTCTCCTTGTAATTATACCAAATAGATGAATGTTAAAAAAAGGAGTCCCAGAAGAGATGTTTTCAAATATGAGATAGCATGTGAGTTACAGGAGGAATGTCATACTTTGGTATTTGAAACATGGACTAAGGATGAATGGGAGGATCATGGAGCTAGGTCAATGAGGACCAAGCTTGAGCATTGCCAAGGGAACCTGGTCCAATGGAGGACAATAAAAAAGGAGCAGGATAACTCTAATGTTGGACCAACGATGGACTAAATCAAACATAACCAAGCCACTAGCACGGGTCAGCACCTGGACTCAATGAAAAATCCCCAAAAAGAGGTGGAACTATCCTTAGCTGAATAAGACATGAAATGGAGGCAAAGAGCAAAGCAGTATTGGCTAAAGCATGGAAATAAGAATACCAGATATTTTCATATGCAGGCAAGCCAAAGGAAGAAAACAAATACAATCAAACCCATTCAGGATTCCCATGGCGCAATGGTCTTGGACTAACATGAAATTGATGATATCCTTACCTCATTTTTCTATTCCCTGTTTGCATCTTCTAATCCTTTTAATTTTGAGGAATACTTGTAAGCTCTTAATAATTCCCTAACTAGTGAGATGAAGGAATGACTATCCACTCCTTTCACTCGAGAGTTGGTCAAAACGGCCACCTTTCGTATGAGCCCATTAGGTTTCCCTAGACCTGATGGGTTTCCAGCCCATTTTTATCAAAAACAATGGGATATAGTTGGAGAAGACGTTAGCAATTTTACTTTGCAAGTTCTCAATCAAGGTGCTTCATTCAAAGAGGTTAATGATACCTTCATTTCCCTCATACCAAAAGTTAAAAATCCAAAGAAGGTAACAAAGTTTCAACCAATAAGCCTTTGTAACGTTTTGTATAAGATTGTGTCCAAGACTCTTGCCAAAAGTTTGAAAAGCATCCTCCTAAATCTCAAGTCAGCAAACTAGAGTGCTTTTGTGCCAGGAAGACTCATAACCAACAACATCTTGGACATGAGTAAGGCATTTGAACGAGTAGAATGGAAGTTTGTGAAAGCTATGATGGCCAAAATGCAATTTCTTGAGCACTGGATAAGTCTCATTTAAAACTGTCTTACATCAGCCACTTACTCTATATTGGTGAATGGGGGAACTACAAAAAATTTTCACTCCTTTAAGAGGCATTCAACAAGGAGACCCAATGCCCCCTTATCTCTTCATTCTCTGTGCAAAGGCTCTCACTCACTACTGAACAAAGTTGCAACTAATAGATGCCTCACACTAGTGCCCATTGGTCAAAGTCAGGTTGTTGTGAATCATCTCTTTTTCATGGATGATAGTCTCATGTTCTACCAAGCCACTCTAGAAGAGCTATCTAGCATGTTAAATATCCTAACTTTGTATGGAGAAGCCTCAAGACAAGTCCTTAATAAGGACAAGTCTTCAATCTTTTTCAGTAAAAACACCTCTAGGGAGGTTCGAGACCAAATCCTCCTCTTGGTTGGGGTCAAAGCTACTAGCAACTTTGAAAGATACCTAGGCTTACTAGTAGTAATCAGTTGTGCAAAAACAACAGCCTTCCACTTTTTAGTGGACAGAACTTGGGCTCGTGTCTCCAACCAGAAGAACAAGCATCTGTCCATAGCAGGCAAGGAAGTGTTGTTCAAATCCGTGTTGCAAGCAGTCCTTACCTATGCCATGGGGATCTTTTGACTCCCATTCTCCATCACAAACAAGCTCAATCAACTATTTAGGAAATTATGGTGGGGGATATAATGGGGATTTTTCCAAGATACAATGGGTCAACTAGAGGCAAGTGATCTACAAGAAGCAATCAGGTGGGCTTGGTTTCAGGGATATCTCAAGTTTCAATCTTGCTTTACTCTCAAAGTAAGGATGGAGGATCCTCCAAGACTCATCGTCCCTGGTGGCCAAGATGCTAAAACTAAACTATTTAAGCCAATGTGAACTCCTCGAAGCCAGACTATGCTCAGGCTCCTCCTATGCTTGGAGGAGCATACATGCAGGGTTGAAAATCTTAAAGAAATGTATAATTTGGAGGGTGGGGAATGAGCATAATATCAACATATGGAATGACCCCTGGCTACCTTTTTTACCCTATTTGAAGATCCAATCATACAGAGAAGCTGACTGCTGGTGTGAGAAAGTTAGGGATCTCATAGAGCCTCAATCAAGAACCTGGAATAGATCACTCTTGCAGGAGAGGTCCATGGCATCACCTCTACTCTAATTAGCTAAGGGGGGAGGGATGACAAAAATATGGAGATTTTCTCCGAATGGCATGTACATGGTCAGGAGTGGCTATCACCTCTAAAGGGACTTGGAGGATGAATTCGAGGGGAAAACATCAAACAAATCCTAGGAAGAACAAGTCCGAAAGTCTCTCTGGAAATTGCATATCTCCCTTGGCCCTAAAATGTTGTATGGAGAGCCTGTAACAAAGCTCTCCCTACCCTGACCAACCTAAAGAGGAGGAAGATTGTGGAGGATGATACATATGTTATTTGCTTGCAAGGCCTTGAGACTTCAGGCCATGCTCTTGGGGGATGCAGAACGACATTAAATTTTTGGAGCTAGGGTGGTAAGGAAGTGCAAAAAATGTCTCTTCATGGTGACATTTTCTTTGATATCTGGGCTAAATTAGCTGCCTCATTGGACTAAAAAAAACTGGAAGAGACTGCAGTACTAGCTAAGAGCATCTGGACTAGAAAAAATGACACCAGGTATGGCAAGCAGTTCACCCACCCCACCACACTGTATCAGTAAGCTCAAGGTGACATGGCAGCCTACAAAGAAGCCACCTCTTCTCTATTGTAGCTTTCAACCCCTCCCAGGATCAATGCCTATCAGTGGTCCAAGCCAAAAGGCCAAGTGCTCAATGTCAACTAGGACGTGACAACAACTTAGGGGAAGAGAGAATTGGCATAAGAGTGATAGCTAAAGACTCATACGGTTAGGTTCTTGGTACTCTTCAAGCCTCCAAATTATTACAAGGAAGCCCTTTTGATGTCGACGGCCTCCTAATAGTAGCCATTTTTTTTGCAAGAAAATGGGATTTCAACGAATTTGGCTTGAGGAAGATTCCAAGCAGGTGGTGGACACAACCCTTAGCCTTTGTTCCAATCTTAGCCTGGGTGGTTGTCTCATCACTGATACAAAACAAACCCTCAAGTCATGCCCAACACGGTCAATCTCTCATGTTCACAGAGAAGCGAATATGGCAGCACAGGTATTGGCAAAAACTGGCCTTGCATGCATAAAGGACATCTATGCAATTGAAGCATGCCCCAACTGTATAAGCCATATTGTAGCCCGAGAATTAATGTAATCTTTATGTTGAATTGTATCACTATTTTTCATGCATCAATTGTAATCCTTTGCCAATTATGTTTAATAAAATTAGGAAATCTCCATTCAAAAAAAGTCTAAGGAATACACTTGATTTGAACAAATTTGTATCGGTAATGGTTTAGGTTTACCTATTAGACACTTAGGTACAATTCATTTGTCTACCCCTAATATTTCCTTTCCTTTAAATAATGTTCTTCATGTTCCTCACATTAAGAAAAAATCCCTCTTTATTCAAAGATTTAATGTTGACTAAAAATGAAAACTCAAAACCTCTCTATCTCCGCGCTGAAATATCTCTCTATCTCTAGACCCCTCCAAAAACCTGTGCATGGGGAGCTCCCTCTCTCTATAGTTTTTTCCTTGCTTTTATTTTTTGGTTGTTTTTTGCAGGGCTAATTATGGCAGACGACGATCTATTGCTCTCTGGAGATCGGCGGTAACCACGCACCTTACCACAGTCTTCCCAAGGTGTAGATCTATCAAACGACCGAAGTAGTTCACCGAACAGAACTGCGCGTGCTCCACACGCACTGTCCGAAGTAGAGGTGTTAAAATCCTTGTGCCACTGCGAAAGGCTGTTTCTCTACTGCCACGTGTTGCCTTTCGGGGTTAGATTTCCTCATATTTGACCTACTACGATACTCAATGGTGGCTATCAGAGCTTGTTCAATGGCTGGAATTCAACATGCCTTTCATGATGGTTTGTAGTGTATTTATACACTTGTGTACAAATAGTGTCTCGAATAAAAAATAATAAAGTTGTTACAGAGCACAATAGATAATAAGAGAAAAACTTTTCTATTGTGCGTCTGATACATTACCATTTACATTGCTATTTGACATTGAATTTTATCTATATCATCTATGCTAATAGTGGCACATGGTTCTCATCCACCATTACAGTCCTGTATTTTGTTATTTTCTTTTACTCCAAGGTTGAAAATGTAGATCTATATCTTTCTAAAATGTAATTCATTTTTCTTCATCTTTTTAAATTTCTATTATGTAATTTGTTTTAGAATAAAAAAAAAAAACAGTCATTTAGACCTTTGGTCCAGAGAGAGGATCACTAGGACGTTGGTCCGTAAAGTGGTGTGTCCCCTAATCCATTATAAAACAAGTATGAGGTTTGTTTTCAACTTTGTTTTAGATAGAGTTGTATTGTCTCTCAGATGATGGTCTGTAAAGGTTTATAATAAGGATTAGACCATATCAATTACTTTTGTATACTGGGAAGTTATTAATGTTTTAATAGTTAAGTATATTTTAGATTCAATTGTAATGTCTATTATTAATAAATGTAGTATATTTTTATCAAATAAATAAATAAATAACGTTGACACTAATACTTTTTTTTTTAATTGCGTTCCCATTTTTTTTTTTTTAATGAAGGATCGACCTTCGTGGAAAACTCTGCTATGCGAGCCGAGTAGACATGGACTTTACACCCTCTCCACTTCTAATGATGTTAGTCCAACCACTGCCTTTGTTGCAGAGCGTAGCTCTCTCTCTCAATGACACTCAAGTATGGGTCATCGAGCTTTTAGCGTCGTTCGTCATGTATTGTCTCAATTTTCCGTGTTCAACATGTCTTTGCTCTAAAAGTAAGCAGTTGCTATTTTCTTCAAATTTGTATGCGGGCCTCTAGCCTGCTTAAGTTAATATTTAGTGATGTTTGGGGTCCTTCACCAAATATTTCTAACAACGGTTTTTACTATCATGTTACATTTTTGGATTCATGTTGTCGTTGTACTTGACTCTATCCCATCTCATGCAAAAACGAGGTTGCCAGTGTTTTTATTCAATTTGAAGTTCATGTAGAACATTTCTTTAATTGCAAACTTAAATCCTTTTGTTGGTATTTTTTAATAACATTTCTTTTACTGTTGCTTTTTATATGCTTTAATGGCAGTTTTTATATCTTCGACGTTTCTTTCTTTTACCGGTTATTTGTTTGGGTTAGACGTTGGCTTGAAGGGTTTTGAAATTTGAAGGTTATTAAAGTTGTTACCGTTAGCTACTTGCTAAATTTGATAACGTTGGGTATTAAATAGTTGTTGTTTGTGTAGGTAAAAACTGTTGGGGCATTTTGATGGTTATTAAATGTTGGTTGGTTTAATAGTTTTAACCGTTTGGTGTCTGTTGGGCTTCTTTAACTCATTTATTGTTTTGCCCATTTAGTCCATTTTCGTTCAGGTCTATCCTTTATATATATTTGTGTGTATGTGTTTAGTCGGCTTTGGTACGTAGAGTAAGTGAGTACAAAAACTTTGGGTGACTATATATATTTTTGAGAAGTTTTCTAGATAAAAGAGGTGTTATTTTGGTAGAATTTTAGGTTTATTCACTTGTGTAGAATTGTTTTGAGCTCTATAACGATCAATTGGATTGTTGTATTTTGAAAGAGTCAAATCAAGAGAAATTCTATCACACATGTTGATTTGAGATGTTATAAAATGTAGATGTCTTGAATCTCTTTTAAAAAGCGTGATATTTTCATACCTCAGTTTAACCGAGATCATTTATTTTTTGTTATAATCTTTAATATAATTATTGTGTAATTCACCAACACCTTTCAATCTAATTCAGGTGGTGAGTTCGGCCAATTAGTAAAAAAACTCGCTTCCTTGTTACCCATTATCGCTATCTTACCCGCACACACATTAATAAAAGGAGATAATGGAACGTAAACACCAACAAGTAATTGGAATGGGACTCGCTTTATTTCAATGCGGTCACGTTCCCCTGTAATTAGAGGATGAGACTTTCAACATTGCATGCTATCTCATAAACCGCCTCCCACTCCTCTTTTACAACAAAAACCACAATTTCAAGTGTTATTCCAGTGTCCACTAGCTCTTATTTTTTAAGGGTTCAACCCCATCTTGGCCCAGTCTTTGTCTTTATAATTAGCATAAACTTCAACCCCATTCCACGTATTGTATTTTCTTGGCTATAATCTTAACATGAGGGCTATAAATGTTATAATCCACACATGGAAAAAAAAATCATCAACTGACAATATGTGATTTTTCAAGATTTGATATATCATTTTCAGTCCTAATCTCAATTTCACACTAGTCTACTTATGGCTAGGGCTGAATAAAAATCTGACTTAGATAAAATAAAGTTGAAGTCTTAAGTGTCATTGGACTGATTTTGATTCCGATCCAACCCGACTCCGACTCTGACTCTACTCTTTGATCCCAATACTGTAAATATGTTATAGAAATGTATATTGACCTCTATATTTATTATATACATTAGTATAGTTATATAGCTAGATTCAATAATATATTGGTATGAACTAATTATTATAAAATAATATACTTATACTATAATATAAATAGACTAGTGTAATTTAGTATACATGAACATCATATATTACTATCATACATAATCAAGTATAGAAATAAATTTACTAGCATTTAAATAAATCTAGTATATTAAATTAATAATACATAAAACTAACATAATTAGACACTAGAAATAATTTTAGTATAGAAATAAACGATAAATAAGTTAGACACTATTATAATAAAATAACACATAATACTATAGTATAATAACATCTAATTATACTAAAAATGATATGTAATACTATAGTATGATAAGATATAGTTCGGCATTATAGTTCAAGTCTACTATTAAAATAAATTAGATATTAGTATAAAAGTAGGGCTGCAAACGCACAGAGCTGCTCGTGAACAATTTGAGTCCGACTCGTATAAACTCGATTCGAACTCGATTCGTTTAATAAATGAGTTGTTCGTGAACACTAATATTGGTTCGAATATTAAACGAGCTAAACTCGTATAATCTCGACTCGACTCGTATAAACTCGGTTTGTATTCGTGAACAAGATTCGTATAAACTCGATTCTACTCGTTTTGAGCTCGTAACAATACTCGTAATATTTCTATATACATATATATAATCTTGCATATATTCTTTCATATATTCTTTTATTATATATATTTTCTGTGTTATATATATTATTTTTGATATTTTGTATAAGTAATATATTTTGTTACTTTATGTAGAAGTAGCATTTTATTTCTTTACAATAATAATTTATTAAGTTCACAAAAAAATTATTGAGTCAAATATTTATAAAGAGTAAGAAACTCGAGTAATTACTCGACTAAGTTCGACTCGTTCTTTAGAGAGTAAAAACAAAGATCGATAAATAACTCGATTCGACTCGAGCTCGTCTTTGATCGGCTCGAATTCGACTCGACTCAAACTCGAACTCGAATTATTTTAGTCTAGCTCGACTCGACTCGACTCGAACTCGTCTTTGATCGGATCGTTTGCAGCCCTATATAAAAGTAAATTAATAGTGAATGATTTAGTTTTAATTTTTAATCTTTTGAAAAATATAAAATTTAAAAGGTTATTTTTTTTAAATGGATTAAAAAAAAATACTGAATTATAGTCTCTATATACTGCAGTCCAATGACACATTCTCATAATTGTTTTTTGTTTTTGTTTTTTTTTTTTAAATACAGGGGCTGCAGCCCTCTTGGGCCGCTGGGCTGCAGCAAATATTTTTGCTAAAAAGAATTCGTTGATCTTCTGGCCGTGTAGCAGGTGCACCTGTAGGCTGTGCAGGTCCAACTCATTGCTGAATCACCAAACCTTGCTGTGTATAGCAGCCCTAACCAGTCAGCCCAACCTGAATCAAACACTTCCCAACCGAACGCCCCTCCCAACACCGAGCTCTCATCTCTCTTGACCCCACCCTCTGCTGCCGACACAATCCCCCCTCAACGCACCGTCATCAGCCTCACCGCCACCCACCACTGTCGCACCACCCATCACTCGGCAACACACGGTCACACGATCCCAAAATAATATCCACCGACGCAAAAATTACACCGACGACTCCGTTCGATAGCCACTACGTTCCAAAGCTCTCACCCGCCGAGCTCAGGCCCTATCTCACAGAGTCGACGGTGTATTTGCACGAGCTATATCAACGACCGGAGCGAAAGTGTTATCGTCCTTTCCAAACTTATGGCACCGGTAAGAATCAAACTACACCATAGAAATCTTTGCAGATTAGTTAAGCCCATCAGACCATATTATGCTCTGGTTTCACTTTTCTTCACTGAAACCCTCTCTCACGCTTCGCATTCCCAAAGACCCCTGTGCACCAAAGCCCGCAATAGTGCGTCTTTTCCCTCGGACCTCACCTGCATCACCAATGGCCTAATTTCAATCTTCACCAAGCGACCCTTTTCCCCGGACGATCCTGAACTCGAGATTCTAGCGCCAAGACTGACCACCCAAGTGGTTGAGAGTGTGCTGAATGGCCTAAAGAGTTGGAAAATAGCTCATGCTTTTTTTACTTGGGCCTCGAATCAATCTGGGTACAAGCATAACTGTTACACTTACAATGTGATGGCCACTATCCTATCACGTGCAAAAAAAATCGACTCACTGAGAGCCATGGCCGTGGATATTGTAAACTCCCGATGTTCCGTCACTCCGGGAGCTTTGGGATATCTAGTAAGGTGTTTGGGCAGTGTGGGTCTAATTGAAGAAGCTGACGTCTTGTTTGATCAAGTTAGAAGGACGGGTCTTTGCATTCCTAACAATTATAGCTATAATTGCTTGTTAGAGGCTCTTTGTAAATCTAATGCAATTGATTTGATTGAAATGAGATTGAAAGAGATGCAAGATTATGGTTGGAAATTTGATAAGTACACCTTGACCCCGGTGTTGCAAGTCTATTGCAAAACTGGGATGTTTGAAAAAGCGTTGAGCGTGTTCAATAATATGATAGGGCTGGGATGGGTTGATGAACACGTGTTCTCTATTTTAGTTTCGAATTTTAGCAAGTGGGGTGAGGTAGATAAGGCCTTTGAGTTGATTGAAAGAATGGAACGTCATAATATGAGATTGAATCAAAAGACCTTTTGCGTTTTGATTCATGGGTTTGTAAAGGAATCCAGAGTGGATAAGGCCATTCAATTGTTTGATAAAATGAGGCAATCAGGATTCAATGCTGATGTTTCAATATATGATGTGCTGATAGGAGGACTCTGTGAAAATAAAGAGATGGAGAAAGCATTATGTTTGTATTCAGAAATGAAGAAGATGGGAATTCATCCTGATGTTGGAATAATTACAAAGCTTATGACATCTTCCTCTGAAGAGAGGGAAATGATCCGATTTCTTTCAGAAGGGCAAGAAGATAATGAGGAAGATATGATTTTGCTTTACAATTCCTTTTTGAGTTGTCTTGTCAATAATTGCTCACTGGATAAAGCTCTTCTCTTTCTCCAGGTGATGATGGGAGACCAATCTGCTACCGAGATTGAGGAATATAAATGCCTAAGGGTTAATAAAGCCATTCGCCCCAGCACCTCATCTTTTATTATTGTCATTAATGGTCTACTCAAGACTGGTAAGTTGGATTTAGCACTTAGCGTTTTCCATGATATGAAACACATCGGTTGTGAATCAAATATTGTACTCTATAGTAACTTAATTGATGCTCTGTGCAATTCAAATAGACTGGTAGAAAGTTACGAGCTTCTTTCAGAGATGAAGGTGTCAGGATTTGAACCAACCAATTTTATCCACAACTGTATTTTTGGGTGCATTTGCAAAAGAGAGGATGTTGCAGCAGCCCTTGATATGCTGAAGGAGATGCGTGCTCATGGGCATGAACCGTGGACAAAATATTTGACCTTACTTGTAAAAGGGCTGTGCAAACATGGGAGAGCAGTAGATGCCTTGAAATTTCTTTCTAACGTGGTTCTAGAAGGTTTCCTTCCTGATATAATTGCCTATTCCGCAGCCTTAGATGGCTTGATCAAGATTCAAGAATTGGATCAAGCTTTGGAGCTCTTCCGTGACATATGTTCTCGTAAGTATTGTCCTGATGTAATTGCATATAATATATTGATAGGCGGGCTATGTAAGGCAAAAAGATTTTCAGAAGCTGAAGATATATTGAATGACATGGTGATCAAAGGGCTTGTTCCTTCAGTTGTTACCTACAATGTCCTAATAGATGGATGGTGCAAAAATGGCAACGTTGATCAAGCCATGCTTTGCCTCTCAAGGATGTTTACTGAAGACAGAGCACCCAATGTCATCACTTATACAACTTTAGTGGATGGGTTATTAAATGCGGGAAGACCTAATGATGCACTAGTGCTTTGGAATGAAATGGGAAGAAGAGGGTGTGCCCCAAACAGAATTGCTTTCATGGCCCTCATCCATGGTCTTTGCAAGTGTGGAAGGCCCGATCCAGCACTTGTGTATCTTCGCGAGATGGAAGAGAAGGAAATGAAACCTGACACATTTGTTTATGTCGCATTAATGAGTACTTTTGCATCGAATTTTCACCTGCCTTTGGCTTTTGAAATTTTGAAGGAGATGGTTGGCAAACGGAACATTCCAGAACCACTAGATAAGAACTATCTGATTTTCAGAGATGCAGTGCTAAAGTTGTCAGAAGATGCCACCACTTCCTCAGATGTTAAAAATCTCATTGTTGAGGGTAGAATTGCTGGAATCTCTTGCTCAGATGTGGAAAATGAAGGTTGAGTGTAACTCATTACCAACTCATCATTTGAACACAAATCAATAAGATCATGCACACAAGCTCAAGGAAATCTTTTTGGTAGAAGTGGGTGCACAGGTTATAGAAACATGTCTTTCCTGTCGTGGATGTGGATTAGTTTCAACACACAGGGAGCAATGTTTCTCGTTATCAACTACATCTCTGACATCACCGAGTCAGGTATTTTAACTATTGAAAAACTCTTGGTTTTTTCTTTTTTTTTTTCCTGTTGTGGTAGGAATTGGTAAGGAGCACATACCTAATAATTCATTATTACTTATAAAAAAAAATCATTATTCTTGACTTTCAATCCATTAGATGTATAGGATTTAGTCTTCTAGAAGGGAATAGAAATATTGAACTTTGCTTTGGCCTTTATTCTCTTTCTATTTAAACTTAATGCAATACATCAAATAAGGTAGTTTTTTATTTTAGCAGTGGATGAAAACCCAGCGATGGAGCTTTTCTCTCTCTGTCTATGAAGACACAATATTCCGGGGGGAAAAGGGAAAGTATAAACTATAACCCCAGTGGTGGCAATACAGGACATGACCCGTGAACCTAACATGAACTCAATACTAGGTCAATAGAAAACGGGTTGATCCGATAAATGGGTCAATATTGGGTCATCCTACGAAACCTACAATCAAGCTGTATAACATTAATAAATTCTATTTTTAAATTCTATCATTTATTGAGTTTGACCATTGATGCAATGACTTGTGAACATTGAATCACTTGTCCTACTACTACTTGTCCAACTTTAAGATTGTCATGTCTTAAAGGCAAAGTATATTCACAGGGGTCATCACACATCACGATTTGGGTCACCCATTTGTATGAATCAGACATTGCAGTTAGGATTGCATGTGAATGCACAAATTGGCTTCTATGATTGCTTCAATACCTAGTAAATGCAATAAAAGGAAAATAAGTGCAACTTTAAGATTATGAAATAATGAGAAATGCATTCTTCATCCTAAATTTTGGTTGCCCCACTAACACTTATCTAATTTTGGATGAAGAGTAGCATTGATCTTATCAAATTTCAATATGCTCTTATTTAATTCAAGTGGTAGATAACTTATAAAAAAAATATTCAAGTGGTAGATAGGTTAACGTGTGGGAAAAGGCTATCTGATAGTCATTACGATGCGGCCTATTGGCAAATAATTCCTATCTATCAGTTTGTAAACTTGAAGAATGTTTTTCATTCAATTAGTTGAGGTATTTGCTGTCTTGTTCATGGTTATTCCTATTTCTCCAAGAGAAAATAAACTGTTTATGGTTATAGAGTTATGTTTGTCTATGTTCATAAAGAAAATGAAGCAGTAGAATGTACTGTTGATTTGTGTATTACCTTCATTTTTTGTTAGTATCTTTGGTAACTTATCTATTCTTTGATAAATGCTTTCTAAAGTAGTTGCTATTACAAGCATTTTCTCCCCCCACCTATGAAGAAAAAAGCCTTCTTTTTCCCCCCTCATCAACATATATAGATTTAATCAAGTGAAGTCATTTCTAGTTAGATCTTATTCTATTCTCAAAAATATTATTTCCTTACTATATATAGACTACAATTGTTTACAATACAACTCTCTCTCTCTCTCTCTCTTTCTCCTCCACATAATATAATGATAATAATAATAATAATAATAACGCTAGTAAGATTTGAAGGTTTTGTGGGGATGGTTCAGGAAGCAGAGTGGGGATGGTTCAGGAAGCAGAGTTGTTGGCTACTTTGTTGGATTATCAGGTATCCTCTTTACCTCACTTATCTTGGTTTACCTTTGGGTGCCTCTTTCAAATCCGAATGGATTTAGAATGGGGTGATCGAAAAGGTAGAGCACAGATTGGCCACTTGGAAGAGGTTATACTTATCTAAAGGTGGAAAGCTGACTTTGATTAAAAGCACTCTCTCTAGCCTACCCACATACTTTTGTCTTTGTTCCTGCTTCCCTCCAAGGTAGCTAAACGCATTGAAAAGCTATAAAGAGATTTCTTGTGGAGCGGTTTGGGGGATGAGTTCAAATTTCATTTGGTTAATTGGCCAACGGTGTGCACTCTAATGACGGGGGGAGGTTTGGGGATTCACACTTGGTGAAATTTAATTAGGCTTTGTTGGGTAAATGGTTGTGGAGGTACCAAAACGAAAGGGAGGCGCTTTGGAAGTCCGTTATAAACTCAAAATATGGTGTGTCTTGAGGAGGTTGGTGTTCGAATGAGGTGCAAGGCACACATGGAGTGGATTTGTGGAAGTTTATAAGGAGGCATTGGGAGATTTTTAGAGTTCATGAACAACTTGTAGTAGATGATGGTTCACAGGTCAGATTCTGGCATGATAGTTGGTGTGGTGGTCACAATAGCCTCAAAGACTCTTTTCCCGCTATTTTTGATTTAGCAAGAGATAAGGATGCAGCTATAGCATATCTAGTAATCCTCTCTAATGGCACTCAATGGAATATAGATTTTGGAAGGGATGCTCAAGACTGGGAGATGGAGACTTTTCAAGATTTCTTTGCGACTTTGTACTCTTTTATTTTTCCGGTTGGCACTGGAGATAAGCTGCAATGGAAACACTCTAAAAATGTATCTTCTCTGTTAGCTCGTTCTATCGAGTCCTTTCTAGCCCTAGAGTTCTCAGGTTCTCGTGGAAGAGTATTTGGCAAACGAAAGCTCCTTTGAGAGCGGCTTTTTTTGTGTGGACAGCAGCCTTGGACAAAATTCTAACTACATATAATTTGAGAAAATGCCATATTATTGTGTTAGATTGGTGTAGTATGTGCAAAATACATGAGGAATCAGTAAATCATCTTTTCCTTCACTGCGAGGTGGCTAGGTATATATGGGATGATTTTTTCACAAGGCTTGGCCTCTCGTGGGTTATGCCTCTTCGAGTGGTGGATTTCCTAGCTAGTTGGAGTGGTGGATTTCCTAGCTAGTTGAAGATTGTGAGAGATCTTTAGAGGGACTAAAGATCTTCTTCTATAGGACCTTGTTATCTTGGATGGGTTCTATTTGTAACAGACTTAGTGTCTAAGATTTTCTTCTTTCTATTGTAACCTCTATCTAAGTTTTATTAGGTATACTTCCGGTGTACCTGAGCTTAGCCTTTTTCTATTAATAAAATCCATTTGATTGCCTCTCAAAAAAAAAAAAAAAATAATGACAGTAATAGCACTAATGGCACTAGTGGTGTTTGTTAACACGATTCCTGTTCTAGGCTCGTACTATATTGCAATGATTTGATGACAAGGTATAATAGCAAATTATCTGCTCAAGAGGGATTAAAAGGGCACTTAGGTATGCTTAAATCCCAATGCTAAGTGAAGCTGGTATTAAATGCTTTACTCTGCTGTGGGTGAGCCACCTTCAATGAGATGCAACTCCAAGTGTAACAGCTGTGGCGCTAGCCAATCATATTTTAATGGTTGATGTACTGATATCAATGCTTGCCATGCCAATTGTGTTATGTGGGTGTTACACTTGGGCTGTTATTTCCTGGAGCAGGTCTCTCAACTTAATCACAAAAGTGTCTGCATATTCTCACTACAATGTTTAAGCTGGAAAAAAGAAAATATCTTTTTATCTTTGTTAATTAATAGTTTTATGTTAGTTCTTTTGTTGTGATGACTATAATATGCTCGACATGTTATCTTTCTTGAATGGCATGAGTGTGCGCACGCATTGTTTTCAACCTTTAGATTAAATATTATACTTTCTGGTTAGAACGAACCCAACTTGTTTGTAGGATGTACTAATTCTAGATATGCTCTTCACCTTCTTGCCATGGTACTAGTTTTCATATTTCAGGGTTGCAAATTTTCTTTCTTTGCAACTATATTTTTGTGGCTCCAAACATGCATTCACTCATGCTATTAATTTAATTCGTGGTGTGTTGGCTCTTGGAGATCCTAGAGCTTAGGTGTGACAGTTTTAAATTGCATAATTTGGTCAATATTAATGTGCGGCTTTTGAATTGTTTGGGATAATGAAATTAATTTTATTTTTCTTTAAAAGAAGAGCTTGTACACACTGCGAGGACTCACTTTCTTTTATAGTTGATTATAAGTTTGCTCCATTGATTTCCTTTTGCTATTTGGTGCACTTTGGTTATCATTTCTAATGTAGTCCAAAAATCAGTTCTTTTATCGGACATGTGATGATCATATGAAAACTTTTTCCAATTGCTCTTGCAATCATTTTAGACAATTAAAATTTTTTCTCATTGTACTCCGTATGAAGTTCTCTTTTAATTTCAGAAAATCACTCTGTAGTCATTTATCCATACTAGGTCAATTTGAAGGTTCATCCCTGGTTTTCTGTGCCTTCTGGCTTCTGTTAGTTGAATTAGTATGTTGGTTTTCGTGTTGTTTGCAACATTTTCGTTGAAGCTTACTTTTTGGGGACCATTAATCTTAAATTTTTTGCAATATTTATCTGTTACCACCACTATTTTTGTTTATGTTCTGTTTTGGTTTCATCTGCTTAACGTCAATCTATCTTTACATAGACTTTTGCAGGACACATGGGAGGTGGGAGGAGGCTGATCCAAACAGCCTCTCCTGCAAGGTAAACTGATCCTAGTGTCTTTGGGAGAGATTTTTATTTTTTTTTTATTTTTTATTTTTGGGGGCGGGGGGGAATTACCTTAAGTTGAGATATTGTTTAATTATTTAAGGGGAATTCTTTTTCTTCAATTGGGATATTGTTTAATTATTTCAGGTGCTGATTGCAATTGGCAAAGTAGTTGGAAATGGAAACAGAGGGCTTTGGGCTGATAATACAAAGAACCTCTTTGCATCAAGTAAATCACAAGTTCAAGTAGTAGTTAGAGTGGAAGCAATTGTTTATTACCCTCATGAAACCTTATTATTATTATTAGGGCTGTACAAAATACCTGTAATCCGATCCGACCCGTTATTCTGATATCCACCGACCCATTATTCTGACCTGATTTCGGTTAATCGGGTTAACAGATATTGCCCGTTACCGCTTTTAAAGTTTTAACCCACTGCATCATCGGTTATATCTCAATCTCCAGTTCACCACGATCTCGTCTTTCTCTTTCTACTCGATCTCCTCTCTTGATCTCCTTGATCTCCTCTTTCACCACACGATTTAGAAACTACCAACGCGTTCTCTCGATCTCCTCATCGACGACAACAAAGCCAATCTAAAAGAATGGCAGTCTCGATCTCAGATTTGGGTGGGGTTTGATTCTCTCTCGCTCTACTCTCACTGTCACCTCAAATCGCCGGCGTCCACCTCCAGACCCTACCAGACCAAGCTTCCTGCCATTGGCATCTACCTCAACTTGCACGCATCGTCACATAATTATGCACAGAGACCAAACCCATTCAGGAAAAGTTTTGGGGTATTTTTATTTTGATGTTGGATTTTTGTTTTTTGAAGGGTTAGGGTTTTTTTTTTTTATTATTGGAAAGGAAGGGTTAGGATTTGATTGTAGTTTGATTGTTTTGATTTTTTGTATAAATGAAGATATTGTGTTAGGATTTTTGAAGGGTTATTCTTGCACCTTGCGAATGAAACTTTTGCATTTTTGAAGTGGATGGGTGATTTGGGAATTGTCGAAGTAGGTGAAAGAAAAAAAAAAGATGATGATGATGAAGAAAATGGGTTATCGATTAATCGGGTATCGGATGAGCAGAATAGAGATGTTATCGAGTCGAGTCAGAATCTGGTAGTTCAGTTCGGGTCGGGTCGGGTGAACAACTCTAATTATTATTATTAGTAAGATCGTATAGGCATGCATGTACAAGAGTAGAGAAATGCTACTTTTTTGCCTAGTTTTTCCTCTGCTCCAAGCTAGGGGAACAGGGGAGAGACTCATCCATTAATCGAACCCACAGACCTGTGAATGTGCAAAGGTCATATGTTATAATCCCATGTGTTATATAATCAATTCCCATTTTTATTTTATTTTATTTTATTTGTTTGTATGGTTTCTGGAGGATCGGTTTGCTCTCGAGTCTTAGAAATTATATTGTACATCAATCTTCACTTAACAAGGCTTTGGGTGGTCGGGTAGCATAGTTTATATAAAGAATAATGGTACAAGAACTAAATAAATAAGCTTCGCACATGCTTTCTTGCAAAAAGTGAATCCCACTAAAAAGTGAAGGTGTATTTTTTATTTTATCTTTTATGGTGGGTTCTATTTTCTTTTACAAAGTGACTGCTAAACAATCGTTATTCTTATAACAATTAATGCCTCTAAACTTGATCCAATACCACAATTTAGAGTACTAGTAGTGGATGCAACATACTTACAAAAAAAAAAAAAAAGTAGTGGATGCAACACAATTTGGTTAAAATTTGACTTAAGAAATTTACTTTATAAATATAATTAATCACTTTTTAATAATACCAAATAATAGATTCAACAATTCTATCACTATTCTATTAAAATATTGATTTTGACAGTTTTATTTATTTTAATTCTAATTCTAATTTAAATATTTATTTGTTAATAAAATATTACACATCAATTTTTTAACACTTATATTATCTCAACGGATAAAATTTTTTTAATGGTCTCTTTTTTCTCAATTGATAAGATCAAAACGAAACTAACAAGAAGATCTAGATATCCAAACTGAAAAGAATTTCAAGAGTTTGCAAGAACACGCACATAGAATTTTTGAAAAGAAAATAGGATGGAATAAAATGTTGATTATTAGGGAAAGTGATTTATCTGGCATTAAATATAACCATTTCAAGGACAACCGAGTATAAACTCGAAAGCTTTATTGCTTTCGAGAAGAAATGAAATCGTGCAATGGAACGCACGAAATAAAAGCATGTGGGAGATGGAATTTTTTATGCCAAAATAATGTCCAGCAGTTGGAGTTCAATAGATTTAGTCAGTGAAATAGATGATAACAAAAAATACTGTAATTTTGTTAAGTTCACCACAGCCACTTTTTTATGAAATCTACTTTATTTTTTTAATTTTTTTAATCAAATTTTAACTTTTTGAGTCCAATACCAATACTAGTTCTCTTATATACTTTTAAAAGTTCAATTCAATAATTGTGAATCAAATAAATTTCTCCCACTCTTTCTCTCTCTCCGTGCTCTCAAAAATTAAGAAAGTTCACTCATTATCTAGATCTTTAATTGAACAAAGAAGATTGCTTTGAGGTATAAAGAAATTAAGTTGACTTCGATGTTTAATAGGATATATCCAGTGACTTTGGACTTGATAATATATATATATATATTTTTTTTATGTGCAATCACTTTTGTAATATTCCATTAATGTGATTGGCTAGTTGAAACAATTTTTTAATATCAAATAATTGTTTTGGCAAATTGTATCAGTAGAGTACATAACAACATATAAAAATAACTGTATATAGCAGATATTAGATGAGGGCCTTAATAGTTAATATACATCATTTAATATATTTAGATGGTAAATCTATTCATGTTCTCTCTCTCTCTCTCTCTCTCTCTCTCTCTCTCTCTCCTTATAACTTGTAAGAGTTTCCTTTGACCACATGACTGTTTCCCCGAAGTCGAAAATTCTCAACTTCCGTCTATCTTGTTTGAACCAATACAAAAAAATAGACAACATTAAGGTTTCGTCTGGATTGAGAGATGAAATGAGATAAGTTTTAAAAATTAAATAAAATATTATTTTTTAATATTATTATTATTTAAAAATTAAAAAAAAATGAATTGAGATAGTTTGAAAAAATTGAGTTTTTATTATATTTTATATAAAAATTTTAAAAAAATATAATGATGAAATTGAGATGAGTTACTCTCAATCCAAACCGGGGGTACTATTAAAAAATTTCATGTGTAACATTAAATGTCGTACAGTCCACGTGATCATCTATTTCTTTAAAATTGAACCATATATCTAACGCGGTTAGGTAAATTAACAAAGAAAAAGAAAAAAAATTCTATTTTTGAAAGTGTGATTCTTGGAGGATTATATCTATTGAATTAATACAACTAAATTATCAGGCCGACTTAGTCAATGAATTGACGTGAAGTGAAGAATACCACAGGTTTAGAGCCAAGACTCGCTCTTGACCAGTATTTATTTTTGTGCTATTTTTATCCAACAAGATCATTACAATTTACATGACTAGTTTTTTTGATAAATTATATCCATTGAAAATCGAAAATTGATTCAACTTCGTTTATGTTATTTCATAATAACCACTAGCGTACTTCTAGGTTTTCTAATTTGAAGATTACATAAAGAGATTAAATTACATCCATGTATGGTTTTTTTTTGTTGCCAAATTTAGATCAAGTTGATGCTTAATTAAGGCAATTATCTGCCAGCACCAAAATCCGAAGAAATAATCAAATTCATGAACGTGAGGCTGTAAAGGAAGGCAAAGAAATAGATTGAGATAAAGCCTATTTTTATAACAAAGTTTGTTGCTTCAACTTCCTTTGCATGGCTAAAACATCGGCAAAAATCGTCGTTATAAACCCCAATTTGCTTTGGGATCGGACTAAGGGAAGAAGGTTGGAACAAAGGGGTTGGGCGTATTGTTCAAGGCGGCATGTGACTGAGGCCTCCACTAAGGCAACGATCTCAAGGGCTTTTGAAATTAGAGAGACCTTTGAAGATCCATCTAAATAATTGAATTAAACATCTTAATTTGAAAGATGGCAGGAGGAGCTTTTGTTGCCCAAGATGGTGGGAAGAACTATGGCGGCCGCATCACCGTCTTCGTGGTCATTACCTGTTTGGTTGCTGCAACTGGTGGTCTTATCTTCGGTTATGATATTGGCATATCAGGTTTGAATTATATCCCAACTCCCCCCCCACCCCCACCCCCAAACATATATACTTCCATTGATTTCATGTTTTATACTTGGAAAACAATTTGGGCAAGTTAAGTAATTCGTGCAAGTCATTTGAACCAAAAATAAAGGGGGAGACTCGTTTAAATGTAACTTAATAGAACGTCTAAATCATATAGATTATATTTTAAAAAGATCACTAGTCAATTATAAAATTACAATTTTATTAGAATTTTATAAAGAATAAGAACTTTTCATTCTTAAATAATGTGAGATCTCATATATATATATACACATATTATTATCCTTATCAAATGAAGTATCACATAAAAACATATATATATATAATCTTATTTGTTTTTTTCAAATGGCTTGCACGTTCTTGAGTACTATCTAGCAAAGCTTTCTTGAAATAATGGTTGCTATTAATTTCGAGAAACAAAACAATTTTTTGGCTTTAAAAAATCTTAAAATTTTGCATGAGCTTATTTATACTTGCAGGCTCGTTAATTATGGGGATTCGTTTCTCAATTTGTGGTTTCGTGAATTACAGGAGGAGTGACTGGAATGCCAGAATTCTTGAAGAAGTTCTTCCCAGCAACATACAAAAAGTCACATGATGATAATGAAAACGCGTACTGTAAGTATGACAACCATCTCCTAACATTGTTCACCTCTTCCCTGTACCTTGCGGCCCTGCTTGCTGCTTTCTTTGCCTCGGCAGTTACGAGGATCTTTGGCCGGAAAGCCTCCATGTGTTCCGGAGGTCTTGTTTTTCTCGGCGGTGCTCTTCTCAACGGTTTTGC
Organism: Platycarya strobilacea; assembly: GCA_036898215.1. NCBI lineage: Eukaryota > Viridiplantae > Streptophyta > Magnoliopsida > Fagales > Juglandaceae > Platycarya > Platycarya strobilacea. The sequence goes on from CM072557.1 coordinate 15,716,634, forward strand.
TACCAACATAGCAATGCTTATCATTGGACGTTTAATGCTTGGTGTTGGTGTTGGATTTGCCAATCAGGTAGTACTTCATGTCAATGAATGAATACGTACTCCATTTAGTATCAGTAAGAGAAATATCCTAGCTATAAAATAATTATATAAAAACAATTACAAATTGATATGAACTGATATAATTTATCAAATTATATAATTATTTTTATTATAAAAACAGATCAGTCAGATTACATGAAACTAGGTCAAAACTAGGTCAGTTTGTAATTTTGTAATTTTTTATTTGGATATAATCCCTTTACGACTTTACGCTCAAAATAACTTACAATGTTATCAATGGCAGTCGGTTCCCGTTTATCTATCGGAAATGGCGCCAGCAAAGATTAGAGGAGCACTCAACATTGGATTCCAAATGGCTATTACAATCGGTATTCTAGTTGCGAATCTCGTTAACTATGGATCATCAAAGATTGACGGTGGATGGGGTTGGAGACTTTCTCTAGGCCTTGCTGCCGTCCCTGCGATCATTATGACCGTTGGATCTCTCTTCCTACCCGACACTCCCAATTCCATTCTTGAGAGGGGTCATACCGAGAAGTCCAAGAAAATGTTGCAGAAAATCCGTGGCTCAGACGACGTTGAAGATGAGTTCCAAGACCTTGTCGATGCTACTGAGGCAGCAAAGAGAGTCGAACATCCATGGAGGAACATCTTGCAACCCAGATACAGGCCTCAACTCGTCATGTGCACGCTCATTCCATTCTTCCAACAGGTTACCGGCATCAACGTCATCATGTTTTATGCACCTGTTCTTTTTATGACTTTGGGTTTCGGTCAGAAAGCTTCACTCATGTCTGCTGTCATCACCGGAACTGTTAATGTCCTTGCCACCATTGTTTCTATCTACTCTGTCGACAAGGTTGGGAGAAGGGCACTGTTTCTTGAAGGTGGCGTACAAATGATTCTTTGCCAGGTTAGTAATAAACAAAAACTGAGTCACTTTTGCATGCTCATTACATTGGCTGCATCACTTTTTTTTAATATAAAATAATTATCTTGACCAATCAAATTAGTAAAATACATGAAAAGTATGCAAATATATATGGTTGTAAGGCTAGATGGATAGCAAACACAATAAATAAAGAGAAATTTTATTTTCAGTCCCACTCGGGTATTGCAAGTGGAAATCTATTGATATGTTTCAATAAAGAGTTATGTTACATAGAAGAAAGACTTTTTAGTGTATAATAAAAGAGGGTAAAAGAGTATAATCACATGTTTAAATAGTGTGAAGAGTGTGAAGCTTATGTTTAGAATTTCTTTTTTATTATTAAATAGAAAAAAGCACCACTTAAATTAAGGGACATTATCATAATTTTAAAAAAATTTAAACACAAAACTGTTCAAGCTTACATGAATAATGTCCATTCGAGAACCATACCTAAACTATCTCCAATCCTGAACTGTACGTAGACTAATCCATAAATAAAACTATGTTTGATCTTTTGCATTAATTATTGCAGATCGGTGTGGGAACAATGATTGGGTTGAAGTTTGGGGTTAGTGGAGAAGCAGTGTTATCCAGTGGTGAAGCCGATTTCGTGTTGTTCTTAATTTGTGCTTATGTGGCTGCATTTGCATGGTCATGGGGACCATTGGGATGGCTTGTTCCCAGCGAAATCTGCCCTCTAGAGATCCGATCAGCAGGACAAGCCATTAATGTCTCTGTTAACATGTTGCTTACCTTCATCATTGCTCAAGGTTTCCTCTCCCTACTTTGCCACTTGAAGTTTGGTCTCTTCTACTTGTTCGCCGGTTTTGTCATCATTATGACCATTTTCATTTACTTCTTCCTTCCCGAGACCAAGAATATCCCAATTGAAGAGATGAACAGAGTGTGGAAAGCACATTGGTTTTGGGGAAAATATATTCCTGATGAAGCTGTCATTGGTGGCCATGTCTATTCCAACAAAAACAATTCCTCTGCATAAGAAAAAAAGTGATGATCATGAAAGAGAATCAAATTGGAGTTGGAGAGAATGTAGATCGCCAGGATTGATTATATAATGTTCATGTTGTTGTACTCCTAGCTAGCTAGTTTACAGCTTTGTAGTTGTACAACTCTACATTTGCTCCTCCACCAAAGATTGTAGAATAAAATAAATTTGTATTCATTTTTCTCTTAAATGGAGGATTAGGGTTCAAGAATCCAAGCAATCCATGAACTTCATGCATATCTTTATTGTTTCGAAGATGAAGTTTATCGTCAAAACAAGGAAAAATATGCCAAATGAATACTACTTATCTTAAAAGTTTAATTAAGTTGATCAAAAGATTTAGAATTGATTATTTATATCCCCACTAGTTTTGACTAGAATTTTATAAGTGATAATAAAATTACGTACTAAGCAAATCTGGATTGATAATAAATGATAAATAAGAACTAGTGGGGATAAATAATATTTATAATTACAGTACCATCAACAAAAGTAAGCAAACAAGGAGGTATCGTATCAATAAAGCAATTGTATCGTGCTAGAAAATTAAGAAAAGAAAATAAAATCTATATATGTATTTAATTGGTGCCTCAGTTGGGTAAAGAAATGAAGATATATAATATGATCCGTTATATATTGATTTGCACGTGATCTTCAACTTTCTCTTCAATTTTCTCATGCAAGAGAAAATTTAGGTTGGAAATAGATCAGTGCTAAATATTTTTTTTAATCAAATAGTAAATTAAAGAAGCCCATGCACAATTTTCTAAAAAATTTTATTAGAAAGGAGAGACTATGTTTCATATAAAATTCAAGATAATCTCCTTCTTAAACAATGTGCGATTTCTTTTACGTCCCCTCACTTGTGGGCCGATCTTTGTCGTGCTCTTACAAATGGATCTTATTGGATCAATGGGTGGAGCGTATTACTGGAATGTTTGACTCTGATACCATAAAAAAATTTATGTACCATTTTTTAAAAGACCTTATTAGAAAGAAAAGTTGATGTTTCATATAAAGTTCAGAACAATCTCCTTCTTACATAATTTGAGATTTCCTTTAAAACTTAATTTATTTTAGATTATTTTGTTTTTAAAGTCTACGTGTGAAAATATATCCCCACATGACTTGTTGAGGTTATAAAGTTAGTCATTTAGAAAGAGCTGCAAAGTACAACAAATAGGGCGCATGGGAAATGAAAGGGTAGTGAGGGCACACAAATTAGCAAAGTATGCTTGGCATGTGAATGATCTCAATCATGTTTGGGGGGAATCATTTTCAAATGTTTTTTTTCCTAAGTAAGATTCATTGGATAATCTAGAGGAAAATATGATACAAGTTTAAGTGGGGTGGGAATCCCTTACAATTTTTTCAAAAAGCTACTATACAAGGCAACATAGAAGATGAAGCCAAGAAGAGTAGCTCCCAAAAAATAGGGTAGTATGGAGCCAAATGAATGGCTCCAGCCCATGTCCCAAACAACGAAAGGGCCGCTTAAAAGTGGTTTAAGGCTGTAGAGAAAAGTCGCAGCTGTGAAGTGTGTGTTACACCGTAATAGTCTAAGCCGACTAATAGAAAATTCCATGACCACTTTAACTTGATATTTGGTTGGGAAAGCAGGAAAAATAGAGGAAAACCATTCACTATACTCGATAGCGGGCAAGGAAACAGCTCTCGCGAAAGTGGCGTGTGCACCATACACGCCATTAAAAAAAGGACACCAGCAGCCCAAATCGATGGATCTGTTGCCATAGAGGCCATCAGACTGGCGTGTAGCACCCAAAAACCCGCCAGGAAGCCATAGCAAGATGACGCGCTCGGCCTACACTGCGCGTGAAGCATATGCGCCCATGGAAGCACAAAGCCACTCCCGAGACTTGAAGATCAGCACCTGGTGGGTCGATTGCGGCGGCGAATGATGGCTCAGGGACATTGGCTAACAGCAGACCTACATGGTGAAAGTTAGGAAACTGATGAGTGCACAAAAATGCACTCTAAATACTCTATTTAAATACTAAAAGAAATGAGAAAACAATGGATATAACTCATGTTATTAAAATTAATGGTCATTTATCTTGAGATAGATATAAACATGATTTAATATATTGATGAGAATATAAAATGCCATATTTTCCTCTCTTAATATTTAATAATTTATTCTTATTTGATGCCTAAATATACTCATTATTCTTATATTTTGATTTAGGACACAAATGGAGACATTAGGAGCAAATGAAGATAATTGCGGAATTTTAGACAGTTCTGACATCTTTTCGTAAAATGGGCATAACTCTCTCATCCAATCTCCGATTGAGCTGATTCAAGATGATCTAGAACCGCAAGAGAAATATCTATAACTTTTATGTTTTGTGTTTGAAGAGATATCCACTGAATCTAAGACAAAATCGACCATCAAGTGGACGCACCTGCACTTGACGTTCCTGGATATTTTTCAGCCACTTGCATCAAATCCAAATGTCATCATAATATTTTCCAGCAAGCACTCCTACACCAACTTGGAAATTCAATGATCAATTCAGATACAAGATGAAATGCACTCAAGTTTCTTCAAGACAAATTATTTGACCACAAGATATTAAGTCATACAAGACAACTAATAGATAGAGAAGCAAAATTGAAACACTCAACCTACAAGCAAAATCCAGCTCATGCATGGTGGGAAAACAAATGATCAAAATGACAACTCACAAATCACTTGGATTCAAGAATGGCACATGGCAAAACAAGTTGAAATTGTGATGATTTTGTCATGACAACTTGCATGAAGGATGCTTATAAATAGAAGGGAGGGGTGTGTGTTCTAAGACCATGCTTAGTGTGCTTGGATGCCTTGGAAGATACATTGTTTTTGAGAGCTTGAGAAAAGAAAAAAAAACCAAAGAAGAGAGAAGAAAATAATGGTTGGCTCTTCCATATTATCCCTTAGAGAATTTTTGTTGCATATTTTCAATATGTGTAACTAATTTTCTAGTAGAGCTAGGGCTGAATTTGTATATATGATAGTATTTGTAATTGTTTTTGATTCATATATGTGTTCTTCAAATATTAAACTCTTTTGTTTAGTCATTCGAAATTTATTATAAATGTTTTCGTCACCAAATAATCTTAGAATTTATTTCATTTATAGATTCAGTCATGCTTTTTCTATTAAATGCAATAATCCTTTGATTATGTTTGGTTCAATTGGTTATCTATTTTAATTTAATTCTTTGCTGCAATATTGCTCTACGAGTATATTGTCGACGTTGAATTTCTTTAATATCGATAACAATTCCTGTTCTTATATTGTGACGAATGATTTTTCGAAAGATTACATTTGATTTAAATCTGGTTATTAATGTTTTATTTTCCGATTGAAAATTTGGACATAGAATTTTCAATTGAGTTATAAATGAATCGAAAATAATTACAATACCAATTATATACAAAGGATTCTCGATGCTTTACTTTTCGCACACATCTAAATCTTTTTGTTAATTTCGTTACTGTTTTTCAATTTCTCAATCCATCTCCCTGTGGAATCGACACCCCAAAGCTATACTACAAACGACCGCGTTATTCTTTGGGCGTAATCAAATTTTGGCGCCGTTGCCGGGGAGACGGTAAAAGAATTTGTAGTTTTTTTTAGTAGTTTGTTAAAAAAAAAAAAAAAAAGAGAGCGGTAGCTTCGTTCATTTTCTTTTTAGCTTTCTGCATCTTTATTTTATTTTAGTTTTATTTTCGTAATTTTTTTTTTTTCAGTATTACGCTTTTCTTTACTTTGCATGCGCAGGTACAGAGACGCTTTTGGACGGTTTGCTAGTAGACCCGTGCTAGAATCAGATTCAGAATCTAATTTTTCTAATCGCTTGTTTGATAATTCTTCCAATTCTGACGCGATGAGTGAACACGTGGACCAACCTGTTAGAACCCTCCAAGATTATCTTCATCCCGCACGAACAGCCACACCATCCTGTATTATGTTCTCACCTAATGTTCGTCATGTAGATTTTAAAACGTGAATGATACAATTACTTCCGACTTTCCATGGTCTAGAAAATGAAAACCCCTATGTTCATATTAGGGAATTTGAGGAAGTAGTTGCAACATTTCACGGTCAAAATACCACTGACGAAACGGTAAGGCTAAAGTTCTTTCCTTTTTCTTTGAAAGATAAAGCTAAGAGTTGGTTGTACTCACTAAGACCACGGTCTATTGGAACATGGAGTGAGATGACTCAAGTGTTTTTCAATAAATACTTTTCCCAACATAAGACTAATGCTTTAAAAAGACAAATCTCTACCTTTGCACAAAAGGATAGTGAGACTTTGTACCAGTCTTGGGAAAGATTTAAAAAATTACTGAGTATGTGTCCCCACCATGGATATGAGAATTGGCGCTTAGTGAGTTATTTCTATGAAGGCCTTACGCCCAGGGAACGTCAATTCGTGGAAATGATGTGCAATGGAGAATTTTTACAAAAAAATCCCGATGAGGCCATAGAGTACCTCAATGAGCTTGCTGAAAAAGCTCATACTTGGACTGGACCTAGTGCTACTGATAGCACAAATAGGTCACGACTTACAGGAAACTTGAGTGGTGGTATTTACCATCTAAGGGAGGAGGATAACCTTAAGGCTAAGGTTGAAATGCTCACCAGAGAATTAGAGTTATTGAAAACTAAAAATTCAAAACCAACACACACGGCTAATCATGCAGAATCTTTTGGGCCATGTGTTGTCTGTGGTGGGATAGATCATCATTCCCAAGAGTGTCCTACACATACTAACATGAATAGTATGTATGAGGAACAAAGTAATACTCTAGGTATGTACAAAAAGCCCTTCACACCTTACTCTGAAACCTACAACCCAGGATGGCGTAATCATCCCAACTTCAGCTGGAAGTCTGAAAACCAGCAGCCTGCACAACTCTCTAGATCATATCCTGCACCATACCATGCACCTCAATCTTCTAGAAATTCTTTAGAAGATACTTTGCATACTTTTATTGAAATACAGGGTAAGAATAATCAAAAATTTGAATCTTTGATTATGCAGGTTGTCGAAGAAAATAAGGAAATCAAGAGCCAGGTGTCTAAAATAATGAGTTCATTGACTATGAATGAAAAAGGTAAGTTTCCTTCCCAAACTCAATCTGTACCTCATGGTCAACATATGGCATAAGGAGATCTGAAGGACGTAAACGCCATCGTGACACGAAGTGGTAAGTCTCTACGTGATCCAATAATAGACAAAAAAAAGGATGTAGAGAAAGATCAAGATAGCAGCAGTCCTGAGCTTCCCAAAGAACTTGAGGTAACAAAACCTGAGGAACCTGCGGTAACAAAAAATCCTGGTAAGGTACCTTTTCCTCAAGCATTAAAGTCAAGCAAACAAACTCTATATCATAACAATGATATTTTGGAAAATCTTAGACAGGTAAAAATTAATCTTCCTCTTTTGCATGTAATTAAACAAGTTCCTACTTACGCAAAAATTCTCAAAGATTTGTGTACAGTTAAGATAAAGCATTATGTGAAGAAGACTGCATTCTTGACAGAGCAAGTTAGTGCTCTAATTGAACAGCGGATTCCCCCTAAGTACAAGGATCCTGGATGTCCAACCATCACATGCAACATTGGCAATCATGAGCTTGGACAGGCCTTGTTAGATTTAGGGGCTAGTGTAAATTTGATGTCATATTCTATTTATTTGCAATTAGGATTGGGAGAAATCAAACCAACTTCTGTGGTATTGCAATTGGCTGATCGTTTAGTTAGAGCACCACGGGGTGTGGTAGAGGATGTTTTAATTCAAGTTGACAAATTTTACTATCCTGTTGATTTCTTAATTCTAGACACTAGTTCTGCTGTAGAAACCACCTCTAAAATTCCATTAATTTTAGGTAGACCTTTTCTTGCTACTTCTAATGCTCTTATCAATTGCAGAAATGGATTGATGAAACTCTCTTTTGGCAATATGACTCTTGAGGTAAATATTTTTCATATTGCAAAACAGCCAGAAGAGGATGTCGAGTGTCATCAGACATACATGATTGACTCACTTATAGAAAGGGATGTTCTTACAACTCATGACTCAGATCCCCTTGAATACTTTATTGTTAATTCTGAATTTAATCCTATAAGTGATTCATCTGATGTATTTGACATTTGTGCTATTTTTGACAGAACTCATGATTATAGCACACAGGCATGGCAACCAAAGTTTGAGAAGTTGCCTGAAAAAAGAGAAAGACAGATTCCTTCAAGTAGGGAAGCCCCTAAAGTTGAATTAAAATCCCTACCTAAGGGTTTAAAGCATGTTTTCCTTGGTCCAGGTGATACTTTTCCTGTTATTATTTCATCTGAATTATCTGAGTCCCAAGGTGAGAAATTAATTCAGATTTTATGCAAATATAAATCAACCCTAGGATGGAGTATTGCTGATATAAAAGGCATTAGTCCCCTAATCTGTACTCATAAAATAAATTTAGAGGAAGGAACTAATCCTCGAAGAGACCCCCAGCGTAGACTTAATCCCACAATGAAAGAAGTTGTGAAAAATGAAGTATTGAAACTATTAGATGCAGGAATGATATATCCTATTGCTGATAGTAAATGGGTAAGTGCTACGCAGGTTGTTCCTAAAAAGTCAGGAGTAACTGTGATAAAAAATGACCTTGGAGAGTTAGTCCCTACAAAACTGGTGACTGGTTGGCGGATGTGCATTGATTACAGAAAATTAAATGCCGCCACACGAAAAGACCATTTTCCGCTTCCTTTTATTGATCAAATTCTTGAGCGGGTGGCTGGTCATCCTTTTTATTGCTTTCTGGATGGTTATTCTGGTTATTATCAAATTGAAATTGCATTAGAAGATCAGGATAAAACTACTTTTACTTGTCCTTTCGGTACTTATGCTTTCCGCAGAATGCCATTTGGACTGTGTAATGCTCCAGCTACTTTTCAACGTTGCATGATGAGTATTTTTAGTGATATGGTTGAAAAGTGCATGGAAGTTTTTATGGATGACTTGACTGTTTTTGGATCTTCTTTTGATGCATGTTTAATGAGTTTAGAAAGAGTATTGACTCGTTGTGAAGAAAAAGAATTGGTTTTAAATTGGGAAAAATGTCACTTTATGGTACCTTCAGGTATTGTTTTAGGGCATATTATTTCTTCCAAAGGAATGGAGGTTGATCAATCAAAAGTTGAATTAATCTCTAAATTGCCTACACCTAGAACAATCAAGGATATAAGATCATTTCTTGGTCATGCGGGTTTTTATAGGAGATTCATACAGAATTTTTCTGCCATATCTAGACCACTATGTAACCTCCTAGCTAAGGATGCCCCATTTGAATGGACACAAGCCTGTCAAGAGGCTTTCAAAACATTAATTGGCAAGCTTACTTCAGCACCCATAATGCAACCACCTGATTGGAATTTACCTTTTGAAATTATGTGTGATGCTAGTGATTTTGCTGTAGGTGCTGTTCTTGGACAACGAAAAGAAGGGAAACCTTTTGTCATTTACTATGCTAGTCGAACTCTAAATAATGCACAAATGAATTACTCCACCACTGAAAAAGAGTTGTTAGCTGTAGTATTTGCTTTGGATAAATTTCGCGCTTATTTGATTGGTTCTCCTATCATTATCTTTACAGATCATGCAGCCCTTAAGTACCTTTTTACAAAGAAGGATGCTAAGGCACGATTAATACGATGGATTTTGCTTTTGCAGGAATTTGACATCACCATCAAAGACAAGAAAGAAGTGGAGAACGTAGTGGCAGACCATCTTTCTAGACTCACATTCGAGGACACTTCTGACCACATACCAATCAAAGATGATTTTCCCGATGAGCATTTACTTTCTATTACTTCTCTACCATGGTTTGCTCATATTGTGAACTATTTAGCTGCAGATGAAATACCAAAGGATTTTAGCACCCAAGACAAAAGGAAATTCATGATTGAGGTACGAAAATTCTACTGGGATGACCCTTACCTTTTCAAATACTGCCCTGATCAAATTTTAAGGCGTTGCATCCCTGATGAAGAGATTGCAAGCGTTTTGGAATTTTGTCATTCCCAAGCTTGTGGTGGCCACTTTTCAATGAAGAAAACCGCTGCAAAAATCCTGCAGTGTGGATTTTATTGGCCCACCTTATTTAAAGATACAAATATCTATTGTCGCTCATGCGAAAGATGTCAAAAGTTAGGAGCTATGACCCGTCGTAATATGATGCCCTTAAACCCAATTTTGGTAATTGAAATTTTTGACTGTTGGGGCATTGATTTTATGGGACCATTTCCTCCTTCTTTTGGATATTTATATATTATTGTGGCAGTAGATTATGTGTCAAAATGGGTAGAGGCAGCACCTTGCAGGACCAATGATAACAGGACGGTAATTAAGTTTCTCAAAGAAAATGTATTATCTCGATTTGGTACCCCACGTGCTATCATTAGTGACCGAGGTACGCATTTTTGTAACCGTTCTTTTGAAGCTTTAATGAAAAGATATGGGGTGATACATAAGCTTTCTACTGCATATCACCCTCAGACAAGTGGACAGGTTGAACTTGCGAATAGGGAAATTAAACAAATTTTAGAAAAAACGGTCAACCCGGATCGGAAAGATTGGTCTTTGAGACTAATCGATGCGCTTTGGGCTTACCGTACAGCTTTCAAAACTCCCTTAGGCATGTCACCTTATAGACTTGTTTTTGGAAAACCTTGTCATTTGCCCGTGGAGCTCGAGCATCGAGCATATTGGGCCATTAAACATTTCAATTTTGACTTGGAAAAAGCAGGAAAATTTAGAAAATTCCAATTGACGGAATTAGAAGAATTGAGAAATGATGCTTATGAAAACTCCAAGATCTATAAGGTTAAAATGAAAGTATTTCATGATAAAAATATTTTGAGAAGAACATTTAAGCCTAATGATCGAGTATTTTTATATGATTCAAGACTCCATAAGCATCCAGGAAAACTTCGATCTAGATGGACCGGCCCTTTTATAGTAAAAAACGTTTTCACAAATGGGGCGGTAGAAATAGAAAATCTAAAAGATGGATGTATCTTCAAAGTAAATGGTCAACGCCTCAAAATCTTAATTGATAGACAAATTCCAGAAGTGGAAGACATTCCACTTATGGACCCAGTATATCAATCTTGACCATCTCTAGGTATGTTTTTCTTTTATTTTATTTCCGTTCATTTTATTTTTGTTTATTGTTTACTTTATTTTGTTACAGGTTAATTTTATTTTGACAAATACCATCTTTGATGCCAAGCAAGCCACCCACATCCCACATCAGGTGTATTCTACCCTATTTAGTTATTCAATTCTGATTCTTAAACATTGAGGACAATGTTTCATTTAAATTGGGGGGTGGGAATACAAATCTGTTATTTAAACTCTGTGGCATATTTCAATCAATATATAAAAAATTGCCAAATTTTTTCACACAGGCATCTTTTCACACATGATACTCATGCTCATTCATAACCATCTTGGTGAATTCAACAAACCCATTTTAAATCATTTTGCTAAAACATCCACAGAGCCATTTATGCACTTCTCCAAACTTTGTGGTAATATGATGATTTGACACATGTAACTAAAGAATTATTTTGCTCAAGTATTCATGTGAATTTTGTGAGAATTGAGAGCTTACAAATACAGAAATTGTGATAAGTATCCATTGATCTGTTGAATTTGACACTTCTTTTGAGAATATCATTACATGGTTTGTGGTAAGATGGTGGATATACTTGGGATATGACGAAAGTCAACTTAGGATTAACGTTTGAGCCTTTCAAGCTGAGCCTTTTCATCATAGATCCCTAGCAGCCAATTTTGAGCCAATATATACATATGGCCTTTTCTTTTCATATCTATATCATCCATACCTCTCCACATTGGAGTATAGCTTATACACTATATTTTCCTACCATTTTACTTCCAAGTGTGTACTAGGTGTGAAATTATCATAAAAAAAAACAAAAAAAAAAACCATGACAAAAATGGCATGGTGCTAGATGTGTCCATCAAATTATTCATGAAAGAGTTCATCAAATTGCGAAGACACCAGTGGCAAAAGAAGATGGAAAAGTGTACTTAGTCAAAAATCTAAAAAATTGAAAAGTACATCAAAAGGAAAGTATAGTCTATTGAAATATTTAACAGATTCCCTTTTGTGTATACTTGGAAGTTTTTGAAATCTCTTCACCTTTTCTTCTTATGAACCCCAACCCTAAACCACATTACAACCCTTTGTGTTGATTTTTCCGATCCTAAGTATGCTTGTGGAAAGAATGGTGGAAATCTCATTTGTTAGTATTCCTATCATAAGATCAATGTTTACTTGTTACTTATATATAATTGGCTAAATTTCCATGAGAGTAAATGTACACCTTTGTCAACTCCATAGAGAGAACCCATACATGAAACACTTCTATACCCGTGAGTTATGGAGTTGAACCTTTTTGCTTAAGATATTCTAATGTTGCATGTGTCGAAACCTCTGATTTGATAAAAATAGTTTGGAACACATACACACTCTGTGGATTGCTATATTTGAATTACTTGTGAAAGGGTTATTGAATTTCTAAGATTGTTTGATATGTAAATTTGAAAAATGTGTCTTGATGGCCCCTATGTGTGATTTTCTTTGGTCTTTCTCATCATTTTGCATGAAAATTGCTAGGGACTAGCAATGAGTAAGTTGGGGGGTGTGATGAGTGCACAAAAATGCACTCTAAATACTCTATTTAAATACTAAAAGAAATGAGAAAACAATGGATATAACTCATGTTATTAAAATTAATGGTCATTTATCTTGAGATAGATATAAACATGATTTAATATATTGATGAGAATATAAAATGCCATATTTTTCTCTCTTAATATTTAATAATTTATTCTTATTTGATGCCTAAATATACTCATTATTCTTATATTTTGATTTAGGACACAAATGGAGACATTAGGAGCAAATGAAGATAATTGCGGAATTTTAGACAGTTCTAACATCTTTTCGTAAAATGGGCATAACTCTCTCATCCAATCTCCGATTGAGCTGATTCAAGATGATCTAGAACCGTAAGAGAAATATCTATAACTTTTATGTTTTGTGTTTGAAGAGATATCCACTGAATCTAAGACAAAATCGACCATCAAGTGGACGCACCTGCACTTGACGTTCCTGGATATTTTTCAGCCACTTGCATCAAATCCAAATGTCATCATAATATTTTCCAGCAAGCACTCCTACACCAACTTGGAAATTCAATGATCAATTCAGATACAAGATGAAGTGCACTCAAGTTTCTTCAAGACAAATTATTTGACCACAAGATATTAAGTCATACAAGACAACTAATAGATAGAGAAGCAAAATTGAAACACTCAACCTACAAGCAAAATCCAGCTCATGCATGGTGGGAAAACAAATGATCAAAATGACAACTCACAAATCACTTGGATTCAAGAATGGCACATGGCAAAACAAGTTGAAATTGTGATGATTTTGTCATGACAACTTGCATGAAGGATGCTTATAAATAGAAGGGAGGAGTGTGTGTTCTAAGACCATGCTTAGTGTGCTTGGATGCCTTGGAAGATACATTGTTTTTGAGAGCTTGAGAAAAGAAAAAAAAAACCAAAGAAGAGAGAAGAAAATAATGGTTGGCTCTTCCATATTATCCCTTAGAGAATTTTTGTTGCATATTTTCAATATGTGTAACTAATTTTCTAGTAGAGCTAGGGCTGAATTTGTATATATGATAGTATTTGTAATTGTTTTTTATTCATATATGTGTTCTTCAAATATTAAACTCTTTTGTTTAGTCATTCGAAATTTATTATAAATGTTTTCGTCACCAAATAATCTTAGAATTTATTTCATTTATAGATTCAGTCATGCTTTTTCTATTAAATGCAATAATCCTTTGATTATGTTTGGTTCAATTGGTTATCTATTTTAATTTAATTCTTTGCTGCAATATTACTCTACGAGTATATTGTCGACGTTGAATTTCTTTAATATCGATAACAATTCCTGTTCTTATATTGTGACGAATGATTTTTCGAAAGATTACATTTGATTTAAATCTGGTTATTAATGTTTTATTTTCCGATTGAAAATTTGGACATAGAATTTTCAATTGAGTTATAAATGAATCGAAAATAATTACAATACCAATTATATACAAAGGATTCCCGATGCTTTACTTTTCGCACACATCTAAATCTTTTTGTTAATTTCGTTACTGTTCTTCAATTTCTCAATCCATCTCCCTGTGGAATCGACACCCCAAAGCTATACTACAAACGACCGCGTTATTCTTTGGGCGTAATCAGAAACAAAGAAGAAAAGCAGAAAACCCTAAAACTATGGACAGAGAAGAAAAAGGAGCCTAAGCTCCGGCCCACACTTGCCCGGAGATGGGATGTCGAAAATCACCTGGGAGGGAACGGAAATCGGCTGGAGGTTAGCAAAGGGAACATCATTTTCAAATGTTATTTCATCAGTTATTTAGTTTGATAAACCAAAATTTTTAATGCTTTTGTTTTAATGAAAGACTTGTTATAATATATATATATAGGTTTGACTTTTATAAAAAAATGTAAAAAAGAAAAAGTTATTCATTTTAGAGTTAGTCTATGTATAGTTCCCAGCACTACTCACGCAAAGTACTTCATATAGTTTTTTTCTTTTTTGCCCTCATACATCATCATTGGGTCTACACAGTCCCCTACTCAAGACTGCAAACAAAATTTCTCTTTATTTTAATGGAATCCATTTTTTACAACGGGTCTGCAAGTAGGGGCGGAACCAGAATTTTGTATTTGGGGGGCGATCGATAAAATATACAATAAATATAAATGTTATAAGGATGATCTTCAGTGATAAAAATGTCATATTTTGTTATTAATGAGCTCTCTAAATGTATATTAATTTTTGAATTGTTCACGTCTTTTTCTTTAAAAAAAATCAATTATTTTTAAGTACTTGCTCATATTTTTCTATGATTTAAAAAAAATTTATAGATTAAGAATAAATTTAAGAATTTTCTAATAAGTAATGATGTAATGCTGTTAAATTTTTAACAAATTATATCTTATAATCATACAAGTTAGACTGAAACTAAATAAGTGAATATAATCAATCAATTTTATAATTATATAAATTTATAATCAATTTTTTTATTAATTTTTTTATTAGAGTTAGACTGCTAGTTGAGTAATTTGAGTTTAAGTAAAATTAAAAGTTAGAATATAAATGGATATATATTAAGATTTAGATGAATAATTTTAATAAAAAAAATTTGAAGGGGGTAATTTTTATTTATTTTTAATTTGAAAGAGAATTTTAATTATATATATAATTATATATATTTTTATTATAATTTAATTTTTTAAAAACCTTGGGGGGGCAGTAGCCCCCCAAGCACTAAGCTAGGTCCGCCCCTGTCTGCAAGGCTTGCATATATAGTTCAATTGTCCATCAATGTCCTTTGCAGATGTTGAAACTTTGAACGTCTTAACATACGCTCAACGTAAAACATCTCAAACAAACACTACCGATCGAAAGCTCACCGTCTAGACGAGCTCCGTTCGAAACTCCGTTTTAGACTCTTAGGTTTGAACATGAAATATATTATTGAAGACATGCAATACAAATAGCTTATATATGGACGTCGAACGAACCTCTAAACTTCTCATGTACGTTTGGACACGTCTGATCTATTTCCAACCAATTCCATTACAGCGCTTTGGATCAAAACTAACATTTAAAAAGCGATTAATCGCTTTTGGCACTCTTGTAACATGCCGTGCTCATGATTACTTTTGGCACTCTAGTTCGTCGGTAAAGGGTTCAGCAAGGGTCGCCCCAAATCTTATTCAGGGCTAAGCGCGCGTATTCTTAAGTACTTAAGCATACGTCAAATGAAAAAATTGCATGCAGCGGAATAAATAAAGTGATTACTTAGAGATTATTACTAAATTTACAAGAGGTTTCTACCAGTAAAAAAATATGACCTCCAATTGTAATACTTATATGTCATCTTCATTTGCACAACACATTTGAGTTTTAACGACGGTTTGAAATTTGTGACAGCCTCCAAATCATCATTGAAACCCATTTTCTATTACGATTTGTTGAAATGGTTATTAAAGATATGTGCTGAATTTCTCTACATTCAAACACTGTCAATTTTACATTTGAACGTAAAGATAGCGCTCAAACGATGAGAATCCGGACATGCGAATGTAAATTTTTTTGGCACCAACATTTGAACATTAGTAATTAACATTCGAACATTGAAATTAACTTTTGAAAAAAAAAATTATTATAATGCTACTTTGACACATTTTGTATTTCAATACATTTTAAATTTTTTTCCTTTACTTAATAGTCAAGGAATTGATTATTAATGTATTGATATTTTTATATTTCTTAAAAATATTTTAAAATGAATTAAAAATATGAATAAAAAGATATATAAAAAAAAACTAAAAGCAAAATTTTACTCTAGCAGGACCGCATTAAATATTAAAAAAATTAGAAATGATTCAATTAAAAAAGATTTTAATTTCAAAAAGATCTAAAGTGACATGATTTAAAATTAAATTTAGACAAACTAATATTAAAAAAAAATTGAGATTAAAAATTCAAAAACAATATATACATTACATGATAATATGATCTAGTACATAAATTAAAAATAAAATAAATAAAGACATAAATAAAATAATATAAAATCCATCACTGCAAGCTGTCTTTCAATGTCTTAAATTCCTCAGCTAGTGTCTCAACTTTAACACGCAATACAACTACATCACTGGAAAGTTGTTGTATAGTCTAATTCATATGTGCAGTCTATCGACCTATCGGTCGATTGGCGTCTGCAGCTCTTTCATCATCGACGACACCCAAGCAGGTAGCACATCCCCCGCCCACAATCAATCTCGTCTGCTGTTGACTGCTGCTTACAATAGGGGGATCAACACCGGCCCCAGACTGGGTAAGGGGAACAACATCTGGTATAGAAGGATGCTGACACCCCCTCCTCCCCTGCCCCTAGCTCCAGTGATAAGTGGTCATGTTGATGGCGCTAATCTAGTGATGCACTCCATAATAGTTGGGTGATGATGACTCCATAGAGAGGTTGACCGTTGAGACAGTGCACGTCTCATAACGGATCCTCTTAAATATGACCAGCGCCAGGTTGATCAGCTCATAATGTGCTAAGTTAATCAGAAACTGCTTGTGAGCCCGACTAAATGCTGTTATGTGCTAGTGGACTGACATTGGCTACAACAATAAGGTGTAACATCCGGAAGAAAACCCAGCAGGTGACTCTGTTGAAAGGTGTTCGTCGACTTGAGTGGCATGCAGTCTCTGCCAATGAGGTTTTATAAATCCTCATCTCAGTCATGATCACCGGCCTTGGGACCAGTATCCTCGTCCTCTAATAAGTTGATATCATGGCTAGCCCTAGAGTGAGCTGGGCCAGTAAATGAACCCACCATGCCTACATCCCCCTCATTTATAGGCAGATCCGATGTAGGTGCTGCGTTCCCCTCAGGATGAGCAGCTATCGACTGAGACTGGTGATGTGGAATCTAGAGTAGCTCGGTGATGAAATTCGTTGAGAACTCGAGCTGCACACCGTGGACTGTGACGGTGTGAGATTGCACATCAAACGACATCATGGGTGTCAGCTATATCGTTTGAACGTAAAAGGGGTACGGATGTACATTCGAATGTAACACTTGCACATTCGAACGTAATTTCCAAAACGTTCGAATGAACACAAATGTACGCTCGATTGTGGGTGTCAGCTATATCGTTTGAACATAACAACTCTTACGTTCAAATTTGGAGTACACACACGAATGTAAACTAAGATCACGTTCAGATGTGAGACCCACAACATTCGAAATTGAATCATTTACGTTCGGATATAAAATTCTAACGTCCGAATGTTTTTATAAAAACCCGGACATAAGCTTATAACATTTGAATATGACCATTTAGCTTTCAAAATTCAAATTTTAATGTTCAAATGTTAGCTTGTAATATTTGAATATCACAACACCAGAATGGCTATCGAAACTCTATTTCTAGGAGTTTTGGGGCCAAAAGCCACCATAGAAATGAAGTATGCACGTCAAAGAATATTTTTACAGTGACCATTTGGCAAATAGAGATCCGTGGTGGCCAAAAAATGAATAAGAAAATCCAACCACCATTTAACCCAATTTTCAACAAAATCTCTCTAAATTTAGAAAAAAAAACAATTAAATAGAGGGAATATGGTTGCCTACCTTTTAGTGACAATTGCGGTGGCATTGGCGACAGTAACGACGGTGTAAGTGGCAGAGAGAAAATAAGAGAAAATTAGATAAATGAAATTGGAGCTGTCGGGACCACTATATCTATATGGTTAATGGACGTTCGAATGTTTAGATGAGATGTTCGAATGTATACAGTATACATTCGAATGTCAAGTTGAAATTTGTGAATTGGATTATACAACATACATTTTAACGTGTTTTAATAAACATCCGAATGTTGCATTGTAATCATTGCACACATTCGAATGTTTAGTCGAGATGTTCAAATATATGCTACCTATATTCGAACATTAAGTTGAATTTTATAAATAACAATTATACAATATTAATATAAAATATATTTTAATATATTTTAATAGTATGTATTATAATATTATTATAATATTTAATATACCTATAATATACCTATATATTATATAATATAATAGATTATAGTATATTCTATATAACTATAGATAAGTTATATATAGATCATATTATATCATATAAGTAAGTATATAATATATTATATTATATATAGTATATTATAAGTATATATTACAGTATATACTTATAATAGTATATATCATATTATTAATATTATACTATACAATTTATTATATTATAATATAGTATTACTATAATATAATATCACTCTAATATAGTATTATATACAATATAGTTATATTATATTATTATATTATAATATTACTAATATATGGTATCAGAGACATTTTATATAAATAATATTACATTTATTATTGTATATAATATAATATATTAGTCCTGGTGGTGTTCCCACGAGGTCTTGATCTACTTGATCTCTTTGAATATAGTTAATTTTTACTTAAAAACTTAGTATCAATGTATTCAAATCAGAATCGTCTTCTTCTTCTGGTATAACTGTAGAACCTGAAAATATTAATCAAGAAGATTATAACATATTAGAATTAGAAAGAGATTTATAGGATTGGACAATTCCAAAAGTTCCTAAAAATAAAATTTACAAACAATCCACCTTTTCCTTGAAACTGTCATTTCTTTCTAATTATACTTTTAAAACTGTGGAAAAAACTACTAATTTGAATACTGATTATGAGTCGATACAATTATTAACCAAAGATTCTATTAAACATCATAAAGAGCAAAGATACTCTTTCATACATATTGGATTAGTACAAATTGCTGTAAAACCATTAACTAGAAATAGGTTAAATGTCTCAGTTTTATTATGTCTAAGAGATGGAAGGCATTATATGTTTCACGACTCATTACTTGGTATGGTAGAATCTAACTTGTTTTATGGCCCAATTTATTTTGATTGTTATCCAAATTATTCTCTCATTATTTGATGCCAATATTTTACATGTTTTAACAATAATTAAAATGAGTGGTTATCATATGATGAAAGGATCACATCCTTTGACTGTTGTTTACAAAATACATTAGAGCCATAAGCTCTTGTAACTAGTCCAAAAGGATAAACATTATTATTATAATCTAGTATGCCAAACTCTACTATATAGATTCCTAAGTAGATTAATTGGAACCAAATCACTCTTCCTAATGAATGGAAATTTGATAATATAACACCAGTATCTAGAGTAGAAAATAATGCTATTAATGATTTAGATTATATAGAACAAAGATTAGATAGATCTGTTCAGATAGCTTTTCAACCCTTTAGGAGATCTTCACATGTTACTTTTAATGTACCCTCTAATTATCACACCTTGAGATCTGTTCTTTTTTCAGACTCTCAAAGATCTCTAAATATAGATACCCAAATTAGAGAAATTATTCTTGAAAATATTATTGATACACTCGTTTATACAGTCAATTCTAATGCACCCTCTACTTCGCATAAAATCCTGAACAAGCTAAGGAGCCTTTTTCTCCAACATACTCATAAGTAGTCGGAGAGGATGCTCAATTATACACTCTTAGTAAAGGAAGCTTTAAAATGAATAAATAATATCTCAAGCAAGATTATATGAAAAGAAGAAAATACTCAAAAAATATTATTATTCTTCTCAACTTTTATAAAAATAGAACGATATTATATCCAAGAAAAATATTAAGGTTATCTAGAAGAAGTACAGACTAATATACCTTTTTTTACATTGTTTGAAATTTATAGATCAAATTAATTAGCTACATTAAACAGGACTAATAATGTAACACCTCAATTTTTCGCCTCAATTAAAACGTAAATCGAAGCGTCCGGACAAGTAACACAAGACTACTTATCCTACATAAACGTAAGGAGTAGCATGCATGCATTTAAACTTACTAATTAAATGCAATACGAAATACAGTGAATAGAGGTAAATTTTTAATATATGCAAAGAGATCTAACTATTGCATAAATAGATCATATGACATAGTAAAACTATAACTTTCATAACTTCATATTTACAAACACAGATTGTATCCAAAGTTTACATAACCCAGTTAGTTTTTTTAAAACAAATAATATATCCTACCATCGTCTGGTAGTCTTACTATTCCACTTGATCACGTACATGAAATACATGAAATATCATTCCATTCAGAGAGGAGTAATCTGTAGGACCCTCAGGGTACCTCAGAATCTCCTGTGCTGTCCGAGTCTCATGACAATTTATCTAATTTTGCAGTAACATTTATCATGCCATAAGGAATGATATATAAAATTTAAAAGAGTGAGATTTCTAAGAAATCTCAGTAAATACACAAATAACTTAATAAAGACATCATCCGAATATATCAATAATATAGCATAGCATATATCATAATGAATTATTTCACATGATTCATAAATGTCTTATGAGACTCATGCATATGGATGACCGCAATTTTCATATAGACTTATACTCTTATATGGACCCGCCTTCTTATACTTAAAATTTTTATTTACTTTCTTATATTGTGGGTCTTTTTTATTTCTTACCCTCGATAGGTGTTACGCATCGCCGTCCCTGTCAGATCTTACTTATTTCTTATCCTCGATGGGCGTTACGTATCATCATTTCCATCGGGTTTCCATACATATAACTTATTAGTTGTTCGGGTGTTACGTATCGTCGTTCCCGCTAGTCAAGTCACTCGTCCGGGTGTTACGTAGCGCCGACCCCGTCATGACATAACTCTCATTTATTCTCGATGGGTGTTATATATCGTCGTCCCTTCGGCATGTTAGTCATACAGGCATTACGTATCGCCATCCCCGCTAGTCATGTTAGTCGTCTGAGTGTTACGTATCACCGTCTCCGTTATGACATGATTGACTTATTAATCTTTCCATTTGTAAAGTTTTCTTAACGTATTTTCTTATAACAGACGTTATGACTTAGGACGACACATATGTGATGAAATACAACATACGCATAAACTTAGACTTATGACGTGCATGTTTCGTGTCTTCATAGTTCATATAACATATAAAACTGTAAAGACCCGATTTTTTTTCTAAAGTATGGACCTAAACTTACTAATTAAGTGCAATGCAAAACGCAACAGAAAGAGGTAAATTCTCAACACATGCAAAGAAATCTAACTCTTGCATAAATAGATCACATTGCATATTAAAACTATATCCTTCATAATTTTTCATTTATCATAACATATCGAATCCAAAACTTACATAACCTAGTTAGTTTTCTTCTAACAAATATCATCTCTTACTGCCATCCGGTACTCTTGCTATTCCATTTGATCATGTACGGGAGATCATTCCCTTAGGAGAGGAGTATTCTATAGGACTTTCGGGACTCCTCAGAATCTCCTGTGATGTCTGAGTCTCATGATAATTTATTTATTCCTGCAACACCATCTATTATTCTATAAGGAATGATAGATAAAATATAAAAGAGTGAGATTTTCAAGAAATCTCAGTAAGTACACAATCAACGAAATATGACATAGAAGATATAAAAACTTATCATACATGTCAATGCTCAGAGACATATATCTTATAAAAATGTTTTATGAGACTCATGCATGACTTAGATTTATGTTCTTCATAAACCCACTTTATCATGCTTAAACTCATATTTCTTTTCTTTCGTAACATTGTGAATCTTGCTTGTTTCGTATCACATTGAATATTACTTATTTCATATCATCGACAAGCTTAGGTTCCTGCTAGCTTTCATATCCTCCAAGTTTAGGTCTCTGCCGGTTTTCATATCCTCGACAGGTTTAGGTCCCTACTGGTTTTCATATCCTCGATAGGCTTAGGTCCCTGCCGCATGTCGTATCCTATCGGTGCCTAACTTGCGCTTGAGATCGTACGCAAACCGTGACGTCGGGGATGAGCATCATAGGGAAGTTCACCCCTCGTCTTATCGTGTACTGGATTTTTTTTTTCTCGCAGCGAAAAAAGGTCAAGCCTTTCTATACATATATCACATGGCTTAATACAATAACATTCCAAAATATTACTTTACCATTAATATAAACATGAGGATCCTTTATAAGTGTTCATTCTTCCAAAACAACAGAAGACCAAAATATAAGCATATAAATACAAAAGCTGCATAAAGGATCTCCAGCTAACACTTCTTAAACCGTCGGTTCCTTCTTAATCTCCTTGAAGTTTGGGTCGTAACAGAGGCGATCCAAATCCAAGGTCGGTCCCACTTCACAACTCATCCCAGAAGATGACTCATAAAGGCGACCCATGTGGAAGGAATCGTTTATGCCGAGAATTATACAACACCTGGTAAGGCGTATATTACCCAAAACGTACGCAGCTAGGGGTAATGACTCCGTCGCCCAACTGCTTAGGTAGTCAAGAGTCACTAGCTCAGAGGTGACGGACTCAGTTGGGCCCATTGGGGTCTGAGGCACCGTCCTTGGGGTCATACTCTTCAAAGTCGTCATTAACAACAACTATTTCTATCATCCCAAAAAGGTGATAGTGGAGAGATAAACAGGGGTGAGATTTCAAAAGAAATCTCAGTAAGCACATTTATATCATAACAAAAGCAATTTAAGCATACGGATAAATGAATAACAAACAATCCGTCATACTTTATGCATTAAGAGATTCATGACTTTATGGTATGCACATGCTCATGTCTTTTCAATTTCCTCTTTTCATTTCGTTTTCTCTTCATCTGCTTGCTTATAATCTCAGAAAAACAAAACATTTGAGTTTCCTTTCAAAATTCCTCTTTTTGCAAATACTTTTCATTTTTCTTATCTTAGGCGCCACTTATCATATCATATATAGTCTGAAAGCCCATCTTTTGTCATGACCTTTGTTGGACACCTCACGGTTCCCCTACGCACCGTGTGTTCTTACTAGTTACCGTAGCACCTGGCAACTGTATCAAACCTAAGTAGCTATGTTTTGAGCCCTTTCGCGCTATCCATCACTCAGCGATTAATTATTCACCGAGCGACTACAAACTTTTCTATATCGGTGAGGCCGAAGCCAACACTGTCTTGTATGCACCCACTAGCTTTAGGTGTGACCACGCTCTGGACACCTTTTGGAGCCATATATGGTCTGTCGATGGTTCTTTATTGACCCAAGGATTTTCACTCGACTTTAATCACTTTTGAGTGAACAGGGAGTTCCACTGGGATACTACTCCGTCCCAGCCTTTGGGGTTCTTATAAAAGTTTAATTAATTTCATTTCTTTTAAAAACATGTTTAAAACATAATTTTCGTGTTGTATGCATGAGACGTGAGAATCATGTCACGGAACATATAAAATAGGTGACAAACATGACGCTTACTCTACGTTAAGCTCTTTCAAAATTTTCGCACCTCATAATTTTACTCATTTCCTTCCCAAAATTTCTTAATGGGCTTCTAATACACTTAGGGGTGCTCGGCGCCTTCCCACTAGGGTTGGGCCGAGACCCTCCCTTTGTCATTTCCTAGCTTTTTGTCTCCTAATCTTCTCCAAGCACTCCAATTCAATTCCAACCACTTAAATGTATTTTCCTAACCCTAAAAACAAGGCTTGGCAAAAACTCTACGTCTTTTAATTTATTATTTTATTCACTTTTTCTTCCAAGATAACTCACCCAATGATTTAGGTGAAAACCACCAATCATGCTAGTACAGCCATTTTATTCATATGCATCTAATGTATCCAAATATTTAAGCATATCACCATAATATAGCACAATAATCAAATCAATAATTCCACACAAAGAAAACCTTAAGTCCGAAATATATGCATGCATAAACCCAACATTTTTATCTCCAAGTCAAAATCTAGCAAACATATATTTTCATCTCTTCTCATCATGTTGATCATACCATACTCATCTTCCATATCAAATATTCAAATTTACCACATGAAATAATCTTTACTCTTAACAAGATATTTAAAATTAGGCATGGATTTTTTTTTTTACCACTAAATAAACAACACTAGAGGCATCATCCAACATCATGCTAATAAACCTACAATCATGCATGCATTTCCTTCATTCCACCTCATGTTGAGTAACTAACTAAACCACATATCATTTCAACTTCTCAACTTAGAAAAATATCATAACTTAAACATGAATTCTTACCAAACTAAACATGGCAAGTTTTCCCTCTAAAATGTTTCATTTTAAACATACATACAAAAGATTCAAACAAAACAACCAAATTCATTCAAAGGTATACTAAGATTGCTAAAGGTAGAATAAGAATGCATTTACCTCTTCAAGCACAACTCTTCCTTAAAATATTTGTTCTAGTTCTTTTCTTCTAAGGATATGGTGATGTTTAGAGGTTAAAAGAGAGTAAAACAAAATAAAGTTGAGGGAGAAATGGGGTTGGCCGAGAGGTAGAGAGAAAGAGAGCTTGTGTGTTTGTGAGATAGCCAAGTGAGGGGTGGGTCTCCTCAAGGGTATTCGGCCATGCACTTTTCTCTAGGGGTCAAGTACACTTCACCATACCTTGATTTGAAAGACATAAGACTTGGCAAGGGTGGTTGCATGGGAAAAGAAAGCAAATGATGGGAAATGTGAGGAAATGAGAAACCGGATTCCTTTGCCTCCCCAAAGTCTCCACCGAAACCTCCTTCCCCATCTTGCCTCATTCTCTTGTAATTTCACCCTATCACACACTCATATAATCCCTCTCATGTCAATCCATAAGATTCTAAGGCCATGTTTTTGGAAAAGAGAGCTTGCATGATCCGGCCATGCCTTGGATCCATGTGTCACCCGAAACTCTCCCCCCTCCATTCCTAGTTTCCTTCCATTTCAAGCAATCCCCAATCATTTCCTTACACCACCATACCTCTTAGACACCTTACACCATGTACTTCATCTTCTTATACAAGTATAAGATATTACTTCCACTAGATTTGCAAGTACTCTAAGGAAGTTCCAAAGGATGCACATGGCACCTCATCTGGATCCCTCCTAGCTTCTTCTTCTTCTTTTTCCTTTCCTCTTCCTCATGACACCTCTCTTCACTTGTCAATCACCTTGTCACTTCTCTCTTACATGATCCTATGGTGATCATTGGCTTAGGTTGGAGAGACTTGCATGGGAAAAACCCCTATGTTCGGCTACTAGCTAACCGAATGCCCTCATCATCTTTTCTCTTCCACTTTCTACTCCAATCCACAAGTGTCACTCCACTAAGCATGGCATGTACTAGATAAATTAGAATAAACATTATCTTAGTATTTTCCAAATATAACCCAATGATGCGAAAATTATATTACAAGATTTTACACTCAACCTTACCATTTACCCACTAGTCAACTCCTACCTAACAGTAATTTTCCATTCCCACCTACTAGTCGTAGTTGACTCACTATAGTTTTTCTATGGGTGACAAGTATCCAATGTGTGGGCTTGGTGGGTCATGAGTCAATCTCATGAGCTTGTGGGCTTGCTATTCCTTCCTATAGACAATAACTCATTCTAACTTTCAAGACTCCAATTTTAAGCTCATGCCCTTTTTCCTCACCTCTCAATATAATTAATTTAAATAAAATTAATTAACCACTGAATCAAAATAATTATTCAATTAAATAATACGGAATGAAAGTCTCGGGTCGTCACATATCCACTATTCTTACCCGAGGTCGAGCCATGTCTTATCCACCATTCTTCTCCGTGGTCGGGCCATGTCTTATCCACTATTTTTACTCGTGGTTTGGCCATATCTTATCCACTATTCTTACCCGTAGTTGGGTTATGCCACTATTCTTACCCGTAGTTGGGTCATGCCACTATTCTTACCCGTGATCGGGTCATAATTCTTAAAATCTTGTTCATTTCTTATTTTTAATGGGCGTTACGTATCGCCGTTCCCCTCATGACGTGACTAACTTATTCATATCTCTTATTCTTAGTTGTTCCTTTCTTATTCTTAGGAATGTTTCTCATGTACATGCCATGTCACTTTCTCTTAAAATTCATCACATACTAGAAAATGCATGTACCCTTAAACTTAACACATAATCATAAATATATGTTGGTAACATAAATCTTGCAACGTATCTTACACAAGCTATATGCTTACGTCACACATATATAATTCTCCTATATTGCAACTTCAACTTTTATTCCATTCAGAGCCCTGGATTTTAGCAAAATAGGGTATCTCTCTCAAGCCACATATTGAGCAAAAATCAAGCGAAGTCTCGGGTTGGAATTTGCTCGAGCAGAGTATCAAGCGAACATTAAGCAAACTGGGTATCTCGCTCGAGTAAGGTATCGAGCGAGATTCAAGCGAATTCTTGGGTTAAAACTCGCTCGAGCAGGACATCGAGTGAGTGTCAAGTGAAGTTTCGGGTTATACTTCGCTCGAACCAAACATCTAGCAAGAGTCAAGCAAGGGTTTACAGTTGTTCTTCACTCGATCCATGAGTCGAGCGAGGGTTGAGCGAAATCATGGCTCAAAGAGTTTTCAATCTAAAACATGTAATATTTTCACATAAATCTTATTTTTACTTATTAAAACATAAATTTATGTTCTTATAATTTATTAAGAGTTTAGAATATAAGAAGAACACCTTTTTGAAGTCCTCACATACTTTGTTCTGCCATTAAATCCCAATTTCGCCTTCTATATAGTTCTTATCTTTTAAAACTTAAAACACCAAAGTTGTAGAGATCTGTCTTATCTTTCCATAGACTCTTGAATAATTAAATTCTGACATCATACTAACAAGTTATGATTAATTTATTATAAAATGTTAAATCTGTCAACATAACCCCTCTTAAATCCGAAAGTTACTAGGGTTGATCTATCATTTTTCTTCCAAATCAAGATCTCATATTTTCACATAATATTCTTCATATAAAATCATATAATATATCTCTAAGATCTCATAATTTTTCTAGTATTTTATCATAGCAAAAACCACTCCAAAACTTAATAGGTTTCAATTTAACACATAAACTAAGATTAGGCTCAAATAAATATTAAACACGATCTAATCACCAAACCACTCATTCTATACTAAGATTAAGTTAATATATGCACTTAAAAGTTTCTCAAAAGCTTGAATGGATGATAGAACCAAGCTCTTGTAAGAATTCCTCAAGATCACACCATTAGCTCACTTAGGTGATGTTTGGATGTTCAAAGGTTTAGAGAGGTTTCTTATTTGGTTTTCTCTCCAAGTGGGCGTGTGTTCTACCTTCCAAAGAGAGTTATAAGACTTACCAATACATATTATAGGAGGGTGGTCGACCCTTTAGAGGAAAAGGAAAAGAAAGGATGGCTAAGGCAACCGGTTATGTCTTTGTTTGGGAGATGAGGTGTCATACCTCCTAAAATCAAATGATTACCTCTAATCCTCCAAGATCCTATGCCTTGAAACAAATATCATCATCCAATGGTTAATAATGAGATATTTTAGCAGCCAAAATTGATCAATGGTTGAGAAGAGAGCTTAGGAGATAAGGCATGAGGTGGCACTCACCTAACCATGCATGAACCAACTCATTCCAGCCCTCATCTGGTATGCCACGCCTCTTATTCCCTCTCCCATCCGATTTTGTCACATGTTACACTTTATAAGACACCACTTGACATGTTATAGAAGACCATTTCGAGATTTGGTTGGGATAACCTTGGTTTGTAACTCACTTAGTTAGATTTGGACAGATTCAGATAGATTTCTTTCTCTCATGTTACTTCATGTCTTTGGGTCAACTAAAGCTTTTACATTACTTCTTATCCTCATTCTACATACTCCTACACATATAAAGACCTCAGAAGAATTTATATCCAATCACAATTTTCTTCACATGGCATATAGGATAATTCATCTAAGTCGGTTATCAACTGGATTCAATCCAAGGCCGTCCACTTTACACAAGATTTAATCCTTGATCCATTCTTTATCTTCAAAAATCCAAAACATAAAAGTTCTAGATATACTTCTTAAGATTCTATAGGAACTAGAATCACTTCATTCTGAGCTCATATGATCAAGTTATAATTTTTCCACTAAAAGTCGACAGATAAGCCCGAGAATACCAATCCGAGCACACTAAGTGTTTGGTAGATATTCCTTCTTATTTCACATGAAAGTCCCTAGATAAAATCTCTTCATTTTCCACATATATACACACTTGTCCATATCTTAGGCTAATTGATAAAAATAACCAAAGACTTAATCTTATCCAAAATCTTTAGTCAACTTCAAAGTCAATGCCTATCTATCTCCAATCCAGATCTTCCACTTCAATCTCAATATCATATTTTCTTAAGTCCATATCTCTTAAACCTCAAAACATAATAGTTGTCGATATTCGTCTTAGAGTTTTATAGCTTTTTGAATCACTCAAATCCGATATCACATGAGTAAGTTATGGCTATTTTATTAAAAGACGTCAAATCTCTCCCCGTATCTCGCTCGAGCCAGACATCAAGCGAGAGTCGAGCGAGATCTCGGATTATGCATTTTTTCTACATAAAACAAGCCACCATTGTACCCAATCCTACTCCTAACCTTCCAATATACATTTATAAATATTCTCTTTATTATATTTATTCTTTATTTGATCAACCTTCAATGATTATGCCACATATGAAATTTAAACGGATATTTAAAAAATTTGGCTTATGACAAAAACACATCACAAGAACATACCTTACATATCCATGCAAATACGTCACATAAATTCATAACGTCAAAACTTAACGAATGGTACATAAAAATAAAATATTATTAAACTAAGGTTGGCTGAATATCATAGAGAACTAAATCTTATTTATTTATTTATTTAGCTTATTCAACTCAAGCCAAAATTTATATATTCAATCTATCAAGCTTTCCTTATTTTTCAACAATCAATTAAAGCATATTTATTTGTTTTCTTGAATATATTTTTAATAATTTTTAGCATAATAATTCTTGAAAATCTTCAAATTAAATTGTAGTTTATAAGCTTACCATACTTAAAAAAAATCTCATTCAAATAATTCACTAAAAAATTGGAATAAAGAAATACACCTCTTTTTAAAGTCCATACCTACTCTATTTTGCCACTTCGAGTCCAATTTTGCCCTTTATAGAATTCTTATTTCTCAAAAATTAAGACAAAAAAGTTTTAGATCTCTGTCGTAGCTTTCCATATCCTTTTGAATCATTCAATTACAACATCTCACTAACAAGTGATAACCATTTTACCATAAGTTGTTAAATCTGTCAACATTAACCCTTTTCAATCCGAAAGTTGCTAAGGTTGATTTATCATTTTTTTTTCAATTCAAGACCTCATATTTTCACATAATAATTTTAATATATAATCATAAAATATATTCCTAAGATTCTAAAATTTTTCTTAGCATTTTTTCATAAGAAAAACCACTCCATAAGTCAATAGCTTTCAATCTACTACATAAGCAATACATAAGCACCAAACAAGTATCAAATTAAATCTATAAATTAATCTACTTATACTACACCAAGATTATGTTAAGTAGTACACTTACAAATTTTTCCAAAGCTGATTAGTATGATTTTGCACCACCCTTTTCTCCAAGGCTCCTACTTGGCTTCCTTTTGATGTGTATGTGTTGTGAGTGAGATTTCTTGTATTTTCTTAGTTTTCTCTCAAGGTGACCATATGACCTCTATAAAATGAAACAAAGGGAAAATAATTTTTTGTCTATTTATAGGGGTAAAAATGTGCTAGAGGGCTTGAGAAAGGGAGGGTTGTCTCAGCAACCCCCTTAGCCAAGTGGTGAAGTGCCCCCCCCCCCCTAAATGCAAGACCTCATGATCACCCCTACTTCTAATGATCTTCCAAGATTTTCAACCCATGGATAAGCTTAATCTACTTCTAAAATAATCTAGGTCAATGGTTCAAATAATTACAACACATAGGTAAAAAAAAAAATAAAACAAAATCTTAGCATATCCAAGACTAGATCAAACTGGCCACTTGGCCTCCCCCTTGCACCCCACAGTTTCTAGACCATTTCTTTACCTTTTTCCACTTGTTCCAGATCTCTTTGACACCCTTAAAATGTTTTGTAAGAATCCCCTTAAGGCTTGGTTGGCTATTGGTTAAGAATAGAGTGGTAACTTGGTTGATTTGGTTGGTTCTACACCAATCAGATTTGTTCTTACTTCTCCCATGGTTATACACAGATTTTCCTTCTAGAAATTCTTCCACCATAAATTAAAAACATTTTTAAACATATCTAGAAGATAGAAAGGTCGAGAAACAATCAAATTCTAGCTTTTAAAGTAGGTCGGTGGTGTGATTCATTTTCGGGCTTCAGTTTACGCTCATTTGGGATCAGTCCACTTCTAGCCCAAATAACCCATTGATCCACTTTAATTTTTCAAAAACTAAAAACATGAGAGTTTTAATATTCCTCTTAAAATTCTATAGGATTTTGAATCACCTTATTCTAAGATCAATAGAGAGAGATATTCTTAATTTACCGAAACACGTCAAAACCACTCGAGAACATCCAATCTGAATTCTCCATTTATTTTCCTTTGTTTTCTTAACTACAAAGGTTTCTAGATGAATTCTTATCAACTTTCCACATGTTCCCACACATGTCAAGATCTCAGAAGTTTCGTTTCCAATCACAATTTTCGTCACATGGCTGAACATAAGACAACTCATCTAAGTCGGTTACCAGTTGGCTCCTATTCCCGTCCGTCTATTTTATACCAGATTTAGTTCTTGATACATTCCTTATCTTTAAAAATATAAAAAATAAAAGTGCTAGATCTCTGATGAGTGCACAAAAATGCACTCTAAATACTCTATTTAAATGCTAAAGGAAATGAGAAAATAATGAATATAACTCATGTTATTAAAATTAATAGTCATTTATTTTGAGATAGATATAAGCATGATTTAATATATTGATGAGAATATAAAATGCCATATTTTTTTCTCTTTTAATGTTTAATATTTTATTCTTATTTGATGCCTAAATATACTCATTATTCTTACATTTTGATTTAGGACACAAATAGAGACATTAGGAGCAAATGAAGATAATTGTGGAATTTTAGACAACTCTGACGTCTTTTCGTAATATGGGCATAACTCTCTCATCCAATCTCCGATTGAGCTGATTCAAGATGATATAG
Source organism: Platycarya strobilacea (assembly GCA_036898215.1). Classification (NCBI taxonomy): domain Eukaryota; kingdom Viridiplantae; phylum Streptophyta; class Magnoliopsida; order Fagales; family Juglandaceae; genus Platycarya; species Platycarya strobilacea. Next base: position 15,748,531 of record CM072557.1, read on the forward strand.
AACCGTAAGAGAAATATATATAATTTTTATGTTTTATGTTTTAAGAGATATCCGCTCAATCTAAGACAAAATCGACCATAAAGTGGACGCACCTGCACTTGACGTTCCTGGATATTTTTCAGCCACTTGCATCAAATCCAAATGTCATCATAATATTTTCCAGCAAGCACTCCTACACCAACTTGAAAATTCAATGATCAATTCATATGCAAGATGAAGTACACTCAAGTTTCTTTAAGACAAATTATTTGACCACAAGATATTAAGTCATACAAGACAACTAATGGATAGAGAAGCAAAATTGAAACACTCAACCTACAAGCAAAATCCAGCTCATGCATAGTGGAAAAACAAATGATCAAAATGACAAGTCACAAATCACTTGGATTCAAGAATGGCACATGGCAAAACAAGTTGAAATTGTGATGATTTTGTCATGACAACTTGCATGAAGGATGCTTATAAATAGAAGGGAGAGGTATGTGTTCTAAGACCATACTTAGTGTGCTTGGATACCTTGGAAGAGATATTATTTTTGAGAGTTTGAGAAAAGAAAAGAAAAATCAAAGAAGAGAGAAGAAAATAATGGTTGGCTCTTCCATATTATCCCTTAAAGAATTTTTGTTGCTTATTTTCAATATGTGTAACTAATTTTCTAGTAGAGTTAGGGATGAATTTGTATATATAATGGTATTTGTAATTGCTTTTTATTCATATATGTGTTCTTCAAATATTAAACTCTTTTGTTTAGTCATTCGAAATTTATTATAAATGTTTTCGTCACCAAATAATCTTATAATTTATTTCATTTATAGATTCAGTCATGCTTTTTCTATTGAATGCAATAATCTTTTGATTATATTTGGTTCAATTGGTTATCTATTTTAATTTAATTCTCTACTGCAATATTACTCTACGAGTATATTGTAGACGTTGAATTTCCTTAATATCGATAACAATTTCTGTTCTTATATTACGACGAATGGTTTGTCGAAAAATTACATTTGATTTAAATCTAGTTATTAATGTTTTATTTTTCGATTGAAAATTTAGACATAGAATTTTCAATTGAGTTATTAATTAATCGAAAATAATTAAAATACCAATTATATACAAAGGATTCCCGATGCTCTACTTTTCATCTCATTTTTATACTGTTCAAATTACTCATTTAGTTTTAATTTACGTCACAGTTTAAAATTTACTTTTCTCACTCATCTAAATCTTTTTGTTAATTTCGTTATTGTTCTTCAATTTCTCAATCCATCTCCCTGTAGAATCGACACCCCAAAACTATACTGCAAACGGTCGCGTTATTCTTTGGGCGTAATCAATCTCTGTCTTAAGGTTCTATATAAACTCAAATCAATTCATTCGAAACTCATATGACCAAGTTATGATTTTTATACTGAAATTCGACAGATAAGCCCGAGAGCACCAATTCGGGTACACTAAGTGTTTGATAAATGATCCCTCTTGTTTTACACGAAACTTACTAAACAAAATCTTCGCATTTGACATATTTCTATACACTTGTTATGATCTTAGGATAATTTAAAAAATAATCCAAAAAATTAATCTTAATCAAAGTCACTAGTCAACTTAAAGTCAATGTCTATATATCCAATTCAGATCTACTACTTCAATCTCAATTTAGTATTTGATTAAGTCCATTTCTCTTAAAACTAAAAACATAATAATTGTATATATTCCTTTGAGCGTTTCAAATCATCTTGAATCATCTCAATCTGACATAAAATGAGTAAATTATGTCTATATTATTAAAGAACGTTGAAACTATTTAAATTTGCTTAATCCAAAAATATCATAGGGTATATTCTTTACACATTCTTCTTGACTTCCTTTGAAAATTTCCTTCAAATATCAATAAAAGGCTCATAAAAACTATATACATATATCTAAAATTTCAAAAGTTCCCTAAAATAATCTTTAAAAAATATGAACATTAAAAGAATACTTAAGAATTCGGGTTATCACAAATAATCAATTGGTTAAGGAGGAAAGTGATCAAGTTGTCTATGAAGAATATCTCCCTTTTGAAGGTATTAAATACACTCAAAGGGGTACTTAGATATTGACTTCTCCAATTAAAAAATATAATACTTTAAAAGAATTTAAAAATACAAAAAAATTTATCCAACAAAACAATTATACTAATTTATATTTAAAAACTATGGGTAAACAATTAGAAAGAACTGAATCTCAATTATCTCCTGTTAATCCTATTGTTAAATAATCAAAAGAAATACCATTAATTGTTCCTCATGAGATTCTCTCTCACTTAAAAAAAAACTTTTTCAAAAAGTAAAAATGATTTGTTAGAAAAAATCTCTAATAAATTAAAAAAATTAAATATTACTAATACCGATTCTCGTTCAAAACAACTTCTTGTTAATGTATTAAGTAAGTCAGATTCACCTGCTATATCAGACTCAAAGAATAGTAATATTGAAAGACAATTTAATGATATGGATCTGCAAGTAAATAAGAATATTAAAGGTGATTATGTCACTTAATACTCTAATAGAGATTCTAAAAAACATGTTTCTGTTAGTTGTAATTGCTATCCAAAACCAACCCCATCGGATATACAATTCAAAGAAAGAGAGCATAGAGTAAGATTTGCTTTTTCGCCATATGTGTTATATGAATGGAATATAGACATATAACCAAAATATGAAATATTGAATCATTTTCAAGAAATGATTATGGTTGCTAATGTCTATAAAATAAGTGGAAAGACAAATCATCAAGTTGCTCATATATTTGTTACAGGCTTTACTGGCTATTAAAAGGATGGTAGGATCATTATGTTTCAAATGGACAAAGAACCATGATATTAACTTATTATAATCATGATAAAAGATTACAAATTATTAAAACAAAAGATGGCCAATCAATAGAAGATGTTGTTAATACTTTAGTATTCTTATGTAACACTTCGTTCCCAAATATAACATTTTAAAATTATTTTAGGAAGTCAATGTGCTATTAAAATTTCTCCAAAATGTACCAAATACGAACATTTTTATAATAAACAAAACAATCTTTATAAAATTTAAAGGGAGTCAGCAAAAACATTTATTCAAAAATATTGAAATTTCATGTGTTTAAAAAAGATATTTTATTCACTGAAAATCAAAAATTTACAACTAATACATTGTCTAGGCCTCTGTATCGCCTCCCTGAGTTAAATCCCGCCTGCTGTGCATCCTAATCATCTAGGATATTTTTTGAAAGAAAACATAGAAATATATAAATAAAAATAAAATGAATTGAATACTCAATAAGTAACACATCATACAGTGAAAATAATAATCATCGGTTTTCATGTATACTCATAGATACATACATAGTAACATGAACATGATCTTTTCATAAATGTTGGAAACATGATCTTTTCATAATCATATCATATCATAAACCGTTACACACTATTGGCCAACGTGAGTTAGAGTTAGCAAATCCAAAATAAATATGATTCAGCTCGTGACCACAGATTGTGGAATTCATACATAAGGAATACATACTGGGTGCACTGTCAGCATGTACGACCTGATAATGCAATATGTCCATACATAGGTACCGATTTCATATCATACATAGGCCACTTACATATCTTATCATTCATATCATACTTGTCATAATATAGATTTCACAAGAAATGACATATTTTTCATAAATGTTATGATGTATGCTTCCTCACAGAATTCATGATCTTTATAAATAATTTTATGCATACTCTCACATAAAGTCATGATTTTTCATAAATAATTTTAATGCATAAAACATGAGATTTCATAATATCTTAATAAAAAACTTTTTCATAAATCATGCATGGATTTTCATAGTTTTTTTTTCGTGAGTGGGGTACATAAAAAGAGGTTTCTAATGATGGCCATACATATATAATATTTTTTATAAAACATGTTTACCGTACATGCGTGAAGTGTATGATCATGCTGCTTATCTCTTGGCACTACTTCTCGATTTCACCTCATAGCTCGTAACCTATATGAGACAATAATTGTCACTAATTTACTAGATAAATGTGTCATAACCTTCTAATTACATAAAATCATAACAAATAAATAATTTAATAAAATATTAAAATATACTTTAAAAGTACTTTAAAAACTTTAGTACTTTGTAAGAAATAAATATTTTTGGTCTCATACAAAATTTAAAACACAAGTCCTATAAAATAAGCCCAGTCAATTAAAGAAAATAGTTCCTAAAATATTGGAGTCAGGCTCAACGATTTGAAATCACAAGCCCATAGACCCAGCACAAGAAGGTACTAGACCGAATGGACCTAGGATCCACGCCCACTTAAAAATAGATGTAAAAGCCCTAAGGTTTGAGAAAGAAGCAGAGGGTTCGACTAGAGTAAAAAGGGTTATAAAGGTAATTATAAAATTTAGTGAAGGGCTTTTTTGGGAAGGTCAAAACAACACAATTTAAAACATGCTTAAAGGCTAAAATTAGAAACTAAGGTCTGCAACATGAGACCATGACTCGTGCGACAACAAGGGAGGCACTCACCAAGGTTCATGGCAGCAACTAGGCTTTGCCGGAGGAGGTCGGTGACGTCACTAGAAGTTCTCTGGGGAAGGTAGTGCGACGCAATGAGAGAGAAACGGAGTAGAGAGAGCAACTGAAGCTGAGAATAGCAGAGATGGAGGAGGGTGGCTAATAGCAAGGGCTTAACAGAAGGAGTGGGTGCAACAAAAAAAGAGTGGTTGACAATTTTAGTGCAGGTGGAAGTGATGCTCCGACGTGGGTGTGGCTGAGGTGAAGGAAAGGTGGATGCTCTGTTTCGGGTGAGCTAAAATAGAGGTGTTTATGGTTTCGTAGTGGTAGTGATAAGGCAGAAGTGCTGCACGGTGGATGCTTATGTGTAGTGGGCTTCTCAGGGTGGTGCAAGCGGCGGTTTGCATTGGTCGTGCATTGGACAATGCAGTGGTTGAGGGGAGGCCATGAGATTGCACTTTGTGGGAGGTTTCGATCTGTGCAGCGTGAGAGGAGATGGCTGATCGTGTGGTTGTTCGTGGCTGGGCTACTGGGCGATGGTGGCGTTTTATCATGTGTTGTTGGCGGGAGGTTTCATGGTGAGTGGATTTCACGGTGAAGAGAGGCGGCAGCTTGGATTCGTGGTCTGTGGAGGGTGGTGGCAACCAAAGTTTTCTTCATGCATGTAGAGCTGGAAAATGTGACTATTTATAGATGATTGACAACTTAAAGGAACCGGCCTAGAGGATAAACAGTATAGGGAGAGACATGCATGGAAAGTGGAATTTGAGTTTGAAGTGTTTGAAATTAAATTTGAAATCTGAGAGGATACGGTTTGAAGTAGAGAGTTAGTTTTGATTTAAGAACCTTTATTCAATTTTTTTTTAATAAAGATAAGAGATATATATGGGAGAGTTGATAAGGTGAAGGAACTCAATTAAAAACAAATCTTATCTTAAAATATATTTCAAAATAATAATAATAATAATAATAATAATAATAAGTTTGAAAATTAACTCTAATTTTAGGGTTGGGATGTTACATATTACTTGCTAAACATTTTGTTGAGGATCCTATCCAGTTTAAAGAAAGAACTAGTGATCTATAATTAACTTAAAATATCCTCAATTATCTAATTTTCATTGGTATAAAGATGTATTTTTAACTAAAGTTATGATTAGAAATGACTGTCAATAGCCGTATTAGAAGAAAAAATTCATACCCAGACTCTCCTATTACTTCACCCAAAATGTACGAGAATCATTAACTGGTTCAGATAATACAATTGATTTTAATAATCTCACTTATGGAGATAATATAACTACAATTAATAGAACTAGTTTAATTATGTGTAATGATTTAAGACTAAAAAATCAAATGGAAAAAGAAAAGAAATATGATAGAAAAGAATTAGATACCTTTTGTGAACAGTTTGGTTATGCCCCATTACTTCCTCCATCTAAAGAAATAACAAAGAAAAGAAATTTATAAGAATTATTCTAACAAGAAGAGAAAGTATAAAACACCATATAAAAAGACAAAAGATAAACAAACATATAAAAAACCATTTAAAAGAAGTATAATAAAAAGAAAAAATCAATTACTTGTTATAAATGTGGAAAAATATGACATTATAAGTCAAATTGTAAAGTTAAACAACAAATTGATGAACTAGACATACCTGAAACTTTAAAAGAACAATTACTATATATTTTTGTAACAACGACAAGTGAAGAAGAGGAAGATAGTTCTTCTAAAGAAATTTATCAATTAAATGAATCTAGTATCTCGGAACAATCTTTTGACAATGAATCGAAAGATGAAGTCCATATTTGTAATTCTCTGGACCAAAATAATTGTATTTGTAAGAAAACCATTAATGTTCTTACAAAACATGAAGATATTATTTTAGAATTAATAGATAAAATTAATGACCCACGTGAAAGAAGAAACTATTTAAAAGGTTAAAGAATACATTTACTAATAATAATATTTCTATTGATTATGCTAATAAAATACCAAAACCTTATAATTTCTCTAAGATAGTAAAAAGATTCAAATCAGAAAAGTAAAAGATTACTTGACAAGATTTACAACAAAAGATTAATGAAATAAAAGAAGTAAAAAATTAAAAACTTCTGATATTAAACTAGAAGTTTCAAATGAACAATTATTACAAGAGATTATATTATTAAAATTACAAAAAAAAATTATAATAATAATAATAATAATAATAATAATAATAATAATAATAATAATAATAATAATAATAATAATAATAATCATCCCCCAAACAAGGAGCAAGGAGAAGGTTGAATGGTAGTTGCTAATGATGCAACAAAATTTTTATAAACATTCCTAACAAAATAATATTTTCAAAAATGGTATATTGAAGTAACAATTTCTATTAACAAAGAGTTTTCTTTTACAACAATTGCTTTACTAGACACTGGAGTAAATTTAAATTGCATCCAAGAAGAATTAATACCTTCTAAATATTTTGAAAAAAATAAGAGAAACATTATCTCAAGCTAACGGAATGAAATTAAATATAAATTATAAATTATCTAATACACATGTAAGTAATAAGAGAATCTATTTTAAAACGACATTTATTTTAGTAAAAACATTAACACTAGGTAATATTAGAAAACTCATTTCTCACGTTACAATATCTATTCTTTGTAACAGAAAAAGGAATTTCTACAAATATTCTTGGGCATGAAATTTGTTTTAAATTTCTATACCCTCCTAACTCAAAAGAAATTAATTTATCAAAAGAAATATCATTAACTAGAGAAATTAATCTATTAACAAAAAATAAGATTAAGAGAAAAGAAAACCAAATAAATTTATTATAACAAATAATTAAAATATAAAAGAATAGAAAAACAATTGAAAGATCCATTATTAAATAAAAAAATAAATAATTTTAAAAATATTATTGAAAAATAAATATGTTCTAACTTGCTAAATGCTTTTTGGAATATAAAATAACATATAGTTGCATTACCATATGAAAAAAACTTTTCTGAGAAAAATATTTCTGCTAAAGCTAGACTGATCTAGATGAATAATGAATTATTAGAACTTCGTAAAAAGGAGATCAATAATCTATTAGAAAAATGATTAATAAGAAAAATTACGTCACCATGGAGTTGTGCCGCTTTTTATATACAAAAGTAAGCAGAATTAGAAAAATGAGTTCTTCGATTGGTTATTAATTATAAACCATTAAATAAAGTATTGTAATAGATTAGATATCCGATTCCTAATAAAAATGATTTATTATATCATCTTTATGATGTTATAGTCTTCTCTAAATTTGATATGAAAAGTGGATTTTGGACAATTCAAATTGGTGAAAAAGATCGAATATAAAACAACATTTACTATCCTATTTGGGCATTATGAATGGAATGTCATGCCTTTTAGATTAAAAAATATACCTAGTGAGTTTCAAAATATTATAAATGAAATATTTAATCTTTTTTCTCACTTTTCTATAGTTTATATAGATGATGTATTAATTTTCTCTTCATCTATAGACAACACTGGAAATATCTGAATATATTTGTTCAAATCATTAAACATAATGGATTAGGTATTTCAGCACCAAAAATAAATTTATTCCAAGATAAAATTAGGTTTCTTGGACATGATATATATCAAGGAACTATTATACCGATTATTAGGGCAATAGAGTTTGCTAATAAATTTACAGATGAAATAAAAGATAAGCAACATTTACGAAGGATTTTTGAAAGCCTCAATTATGTTGTAGGTTTTTATCAATCTTTCGAACAAATATGCAAACCATTATTTAAAAGATTAAAGAAGAATCCACCTCCATGGATAGAGAAACATACAAAAATTATAAGGCATATTAAGTCTCATGTTAAGAGATTACCATGTCTAGGAATTCCTTTTCATACTCTTAAAAGAGTTGAAACAAAGGCTCCCGATCTTAGTTATGGAAGAATTATGAAATAAAAATTATCATCAGATATCGAGCAAATTATTCGTTTCCATTCAGGATGTTGGAATCCTACACAGAAAAATTACAGTACTATTAAAAAGGAAATTTTAGCCATTGTATTATGTATTATCAAATTTTAAGATGATTTATTAAATCAAAAGTTTTTACTACGAATAGATTGTAAATCAGAAAAAGAAATTTTGATTGAAGATGTGAAAAACCTGGCTGCTAAGCAAATATTTGCCAGATGACAATCTATTAAATATTTTTTATTTTGATATTGAACATGTTAAAAGAGATTCTAATTCTCTTTCTGATTTCCTATCTCAAGAATTCTTATTGGGAAAATCATGTCTTCCCTAAAATCAATTGTGAAATCCAAATCTTCTTATGCTTGTCCGCCATCTCCTCTCTACCTTTCTCCCTGTCCTTCTACAACTCTGATTATGCCCAAAGAATAACGCAGTCGTTTGCAGTATAGTTTTGGGGTGTCGATTCCACAGGGAGATGGATTGAGAAATTGAAAAATAGTAACGAAATTAACAAAAAGATTTAGAAGAGTGTGAAAAATGATTTTTGAAATTGACATAAATTAAAACTAAATGAGTAGTTTGAAAAGTATAAAAATGAGATGAAAAGTAGAGCATTATGAATCCTTTGTATATAATCGGTATTTTAATTATTTTCGATTCATTAATAACTCAATTGAAGATTCTATGTCCAAATTTTTAATCGGAATATAAAACATTAATAACCAGATTTAAATCATATGTAATCTTTCGAAAAATCATTCGTCGCAATATAAGAACATGAATTGTTATCGATATTACGGAAATTCAACGTCGACAATATACTCATAGAGTAATATTGCAGCAGAGAATTAAATTAATATAGATAACTAATTGAACCAAAAATAATCAAAGGATTATTCCATTCAATAGAAAAAACATGACTGAATCTATTAATGAAATAAATTCTAAAATTATTCGGTAACGAAAATATTTATAATAAATTTCGAATGACTAAACAAAAGAGTTTAATATTTAAAACTCACATATATAAATTAAAAACAATTACAAATACCATCATATATAAAAATTCATCCCTAACTCTACTAGAGAATTTAGTTATACATATTGAAAATATGTAACAAAAATTCTTTTAAGGAAACTATGATAGAACCGGCCATGTTTTCTCTTCTTTTTTGGTTTTTCTTTTCTTTTCTCAAGCTCTCTAAAATGGTTCTTCAAACCTCCAAGCACACTCCTTAGCTCTTACTTTGGATCCATATATATAAACATTTCCATCCAAGTTTCCTAACTAAAATCATAATTAGACATAACTAGTTTTATTCATGTACCAATTGATGTCCAATATGTGGCTTGAAGAAATAATCTAAAGTCATGTAATTTTATGATTGAGCCGTAGGCTATGTGAGTATTTCTTTGATTGTGTGGTTCTTCTCTTATTTGTTGTAAGTTTAATTCTATGATAAAGTGCCATGTGTTGCTTTGCATGCATGTGAAACAAAAATCAAAGATTAAAAAGGTAGAGTGCCGTGCATCATTTTGTTTCTTCCCCATTTATTTCGGTTATGTTTCCATGTGTTGCTTTAATTGATTGCATTTAGATGGAATTGAATTGTAATGGATGTAGGCGCCAACTTATACTTCAATTGAATTGATCATGTCGATTTGGATACTTTGGAAACACTGAATGGTTTTGGCACTTTGAAATGTCGTGTATGTCTTTGTTTCCTCCCTTGTGTTGTCATGTGTTGATTTCAAGTGTTTGCAATTAGATAGAGGTGAATTAGAATGGAAGTAGGCGCCGGTTTATGCTTTAATTGGAATGATCATGTTGGTTAGGATACTTTGGAAGCACCGAATGGTTTTGGCACTTTGAAGTGCCGTGTATGTCTTTGCTTCCTCCCTTGTGTTTCCATGTGTTAGCTTCCTGTCATTTCAACTTGTGGCTTGGAGATTTGTCTTGTTTTAAGTAGTTGCCATTGCTCTTGAGTTCCAACTTTTATTTAATTATTTTGTTATCTTGCTCTTCAATCTATTTTGGCAGTATGCATTTAGGAGGTTAGTGCCAGCTTTGTATTTAATTTCCACTTCTTTTTGTTGCCATGTTTTGCTCCTATCTTGCTTGCCTCCTCTTCATTTCTTTGGTCAAATATTTCAGCTCCAATCTATGTTGTCATGTAAAGCCTTGTGGATGGCTGAATATGATGAATGGAGGATTGAAGAAGTGCTGTGTGTATCCCTGTTGAATTTCAGCTATGTGTGGCAATGTACGTGGCTGTGTGGTGGCTGCTTTGCTTCTCTAATTGTTTGCCACGTGTTACTTTGCTTCCTCTTAATTTCTTTCGGCTGAAATGATTTTTTGAGTTGTCGGTTTCATGAATTCCTTTTGTTGTTTATCAATTTCTCAAGGTGCCGTGTCTTTACTTTTCATCTTGGCATGCTTTGATCAATTGTCTTAATTCTTCATGCAGCTTATAATCCTCTTAATAAGTTGACTTTGCGCTCTACTTGCTTTTTCTTCTCAAATTTTTCCATGCACTAAGTTCAATTAAGAAGTGTATGAGGTAAAATGCTCCATGAAAATGTGGCAATTTAATTGAGTTGTCACCTACCTCATATAGCCAACTAGAAAATAAACTAAAACAATTAATAAACTTAGCTCTTTAAAATGCAAGGAAATTTAAATGGCCTAATTGTAAGGTGGAAATTCACGGGACCTATTTAATGAATTAAACTCATGTGTTTCTATTTGTATTTATTTGAGACTTAAATATATTAAATCATGCTCATATCCATCTCAAGATAAATAACTATTAAATTAAATAAAATGAGTTATGTCATTATTTTTTCTTTTCTTTTAACATTTAAATAGGGTATTTAGAATACATTTTTGTGCACTCATCAAACTCTAAAACCTTACACAGTATTAAGAACATTACCATCACCCATTAGGCCATCCCATAATCAATTTTCACCATTAGCCTCTTCTAAATTACCAACTTATTCTAAAGCAGTCTCCCCTTCTTCCTCATCTCCTCCTTCTCAGATTATTAATCCTTCCCTCTTATCTTAACCTTCTTCATCTTCTATAATTATTAAATTCCATTGGCATATTGTTTTTGTGACAACTTGAAATTTTTACTCTATTTTACCTATTTATTATAAAGATAATTTTGGAGTTTTTAATTATTTAAGAGATTGTGGTTCGGGCATGAGCTTGAACCTTGGAGGCATGACTTGTGTATTGGTCCTAAATGGAGTGGCAATGCCATAAGCCCATAGGAAAGATGCATGGCCGACCAAACCCAATGTAGTGGGACACTTAGCACACTTAGAAGAGTCCACTTTAGTCTTTAAAGACTGGTAGGTTTGAGGGAGAAAGAACTTGTGAATGGAAGGTTTGAATAATTGTTTTCTCAGGAGAGTTTGTGATTGAGACAAGTAGAGAATTTCCACCTTTTGAAAATGCAAGTTTCAGGTGGCTTAAGGGGGGAGCTAGCCGACCCCTTTGTTGCTCCCAATGAACCCAATCTTGAGATAAGATCTTGGAGAAAGATTTGGTAAGGGGATTGACAAGTGACTAGAGGGATATGGCATCATTGGATAGAGAAAGGGAGGCTTGAGTAAGAGAGAGTTTCAGTAGGCTCCAAAGATGGTATGGCAGAACCCTTCATTTGAGTTTCCCCAAGAGTTTTTCCAAATCTAAGTGAATGACAAGTGATGGATCTTGTAAGAGTGATGTGAAAAGTGACATGTCAAAAGGGGGCATCGTTGGAGAGAAGAAATGATGGCTTGAGGCAAAGGGAAGATTTGGGTGATGCATGGGAAGTGCTAGCTGACTTTGCCATTTATAATCTTGCAATGTATTTCCAAATCTAGGTGATCATGACATGTAAGATTGTATAAGGGAGTGTAAGCCATGTGTGTGTAAAAATGATTAATTTGTGAAATGATTGGTGGATTACTTGTAAGGAGAGAAACTTTGGAGGAAAGATAAGCTTCGATGGAGAGAGGCCAAGCCTTGGCTGACTAATGCATGGTACATTTCCCAAGTTTATGCCTCAAATTGCTTGTGAATGAATTGTGAGGTGATAAGTGATAGGATGATGTGTGACTTGATAGAGGAATAATGCGATTCTCACCCTAAAAGGCGCAGGCCATAGTCGGATTTGGGAAGAAGAAATCTCATCCTAGTACATACTAAACTTAGGCATCATTTGCTCTAGAGATGGGAGTCCACCAAGGGTCAATCAACCCATCTTGTGTAATTCATAGGCCTAGGGTCATGGAGTGCCTAGAGACACCCTATTGGCCCAATGGCCTTGTTCTCTTTCCCATCCCTTTTGCCTTCCTTCCTCCCTACATCTCTCGGCAACCTCACATTTCTCTTTTCCCTTCACTTTCTCTTGTGCTCCTCCACCATCCAAGCACCAAATTCCCTAAGCTAAGTTTGAGTTTTGCTAAGTTTCTTTGAGTGGAAGCATCCTTTGGAAAGGTAAGCTAATCCTTAAGTCATTTCATGCATAGGATCTTAGGTTTTAATCACACACACCAAACATCATGTTCTTGTTATTTTCTCTTTGGCTATATGCTTATAGTTTTATTTTAATCTTATTATTTTCATATTTTTTTCAGAACTATTCTTATCTACACTTGGAGTATTGAAAGTTCATCTTTATCTTACCTTTAGCATTCCATGTATATGTTTAAAGTGAATGTGGTTGTATTGTTTGTTGAATGCTTGGTGATGCTAGGCTAGTTATTTGAAGAAGTGTCTTGTATATTTAGTTGCAAAATCCATGTTTAGCAATGATATTATTTTTAGGCTTGAAGTTTATATTATAATGATGAATATAGTTATTTTGTTACAAAGGAACATAAAGAATATTTATATAGTATTTGGTGACAAATGCATGTATAACCATGATAAGGTTTTTGGGTTGAAAAGATTGGCTTGATGTATATATATATTTCGGCTTTGAAGGTTTTAGAGTTAAGATTTTTAATACTTAGGTTAAGATTTTTAATACTCAACTATTCCTTCATGAGATGACTTTGTATTGGTTGTTTGGGTAATATAGAAACATAAAATTTGGAGAATCTATTAGCTTAAGTTTCGAATTTCTTATGTGGAATCAAGTGTAATAATTATGTTGGTAACAAGTGATTAAAATGTTTAGATTAAGGGCTTTAGGGTTTCGGTCAAGCTCTTTTGGGTGGTGATCAAGTTACCTAACTATTTTATTAAGATATGTTAAGTAAATAGAAAATGCAAGATGAAGAAAGCACTAGGTATGGTGCCTAGGAAGGTCTCAACCTAACCCTTAGGGGTGAGGGCCGAGCACTTGTGTTCCTTTTGAATAAATTATTTGCATGTCTCTATAAATATTGATGATTTCATGAAGTGATTTGGTTGGAAATGAAGATGATCATGTATGAGCCCTACATTTAGCATGAAGAGTTTCGTATCACATGCATGAAGCATAAAGTTATGATTTTAAGTCAACACGTATTTTCAGATTTAAAAAAAAAAAGAAAGAGTTAAGTTTTTATAAAAACCCCAAAAGCTGGGACTAAAACTCTCTGTTCATTCAAGAGTGGTTAAAGTCGAGTAAAAAACCCTTGAGTCGACGAAGAATTATCGGCGGACCATGTATGGCTCCAAAAGGAGTTTGGAGCGTGGTTGCACCTAAAACTAGTGGGTGTCCAAGGATGGTAAAGGCATTTCACCCTGCCGTTATAAGAATAATGATGTAGTCATTCGGTTTGAGTGGTCACCGAGTGATGAAGAGCAGATAATGTAGTTATCCTGATGATGAGTGCGTGAAAGTGTATTCTAAATATCCTAATATTTAATTAATTTGCAAAAAATGAGAATATAAATAATTAGATTTCACTTATATTATTGAATTGGATTTCTATTTCCATAAAGATGTTTTTAAACATTATTTGTCTTTTTTTTTAATTTTATTTTTATTTCTTCATCTTATTTTGCTGGCCCACAATTACACAACATTATATATATATATATATATATATATGTTTGGGGGAGAGTGCCGCGTACTCGAATAGAGATGAAATTTCCATGGCCGCCTGCTGTGTCTTTTCCTTGAGATTTTTGTTGTCCATTCTTTTCCGAATAATCATAGAGTTTACTCCGTTTATAAATTAAGTCACACTTTTTCTATTGAATGGTTAGATCTTTAATTATGTTTGGATCAATTGATTATCTGTATTGATTTAAATCTCTACTGCAATATCGCTCCTTAAGTATATTGTCGTCGTTGGATTTTCTCAATGTGGATACCAATTTATATGATTTAAAAGTGATGAATAATTTTTCAAAGGGTTACATTTGGTTTAGTCTTGGTTTATAATTCTATATCTTCCGATTGAGAATTATGGAATTGAATTTTCAATTGAGTTATCACTAAATTAAGAATAATTAAAATAGCAGATATGTGTAAGGGACTTCCGAAACTTTACTGTTCGTCAACTTTAATTACTTTTTCTGTTAATCACTTTGTTTAATTTTCATTTTCATTTAAAATCAATTTCTATTCTTTCATTAATCAGTTAATATTTTTTTTTTGTTATTTTACTATTATTTTATTTTGTCTCTCTGTGGAATCGACACCCCAAAACTACACTACAATTATCGCGTTATTTTTTGGGCATAATCACCCAACTTGAATGGTCGCCAGGTAATGTGGTAATGCGTAACGTAGTCACTTCGGGCTTGAATGGTCGCCGAGTGATACAGTAACTAGCGAAGAACACACGGTGCGTAGAAAAACCATGAGGTGTCCACAAGAAACTCATGACAAGAACAGCTTTTAAGCTCCAAGAATGATATGAATATGTTTAATGGCATCTAAGATAAGAAATGATGAAAAATACGAAAAGTTTTAAGAGAAAGGGTTTCAATCACGAGTCAAAAGAACCATGTCATTTGAAAAACCCCTTTTATGAAAAGCATGTGTATGAATTAAAGAAAGCCAAGTTTTATAAAAGATATCATATATAAGTGCATCAATTAAGTCACTAGTCTCATATTTATGACATATGTTTTGTTTTGATATTCACTTATATGTATGCTAGTGATACTTTCGTTGAGATAGTTGTGTATTTACTGAGATTTCTCGAAATCTCATCTCTTCAGTTTTCAACTATCATTCCTTGTTGTGGCGATAGAAATAGTTGCAAGTAAAAATGACTTCAATGAGTCTGACTCTCAGAGAGATTCCGCAGACCCCTGAGGATCTAGCGATCGCCTACCCTTTTGACGTGGTGACCCTGATTTTGTACGATCAACTTATTTCGGACATGCGTAAGAGTGTGCTCAATGAGGCCGCCGATTGTCACTGCGTAGGATGCTGCCTTCCCCTAGGGACCGACGGGTTCTTGTTTTTGGACCGCATCTACTCCTAGCGATAGGGGTGGGTATCCTGCGTGGGGGTAGGCTAGGCCTGGGGAACTTTTTGTTTGGTCCCAAGATCAAGGAGGTCAAGGATGAACTCCCTTTCTAGTGACGGGTTGTGGGGTCGGCGTATGGTTGTTGTTGCCTTTGTTTATTCTTAGTTTATTTTGAAGGTTCCCATTGTTTTGAGAAAGTTTATATTTTGTAGAAACCGATACAATTGGTGATAATTATTAATATGAAGTTTCTTTTGGGAATTAAATTTTGTTATATCATGTGATGTAAGGCCAGTTTTCAGTTATTGCCTAATTATTTTACTTGGCTGGACCTTTCCCACTACAAAAATTTTATACTATACATTTAAGTTAGACGCATGCTTGTACTTATGTTATGAACGAGAGATGAGTATTCTTGTGTTACTTATCCCCGACGTTTCGGGTTACGTCCAATCTCAAACGTAAGTGGGGACATCGACAATTTTTCCCATAGAACCATAAATTCAACACTTATCTTCTGACCCCTGAAAATTACTTGATGCATTTCTTCTCCCAGGTTGGTATTATGTTTCCCAAAATATTAAAAAGACCCAACATTTCTATGAATTCGTATTAGTAGACACAGACTCAATTATTATCTTTAAAATCTCTTATTCTCTTCAAAATCAACATTATCCACCTGCAGCTCCAATTATCGTTTTCCACAAATTTACCATTAAAAAAGTTCCTACTTTGGAATAATGAGAAAAAAGTCCCTATTTACTAGAAAGTTTTCTCAGCCTTATGATCCACCCTATTATGACCATTATGATTACTAGTAAGCTTGGACCAAAATGTTTTTAAAACAAAATAAAAATTTGCGTCATTTTGGTTTCTTCACTTATATAAATTTCAAGAAATTAAAACTCTTCCTAGATGGTTTTCATTATGGTGGAAACATTATAAACCCAAACTTTCTATTCTTCCTGCTCCTCTTCAAGAAAGTTTTAAAATCTTTTCTTCCCAAAATGATTATCCACTTTTATTTAATTACTGCCCATTACTCCTTCTTTTCCTCCTTAAGAAAAAATTAAATTGGATTATGATATGGGAGTACGTCATTAAGCCACATCCTTCCTCCAGCAACATTATCTTTCTGATTTGACAAGTTTTTGTTAAGTGGTGGGAAAAGTACAATTATGACCATGTTACAAAGATGTTTTTTCAAGTTACCAAAGCTCCAGAAGTTCTTGTACGACGGAGTAGATTTCAAGCTCAATTAGCCTCAATTACAAGCAAAAAGGACCTTAAGAAATTAGCTTAGGCAATGTCTCAAGTATCAGATAGTGACGATGAAGTAGACACGTCTCAAAACAAATTATCTCCGTCAAAACAAAGCACGCCATTATCAAGCCAGCACGTTTTTCTTTCTCAGATACAACAAACACGTGCATGATTCACTTATTATGCATGCACTGCATAACAAGTCCATGCACAGTATGAGACGACATTGTGCACTTAAGTGCATAGGGCATGACCGCCTTGCATGCCCGCAACGCATGCACTATGCATGGCTATACTGCGCATGCATGCACTATGGAAATGGGCGGACATGCAACGAGCTCGAAAATGTGCCGGAGGGGCATCTGAAACCCGTAACCCGACCTCCTGAGCTCATAACAAATGTCGGGGGTCACCTCTGTGACCACTGGCTGCTTTTGCCTCGTCGGAGGTTACGCCTAAAGGCATGTTGAGCCCCGGCAGTCACCCCGAAAAACTAGAAATACATTTTCTAGTAGCCACACTATGCTGAAGGGAGGGGAGTGGTGCCGGCACCCACCGCAGAGGTCTCCAGCATCTTCTATCTCCAACAAACGTACCCATGACCGGCGGCTTCGTCAGAAGTGACAGATCCATCACAGCCAAAGCTCTCGCACGACAAAACCGTCTTAGCCCAGCCTCGTTAGGGCATGGCTTCCCCATTGATGACTTTAGGGTAGTCGCTGACCTTTTCTGACCTTGCTGAGGGGTGGCTGGCCCATCGGTGGCTTCCAAGGCAGTCGAGCCACCTCTGGGACATTTTCAACTCGGTCAAGCTCCCTCTTGGATTCCACCTGCTTGGTATCCACCCGCTCGGTCGGGCCATACCTCTCGAACTACTTCAGCTCAAACACCCTCAACACGGGCTCCACCAGCTCGAGGTCCTTCGGTCTGGGCTTTACAAGCTCGGGAGTCCACCGAGCTCTCTCCCTGACTTGTCACACAACCCCACACTCGGGCTCCTCCAGATCGAGGATCCCGATGCTCGGGCTCCACCAGCGGAACCTTCCCGTAGAGACTGTCATGCCTTCATGGCGGTTTTTTCCACTCTCTCATCTCATGGTTCACCCAAGATGGTGTACGCTCTCAATTCACGACTAGTCCACCAAATAACAAAACGCACTCCATGAACATAGTGTACGCTCGGGGTGGGATCTTATGCACCTCCCCAAGATGGTGTCACTCGAGATTCACCTCTTCGTGGATTTGAAAAATCCGTTTGGGAATTTACATCACTCGGAGGTCCAGCTTGGGTTTACTCCCCACGGGATCTACCCCAGACCTCACTCCCTCCACTCACGGCTTGCCTTTCTTGGAAGCCCAATTTGAACACTCGAGGAACATGCCCAATCCATTACCACGCACCTAGAAATGTGCTCGGACGACACCCTGCTCGGGGTTCACCACGCTCGGGCTGCACCATCTTGGGCTTCATCAACTCAGGCTCCTGCAACTCAGGGTTCCACACCTTGCTCGGGATTCACCAAACCGCCCGCCTGGACATCATGCTCGCTCACCATCACGGGAGCTCACACGCCCCTCGCCTCATCCCGTTGCATAACACACCCATAGCTCACCCGTTATGCCACCCAGAACTCGCCTACACCCAACTCGAGACAATCCTCCCTCATGGCCCACCAAGTTCACCACCTGACTCACACCATTTGGATACCATGCATGAGAGGCCCCTCACACACTCAAACGCACATGGATCCCATGCATGATGCTCTCGGGACTCAAACTCCCACCAGAAAATGCTACTCGAGAAGCTTTCACTCATCACGGACTCGACTCACACTTGAAACCACTCCCACGACACCACACTCGGGATTTCATAGTGCCACTCTCGGGAGTCCCACTCGGGAAACCTTCTTCCTCTCGTTTACAGGAATCAGGCGGCCACCATTCATGGCTCGACACTCCAGGTCAGCACTCAACGCTCGACGCTTGACGCCCGACACTCGACACTCGGGAACTTTTTGCTGTAGACAAAAATATATTAGTTTGTCTCTCTTGCAATATGTGAATTTATTTTTACTAACAAAGTTATTGTCTGTAGCATGACGTGTCGGCGAGTTATAGAATCCTATGGGGTCGGTCTACCCACCCATACGAAGTAACATGAATTCCACGGGGTCGGTCTACCAACCCACGCAAAGTAACAGAATCCCGCGGGGTCGGTCTATCCACTCACGCGAAGTAACAGATCCCACAGAGTCAATCTATCCACCCACACAAAGTCTCGTTGGGTCGAACTACCCACCCACATGAAATAACGGAATCCCACGGGGTCGATCTATCCACCCACGCGAGTCTCATTGGGTCAGACTACCAACCTACGTGAAGTAATAGAATCCTGCGGGGTCAGTTTATCCACCCACGCAAAGTCCTGTTGGATCGGTCTATCCACCCACGCGAAATCCTGCTGGGTCAGTCTCCAACCCACGCGAAGTAACAGAATCCCGTGGGGTCGGTTTATCCACCCACGCGAAGTCCCGTTGGGTAGGACTACCCACCCACGCAAAGTCAACTAAATCCTGTGAGTTCGGACTACCCACTTATGCGAAGTCAACTGAATCATGCGCGGACTACCCACTTACGCGAAGTCAATAGAATCCCGCGAGGTTGGACTACCCACCCACGCGAAGTCAACTGAACCCTGCGAAGTCCCGCTGTATCGATCTACCAACCCAAGCGAAGTAACAGAATCCCGCGGGGTCGGTCTACCCACCCACGCGAAATAACGAAATCCCGCGAGGCGGTCTATCCACCCACTCAAAGTCCTGTTGGGTCGGACTACCCACCCAAGCAAAGTAACAAAATCTGCGGGGTCGGTCTATCCACCCACGCGAAGTCCCGCTGGGTCGGTCTATCCACCCACACGAAGTCTCGCTGGGTCAATCTACCAACCCACGTGACTAACAAAATCTCGCGAGGTCGGTCTATCCACCTATGCCAAATAACAAAATCCCGCGGGGTCGGTCTACTCACCCACGTGAAGTAACAGAATCCCGCAAGGTTGATCTATCCACCCACGCAAATTCAACTAAATCCCGCGAGGTCGAACTACCCACCTACGCGAAGTCAACCAAATCCTGCGAGGTCAGACTACCCACCTATACGAAGTCAATCGAATTCCGTGAGGTCGGACTACCCACCTACGCGAATCAATAGAATCTCGCAGGGTCGGACTACCCACCCACGCGAAGTCAACCGAATCCCGTGAGGTCAGACTACCCACCTACGCGAAGTCAATCTAATCCCGCGTGGTCGGACTACCCACCTACGCGAAGTCAATAGAATCCCGCGGGGTTGGACTACCTACCCACGCAAAGTCAACTAAATCACGCGGGGTCAGCTACCCACCTACGCGAAGTCACTCGAATCCCACAGGGTCGATCTACCCACCTGCGCGAAGGTTACTAAAGTCCCATGGGGTCCCAGGCGATGCACTATCGTCAGGTCCCACGCAATGACACCTCTCGTGACGGAATAGACTTTGCGCTCTCATCATAGCAAAATCTCAGCAAACAACTTACGGGGTTGTAGGATCACCCACATCTCGCTCGAAGACTCGCGAGATTGTCGGATCACCCACATTCCGATCGAAGACTAGCGGGATTGTCTAGCTACCCATAACCCACTCAAAAATAAACCTTCCATCTCTAAGCGCAGTGAATCGCCGTTGTAAAAGTTTCAAATGCTGGCATGTGTTGACACTTTATTGACTGTTGCTTCAAGCTCGGAAGAGTAATTGGCATCTTCTCAAAATCCAGAAATAGGATATCAACAAGTGAATTCCCACCACCTCCCTTAGTGGTAAGAATTCGCGGGGTAAACAAAAGCAAGAGAGAATAAGAAATGTTAAAAAGGGAGCGCTTCATAAAAATTCCCACCAAAATATATTTGCTAAGAATTTGCGGGGTACTGTGAGGATGGTAGAAAGAGTCAACAAAGCATTTATTGCAAGGGGACAAAAGGATGGGTGATGGGACTGAAAGGTAGCTGCCAAGGGCTGGGGCAGTGTGCATGGTATAAAGAAATGCAAGAATTGAACATGGGTGTCAGTAAAAAGCAAGGCTGTGAAGGAAATTGGGGAAGTCAACTGAGACACGCAAGATAAATATCTGACTGTACAGATCGAAACTTGGCTATAAAAGAGCCTGATCAGATGACGAAGGGATGCTCTCTCTTTGAAACAATTTTGGCAGCCTCTTCTTCCCCAATATTAGCTTCTCCAGCCTTCCCCGAGAGCTTTAATTGGTGGATTTTATTCACATATTTATATATATTTTTTCCGTACAGAGTGAGTCATGAGAGACTGTAGAAAGACTATTATAATGAATTCATATCTCCAAACACCTATGGATGTAGGCATATGCCGAACTACGTAAATATTGTGTCAATCTCTATTTATTTTATCTGCTATCCACATACGTACGGCTCCGCCGGAACCTCCCTGGAAGCCCCAAACGATCTCTAACAGAGTTGAACTCGGACCAGTGGGCTGGAAATTATTTTTTCTCTCGCCCCGACATGTTTACCGATTTTTATGTCATCAACACTTCTCATGAATATGAGCAGAATACTCGAAAAACATATGGTGGTACTATGGAATAAAAGCTTCAAAAATAGTTAATTTATTTTGAGATAGTCTTTTTTTTTCTACAGAATTTTAGATGAAATTGGGGCATGAACATAAAATTTGGTAGGAACCTTGTCCTGTTTGTGTGCGCGCACATGATTTGCAACATATAAGTCTATGTTTTCTACTCTCTCTCTCTCTCTGTTCGTTATTATCTTCTCTAGTATGATAACTTGCCCTGTTTTGCATTTGCATGGCTGTTGTCTGAATGATTTGCCATATGGAATAAAAATCCAAGTTTTTTTCTTGGAAAAACTTTTGGCTTTGTATTATATTTGTCTGATCAGATTAGCTATAGATCATTTTTTTCAGACCTCAGATTAGCTGGGCAGAGACCGCATTGCTGGTGGTAATGGACAGATGAAGGTGATGCTTGGGCTGGGAGGAGGGGTTTTGCGGGAGGATTCGAAATGCACCAACCTCTTCAATCATCTTTTTAAATTTAAAACTACAAAACGGCGTTTGATTTAAGGAAAAAAAAAACACGTGGGTGTGCAGTGTGCAATTGTACAATTGTTGATTCCGAACATTTTTGACGATACGCATAGAACGACATATTTATTTTCTCGAATTTTATTTTTATATAATTTTTTTTATAGATGTGGAACTTTAAAAAAAAAAAAAAAAACACAAAAATACACATTTTAATATTGCACTCGAGCATGTCCTAGGACAATCTCTTGAAACCAAGAGGAATTCAGTTGGGCTATAATATCAAAGTTAAACCCAGAAAAGGCTACGGAATCTAACCTGAAACCAACAAATGTGAAATTTTGGGAATTATCGCCCCCAGGTGAAACATTGTTAATTAGGCTTTTGTGATTGTCCCTTTGATACTCCTGCGGACGCAGTTAAATTATAATTATAAATACTAGAGGAGAGAGAGAGAGAGGGGAACCCGAAGAAACTTCCCTGCACGACCAAAGCTGGAATTAACAGTTGGAGTGGGTCCCACCCCGACCAATTGAGTGCATGGTGAATGGGGATCATGGGTTCATGCAACAGCAGCACAAGAGCAACATAATTCTCCATCAATCCTAATTAACGAGTCAACGACCAAAGCTAAGCCATGCAAAACCAAACCAAACCAGGAAATCAAAATTTAAGGAGACGAAGGTACAGCAGCTCAAGTGTTAATGGACTTCATGAAAAAGCTACATTTTACTGTCACAGCGCTTTTGTGTTGTAGTGTTATATGGGGCCCACCGCCCATGTGCCCTCCTCCTCCTGTCTCCACCACCTCCTGCCGCTCAATCATTAGTCCCTCTTGTTCTCCCTTCTCTCTGATGAGTCCTTAGCCATAGCCATTAGCCGATACCTCTCTCTCTCTACTCTGTTTTTTATTCTTTATTTATTTTTAATTCAAAAAAATACAACTGTCTGTCTGTACTCCCATGTCTAATTCCGACGGAGCCAATACTGGTGTTTCCAACGGCGCCACTATAGACCCCCAGAGGCAGCAACTGGGTCTCAATGGTTCTCTCGCCGCCGTCAAGAAGCCCCCGTCCAAGGACCGTCACAGCAAGGTCGACGGCCGCGGCAGGCGTATCCGCATGCCCATCATCTGCGCGGCACGGGTCTTCCAACTCACTCGCGAGCTCGGCCACAAGTCCGATGGCCAGACCATCGAGTGGCTCCTCCGCCAAGCCGAGCCCTCCATCATAGCCGCCACTGGAACTGGCACCACCCCGGCAAGTTTCTCCACACTCGCCGTCTCCGTCTCTTCGTCTTCAAAATCTACCTCCCTCTCCCACTCTCTCGACCAAAAGCCCTTGCTGGGTCCCAACCCCTTCATCTTAGGAAAACGCGTCCGTGCCGACGAAGATGCCGATGCCGACGGCAAGGATGAGGGCCCCTGCGTCTCCATGGCTAATTCAATGGGATCCGTACTGGGACCCACCGCCACAGGTGGCTTCTGGGCGTTGCCAGGCAGAACCGACTTCTGGAGCTTCGCTGCCGCATCTGCTCCGCAGGCCGAGATAGTGCAGGTACAGCAGCAGCAGCAACTACCATCGCTGTTCGTCACACATCATCAGCAGCAACAACAGCCGATGGGCGAGGCGTCGGCTGCCAGAGTGGGAAATTATCTTCCGGGGCATCTGAATTTGTTGGCTTCGTTGTCGAGGGGACCGGGTAGTTCGGGTCGAAGAGAGGACGATCCTCGCTGATTATTCAAGTCTCTTGTGGTGTGCTTAACGCCGTAATTTGGTATAAAAATTGCATGTGTATGCTTATTGCTGTCTCCCTATTTTGTGAGGTGTCTGTGTATCAGTGACGAACAGGATTTCGTGTACTGAATTTGTTAGGGTTTGAATGGAGAATTAGGGTTTGTGGAGGAGGGAGGATTCGGAAAGTTAAATGTATGGATGAAGATTATAGGGCTTTAGGGTTCACATTAGTTTAGTTTTGGACGGGTTTTTTGGAGGAGATGGCGAGTGGAGAATCACGGTAAGTAATCATGAAAATCCACTCCAATAATAATGATACAATTTTGGGGCATTTTCACGGACAAATTTAAGACTGCTGTCCCTGGTTTTTTGTGCTCTGCTGCTTTTTGTTTAACTCAGACGACGACATTAATCCCAACACCATGATGCTTGCTCGCAACTGGACCGTGACTTACTGTTTGGGTTATTGATGCAGAAATAAAAGCGAATTTATTCACAACTTCTTTTAGAGGTTTGATCGGGTACTTGTGGAGAGGAGAGAATTAACACCTGTGTGGTTCTTGGCCGGAGGTTGATTCTGGCGCTCTTTCTTTCGGTCGCTGATCTCTCTGATCCCTTGCTTTAATTTGGTGCTCCATGCAGTTGAGTGTAATGGTCTTGGATATATAGTATCTGGGTGTGTGAGAGATCAGATGGATGCTATATATATAAAGCTATCTAGTCTGATTTCTCTCCTGTATGTCCGCTTTCTTTGAGAATTTTTATCAGTATTTTTAGCCATTTAATTTTTAGATTTTTTACCGAGTGAAAAATGTGTTCCCCTCTTCTATTTTATATAACTTATAAGTGGATTGTTATTCAGCAAAATATAAACAAAATAGAAGTGGACTGTTTTTGGATTGCCTATGGTATGAATGGAAAAGGAAAAATATAATAAAACCCATTTGTTTTCCAGACATTAATGTTAGCTAGGGTACACACTAAATATGCATACCTATTACCAATTGTGCAGTTGCACAACAGTGTAATTAATAGATTTCTTTTTTTCTTTTTTATTATTTTTTAAAATCTTTCTTAAACATCTTTAACTAGGAAGAAAAATAAAAATAAAAATTCATTAAGAGTAATTTATTTAACTATGAAGACTCTATTTGTTTTTAGGATGAGATAAAAATTAAAAAAAGAATAAAATATTATTTTAATATTAGTTTTATTTTTGAATTTGAAAAGGTGATTTTAAAATTTAAAAAAGTTGAATTTTTTATTATATTTTATATAAAGATTTGAAAAAAATATAATAATGAATTTGAAAAGAATTAAAAATTTTTAATTTTGTCTTCTAAAATAAATCAAAAAAAATTAAAACACGCAAGTAAACATATTTAGCTGTTAACATATTTAGAAGTCATATTATTATTTTTTTTCATAAAGAAATATTATAATAAAAAAGTGATTGTAATACAAAAGTAATTTTACAAATTATATGATTTAATGTGATTTATTAAATTATAAAATTATTTTTATTATAAAAAAATCGATAAATCATATAAAATTATCTCAATTAATTTATAAAATTACATTTATATAATTCCTTTATAGTAATATATAGCGCCACTGCTCTCTTCCAAATTTCCCTGCGTATTCCTCTCTTTCGCTTTTGTCTCTCGTTCCTCATCGTGAGCTAATTGCATCAATCTGTTTTGCTTGCGTACGTTGTATGCTAGTGTTGTAATAATCTCTTAATTGTTTAAATATGCTGCACATATGGGAAGCGGCCGACATATAATAAGAGGAATGATTCATACATTATTTTCTACAATATTTTTTACAATACAAGTAATAAAGTAAAAATATTTTTATAAATTATATTATAAAATTAATATCATTTTATCAAAATACTTTCACATTATCATTTATGTTATTAAAAATATTGTAGAAAATGATGTGCGGTTTTCTTTTTCATATAATAATGAAAAAAATCTCTAGAGCACCTATTATTGAGAATATCTGTTGTACTCATAAATAATGTTTAAGAAAAATTTATTAATTTATTTTTAAACATTATTCAGGAGTGTAATGTATATTCTCAAATAATAGATGCTATCTACCATTATTTTATAATAATACACTCCTGCAACATGTACGTGATGACATCAGATGTGACAATGACAACTGCATTCCACACCATTAAAAAATTAAGAAAAATTTTATTCAATCCCCTATTATTAACAAAACTTATACATATTATATATTATTTTATTTTATTTTTAATTAAATATTTAATATATAAATAAAAAATTAATTTAATTTTAAAAAAATTCAAAAAAATATTTAAAAAATTAAAAAAATAAAATAAAAAATAAAAAATAATAATAGAGATTAAAAAATTATGTAGAAGTGATCAAAAATTAAAGCTTCCAACAGGAAAACTGCAATAGCTAGCCTGAGATCGGATAAAATCTGACGACCAAGCCATCTAATTTTTTAACAAAACCAGCTCTCCAATACAAAACTGCCACAACGTAAACCTTTTCTCATCATTACGATATATTTATACGAGAAGTGATACATAATATCATATACAATATTTTACATAATATTTTATAAAAATATGCATATTTTTATAATCTATCTTATAAAATTAATATTATTTTTTAAAAATATTTTTATTTTTTAAAGTATTGTGTAAAATTTTATATAAAATATTATGTATATTATTTTTCTATTTACATATATTAGAACAATCCTCTCCAGTCTAGTTTCTTTCTCATTCTTTACTCTACTTCAAAACTCAAATCCATCCCCATTCCTCCCCCATTTGAGAATGATGTGTAAACTCTTTAATAGGAATTGGTAAATGATTTGTTCTAGTTTTCCCAATCCAAGCTGAGTATTACAAGGGGTAAACATTCTTATTGCGGATAACTAGTCGAGAACAAAGAGAGCAAATATCAAAAAGAAATGAATGAATCAATTTTCTACTACTTCACTACTTTTTCTTACTTCTATGCAACAACTCCAACTAAAAAGAGAAAAAAGTATCACTCACATCTAAAAAAGCTTAATTAATCAAGTGCCCGTCGGAATTTGAGATTCTATAGACCCATTGAAACTAGAAAGAACAACGAATCTATGAATTGGAAAATGATTTGTTCTAGTTTTCCTAATTCGAGCTGAGTATTACAATGGGTCAACATTCTTATTGCGGAGAACTAGTGAAAAATAGAGAGTGAAGATCAAGAATGAATGAATGAATCAAGTTTATACCACTTTACTACTTTTCTTACTCTATGAAACAACTCCAACCAAAAAGAGAAAAAAATTATCACACACATCTCATAGAACTTAGCTAATCAAGTGCTCGTCGGAATTTGAGATTCTATAGACCCATTGAAACGAGAAAGAACAATGAATCTATGCAAATACTTTGTAGTTTTGTTTATATGGCTATTTCCCTCTTCATTTATTTGCAAATGAACAAAGGCAAAACCACGAACGGTTGAATCTTTTCAATTTCTTCAAGCGTGAATCTCAACAATCCTTATGAATCTCTTTCACAGTCTCCAAGTTTGAAGTCACAGGTGAATTAAGCACATGTTCCTCCTCCAAAATCCAAACCTAACAACAGAAACACCAAATCCTCCAAAACTTTGCTCTGCTGCAAAGAAACAAAAAAACTAACTCCACTTCCAAAAACAATGAATCTTTTTCTCCTCCTCCTAAGCTAGACTTCAAATGCGACCTTAGAGCCAACATCTTGAAACTAGAAGAAGAAAGAGTAGAAACGCTGTCTATTGGATAGCAAAAGTGGTGGTTTGGAAGAGAAGAGAAGGAAGTGCACTGTGACATTGCGAGTGGTCGCCGAAGGAAGGGAGCTTGGTGGCGCTGTAGGTGGCGCACGGTGAGGTTGGTAGGAGGAGAAATGTTTTGCTGCGCAAGAAAGAGAGTGAGGGTGGGAAGAGAGGTGTTTATTTTCAGCCTTAATCTCATGTGTCTTGGTATATGCATTTCATACACAATTTCTTACATGTCTTAATTTGGTTAAAAGGTCGGTTTTCTTATAAAACTATATGGGATATCCTGCAGCGCCACTCCTGAAATTACCCAACAGTAAAACATGTTTTTAACTTTTCATTCTAGAATTTTTCTCTTTCGGTGATGTATTACGTTGCTCTTTGAAATTACGTTTGTTTCTCTCTAAAATTCGTTACTCGCCATTTGAAATTTCGTTGCTATGTGTTTTGGTGTTCTCTATTTTTTGTGCTTTCTATTTCAAGTGCTATTTATTTTGAGCTATCGGCCTATTTGATGCTCTCTGTTTCAGATTATCAAAACTCGTTCAAAGTGCCCTATGTTTCAAGTGCTTTCCATCTTACTCCAAAGTTGTAGGGCAACCTCTTTCTCCAACTATTAAGTCCAAACCGGATTGGAAGTGCAGGCTAAACTAGATTAGAAGTGCCTTTTTGCTACAATTTTCATTCTCATGTCTTATTCACTAGTTAGGAAAAAAAGTTTGGACACTCATTTTCTATTTTCAAGCTTATATGTGTTTTTCAAAACTATTAGAAATGAGCACATGCAAGATGGAAAGAGCTTGACACTTGCTTAGGATGCGAGGACAAAATGTTATTTAGACATACTCTTGATGGAATTAGTTTGTAAACAAACCTTGATAAGGATTTTATAATTGTAAAATATATATATATATAGAGTAATGCTAGAGAGCATCCAACATTCATCACACTCACTCATATGAATAGTATAATGTGATGAGTGAGTATTGGATACTTTCTATATTTTTTCATATATATATATATATATATGTATACGTATGTTATCTTTATATATAAGCGGCTATCCAATTACTACTACTCATACTTTTTCACTTCTCTATTTTTGTGTTTGTTTGCGTTGTATATTTACTTTTTTATCCTCTACATATATCGTTTTGTGTCCATTTATCTGAGGATTTGTTTTTCTTTTTTACTGTTTAGTATTACTGTTCAAGCACATGGGTGGATTATGGTTTTGTGTTATGTGCTTTGTTAGATTTCAGAAACTCTCTTCCAATTCTCGAAGCCTCTTTCTCTTTCGTTTTTTCGAAACCTCTTCATCTTCTCGAACCCTCTTCGTCTTTTGCAATCCTCTCTTTCGTGAGTTGCAATCCCTCTTCGCATTGTTAATTTTCTCTCACAACTTAGACCGGTTGTATTCGTCGTCCCACAACTCTCTCACTTCGTCAATTTTTCTATTTTGGCTCTGTTGTCATGCCATCCAGAAATCACGTAACCCACAACAACAATTTCGCCACACGGAGATTTGGTACTATTTTTTCTTTCGTTTTATCATTACTATTGATTTTGGTGTCTGCAGTTTATTTTTCCTTTTATGTTTTGGTTCATTTTTCGTTTTTTGTTTTAAATCTCAAAAATCCCTTCTCGTCTTCCCGAGATCTCTCTAATGAGTTTTCTCTCACAAGTCAGTCCTCCTGGGTTTTCTCTCTGTCTACTTCGATGCACTTCATCTTCTCATTAATTCTCTCATTTTTTCTCTTCTAATTTTGATATTCGTGTCTAAGGTTTATTTTTGGTTGGTTATTTCGCGCTTGAGCTTTATTGTTTGTTTGATTTATTTCACTTTAACCGCAAGATCCACTAGGTTGTGAAGAAATTGTTGAGGAAACAAAGTGACACTATTAATTTTTGTTATTTATCTTTAGTGTTCTTGAGGTTTATTTTTCGTTTTGTGTTTTGGAATAAAAAAAAAAAAGTGAAGATGTTAATTTTCGTTATTTATCTTTACAGTTCATTCCATCTGCTTATCCATTTTCCATATACAAGTTTGATGATATTTATCAATATTGCTGTGATCTTTTTTTTTTTCATATTTATATTTATAGTTGATGGCAGAAATTACTATATTACTTGTTTGTTTATTTAATTTATTTCACTTTTAGTTTTTAAATATCTAAGATTTATTTATTTTTATTTATTTCGATTTAAACGCAAGATCCATTTGGTTGTTGAGAAATTGCTCAGTAAAAAAAAAAAGTAAAGTTATTAATTTTCGTTATTTATCTTTACCGTTCATTCCGTTTGTTTATCCATTTTCCAGATACAAGTTTCATTATATTTATCGATATTACTGTGATCCATATTTTGTCATTTATTTTTATATTTTTTTTTATTTATATTTATAGTTGATTGTATAAATTACTATATTACTTGGTTGTTTGTTAGATTTGTTTCACTTTCAACTCAACATTTGCTTCGTTACTACTTGGTTGCTGAGAAATTATTTAGGAAAAATAAAAGGTAAGCTATTGATTTTTTTATTTATTTTTATAGTTCATTCTGTTTGACGTTTGTCCATTTTCCAAAAGTGAAGATATATATTGATTGTTCTTATGTATCTTTATCGTTCATCCCGTTTGTTTAATTATTTTCCATGTACAATTTTGATGATATTTACCAACATTACTGTCATCCATTTTTTGTCATTTATATTTATATGTATTTATAATTTTATTTTTTTCATTTATATTTATATGTATATAGTTAATTGGATAAATTGCTATATTACTTGTTTGTCTGTTCACTTTAAACGCAACATTTTCTTGGTTGCAAAGAAATTGCTGGAGGAAAAAAATTGAAACGGTTGATGTTTCTATTAATTATGTTTGTAGTTCATTTTGCTGGTTTATTCATTCTCCATGTACAAGTATTCTTCATATCCAAGTTTGATGATTTTATCAGGCATTGTTGTGATATATTTTTTGTCATTAATATTTATATTTATCTCTATTTTTCTTCGATTCTTTCTATTACTAATCATCTATTGAGACAGTATAGTGATTAATAGCTTTTTACTACTCTATTATTTTGTCCTTCATTGTGTATTTACTTTTTTGTTCTTTAATTATATCGTTTTGTGTCAGTTTATATGAGAGTTTGTATGTCTTTTTAATATATAACAGTACTATCCAAAGTCTCTCGGTGGGTTATTATTTTGTGTTTTGCATTTCGTGCTTTATTAGATTTTAGGAATCATCTTCATCTTCTTAAGGCCTCTGTCTCTCATGAATTGAAACCCTCTTCATTTCCAAACCGCTACAGTATTTACAGTATTGAACAGTATTTCCCAAGTCTGTGGGAGGATTATTGTTTTGTATTTTGTATTTTGTGTTCTATTAGATTCTGAAATCCTCTTCTTCTTCTTGAAGCCTCTCTGTAGATAAACTGATTGAGGATGATCCAATCACCCGAGTAAATCAAGCAAATCCTAACAACACGAGAACAAGAAGTGTAAAGTTCTAGAACTTAGAGAGAGAGAATTGTAAACTGAACTCTTGTGTAATTGCATCAACAGTAAAGTGTCTATGCAAGTGAAGCTAAAGTGTATATATATATATATATTTATATATACATAAGAAATAAACATGTGCTATGCACATGCAATAAAGTAAGAGAAAAAAAAAATATTTAGAAGTGTTGAACAGTTCTTGTGTGATCAATTTGTGCTTTATAACCAGTTGGTAAAATCACAAAAATTAATTGAACAGTGTTATATGATGAAAACAATGACATTAAACTAACGATATGATAAGTAGCTCTAGTGTCGATAATCTATGAAATATCATGATCAGAATTTCTTAATAGAAAATAAATGAGAATTAAAAGTCAGAGTAGAGAATGAACTACCTAACCGATTGAAAAATGTCTTAAGGATTTTGTCGAGATTTAGCATCTACTAAATGGACTGAAACAAATTTATCAATAGGGTTATGAATCTCAAGTAAAGAAAGTAATTGTTGATATTGATCTCGAGTAAAAGGTAGTGAGGATACCTCACTAACTTGCATGTCCTGTAGAATATTACCAGATGAAGATCCATCAGCAAAATTAATTCTTGATTTAGTGTTCTTGTAACTAGGGAGATACCCATGCAATTTATAAGACTTTTCCTTTATATGCCCTGTCATTTTACAATGACTACAAGCATGCCTTATTTTTTAGAAGGAGACTTAAATCATGACTAGGTTTTTGAGAATCAGACATACAGTAACAGCCAATGTAGTGGTCTCTAAATTGGAAGATCTAGGAATATGAAAGCTATGATGGCATTCTTCTTGTAAAAAAAAAAAAAAAACTTTATTTATAGGCGTCATAGGATCTAATAAGAATATTTGGGCTCTAACATTACAATATGCATCACTAAGCCCCATTAGAAACCTCATCGCATATTTTTATTGTTGATATTCTAATACTGCTTTCAAAACACTACAATCACAGTTTGAGAGACAACCACAACTCAATAATGGTTTAAAATTCAACAACTCATCCCATAAGGTTTTCAGTTGAGTATAGTAATCATTTATAGATATGTCGTCTTGAAGTAAAGAAGAGATGTCCTTCTAAAGCTGGAAAATCCATAGTCCATTCGACTGAAAAAAACCTCTCCTTAAGATCAGCCCATAGCATATAAGTCGTATCAATGTAGGTGCAACTTACTACAATTTTCTTGGATACAGAGTTCAGAATCCAAGAAAAAACTATAAAGTTACAAAGATGCCAAACATTATAAGTAGGATTAGTAGAATCTAAAGGAGAATTCAGAGATTTATCAAAAACCCTAACTTACTCTTAGCTTTGAGAGCAATCGACATAGATCGACTATAATAATTGTAATTATCTCTATTAAAGAATTTTCTTCTGATACCATGTAGATAAACTAATTGGGGGATGATCCAATCACCCGAATGAAATCAAGCAAACCTTAACAACATGAGAACAAGAAATGGAAAGGTCCGAAACTTGAGAGAGAGAATTGTAAACTGAACTCTTGTGTAATTGCATCAACAATAAAGTGTCTCTACAAGTGAAACTGAAGTATATATATACATCAGAAATAAACACGTGCTATGCACGTGCAATAAAGTAAGAGAACAACAAACTCTATTCAAGTGTATAGCATGTTTACATATTTTCAATACTCTCTCTCTCTCTCTCGAACTGAAACCTTTGTCTGCCGAACCACTACAGTACAATACAATATCATGTCAATGTGTTCTGTGCTTACCTTTTTTTATCATTTAATTATATCGTTTTGTGTCCGTTTACTTGAGGATTTAATTGTCTTTTTACTATTTAATTTTATTGTTCAAGTTTGCTTGTGGGTTATTATTTATGTATTGTTATAAACAAAACGTCGGCCGCCGCCCCTATGTCCCACCATTAAATTATGTGAATGACCCCACCACTATTATTTTAAATCTGCATAGTAACTTGCATAGTGACTTGCATAGTAATTTCAACGCCTATAAATATGGGCTTCAGTTGTAATGAAATTCATAAGAAAATATAGAAAGAGAAAGAAAGTTTCAGTTCTTAAGAGTTTCTTTTCTCTTATAGTAGTAGTTTTCTTTTTAGTTTTATAACACGTTATCAGCACGAGGTTCTACCGATACTGAAGCTAATGGTCTTCTACTTCAAGTAAGTTTTTCAATATATTATTTGCAGTCCTTGAGATAAATATTAAAGGTAATATTGCTGAATATTACTTGATAAAATTTTATTTTTATTCTCATGAGAATGTGAATATATTTATTAAATTCACTGATTTATTTTTGTAATATAATGTCAAATATTGAGATTTATTACTATTGACATTTCTGAAAAATATTATTTATCCAGATCCTTGATGAGATCTATTTGGATATGATGATGAACTTGAAAGATACAATCATAGAAGGAATTCATGTGTCCCTGAAGGACCGTGCTGTGTATCTCATGATGAAAGATCATCATACTGTGTGAAATAAATTAAGAGAGTGATATAAGCACCAGAAGATGTAATCCTCTCAAATGATCATTATGATTTATTGCACCTGAAGTTGCAAGATTTTAAGAGTGGTATTGAATATTCTGCACTCTTTAAAACCAGCTCAATATTAAAATTATACAGTGAAAATGTCACTGATGATGATATATAAAAGAAGACATTATTTTTCATACCTCGAATGTGCTCCTGCAGTAGCAATATCGAGAGTGAAAGTTCAACAAATATTCTGAACTTTTATTTTGTCTTCCAGTGATTGAGCTAAATAATGAGTTTTTGTTACACCAGTTACGTCCTATTAATGATATCGAATTTACACAATTCCCAGAAGTGAACGGGAACTAAGGGCGTAGACGTGGTAGAAAAATTATAGAAGTGTTGGTCCCAAAAGCGACAACACTAAAAATGATAAAAATATATCGTATCACCAGAAGTGATCAAACTCAGAGAAGGGTAAAAGCTCTCAGAATAATTCTTCATAAAAGATGAAAATGTTTGTCATAGATGAAATATGACTAAACAGTAGTCACGTACCTGTTGTACGGTCAAGCATTTGATTTATTTATACTAAGTTTTTATATATAAGCTTATTAATATTTCATCATGTTTTGAAATAATGAAATATCGGTGCCTGAAGTACGACAAGAAATTACTTGGGATAAAGTCCTGTTTAAATTTGATCATCTTACAAATAAATGTGAACCAGAAGTTCAGAGGATTATTTATCTGCAAAATGTTGCAAATCAATTACATGATGTATTTACTGACACTAAAGGTGTTGTAAAATCATATATTACTGCTGTTAATGCTTAAGCAGGAATTGAAGTCCCTGAAGGACGAGTTGTTAAAACAGAAATAAATGAGTCTAAGATACACCTGAAGCGTTGAAGACTTATTGGTGCACAAGAAAAATAAAAATCGGTGCTCATGAAGAGACCGTATTTTCTGTACAAAATATAATCCTCCTGAAGAGGAAACCTCCTGAAGAGGTAACTCCTGAAGAGGTAACTCCTGAAGAGTGTAACTCCTAAAGAGTATAACTCCTGAAGAGAAAACTCCTGAAGAGTATAAACCTCCTGAAGAGGAACCTCCTGTAGAGGTGTTTCATGAAATGTTTTCCCCTGGAGAGGAACAAAGAGATCTCAATACATTTCATGAGTACTGGAAAATTTATGGATAGAAATAAAACTGTTGTCGACAACATATATGATAACACTTGATATTACCAGAAGTAATGAGCCAAAAACCGTCGAAAAATGTCGACGTAGAAATGATTGGCCAAAATGGAAAGCAGTTATTAAAACTGAATTAAACTCGCTAGTGAAGCGAGATGCATTTGGACCTGTTGTCCAAACACCAAAGGGTGTAATATTTGTCAGATATAAGTGAGTATTTATACAAAAGCGTAATGCGAAATGAAATTATGCGGTATAATTTGTCGCACAAGGTTTCCTGTAGAAACCCGAGAGCAATTATGAGGAAACATATTTCCTTGTTATGAATGCAATCACATTCATATTTTTAATCGATTTGGTTATTGCAAAAGGATTAGATATGCAGTTAATGAATGTGGTCACTGCATATTTATAAGCATCATTAGATTATTACGATACTTGAAGCATCTAATCCAAGTACATTTAGGAGTATGTACTTTATAAAGTTTCAAAGATCTTTATATGGGTTAAAGCAATCCGGACACATGTTGTATAATTGAATCAACGAGTATTTATTGAAAGAAGGATTTAAGAATAATCCTATATGTTCATGTGTTTTATCAGAATCCGGATTCGTCATTATTGCAGTTTACGTTGATGATTTACCTTGTTAGAACTTTTGAAAAGATTACAAGGGTTGCTATAAATTCAAGGAATGCATTTGAAAAGGAAATATCTTATTATTCAATTCATAGATGAGTTACAAGAATTTGAGACTTCTAGCCTCATCTCTCAAATGCATTTGATTTTCATAAAGCAACGTACCATCCTTATCTAAAGGATTAGGCAGTCGAAATGAAGAGGCAAGTAAGGATTTTAAATCCTTATTCTCCTGCTTTAAGTCTGCAATTTTTTTTGTCAGACTCTTGAACGAGTCGTTGAAGTACAGAAACCTTCTCGCTAAGCTCCTCAATCTCACGATTTTTGGATTGTAATCGGTTGGAAAATCCAACAATAGAGGAGGAGTATCGGGTGCCGAGAGTCACCAGCTCATAAACAGCTTCACGATCTGACTTATTAGCCAGATCATTTGCTTGCTGCAACATTGCACCTGCGGAAGATGCAGGATCAACTTGTAATTGAGGTGAAGGATACCTCATATGTTGATTGTGAGAAATAGTAAAAGGAAATTGATGAGCCATTGGAAATTTGTAGAATAAGAATACAAATACAGATGAATTATAGATATGAAAAGAAGATTTGATGCGTACTAAATGAAACTAAAGACGGTTCTTATAGAATTGGAAATAAGAACAAGACAAACCATCATCTCTTCAAATCTCACTTTACAAGATATGCTGGATGCATAATTTCAAAAGCCAGCGAGATTAATTACAGCTATCCCTATTTTCTTGTAAACGCTGAACCTCTGCCGTTAGCTGCTGTTGTTGACTTTGTATCTGAGCTCTTTCTCGTTCCAGCTCTTCTACTCGTGTTTTCAGGTCAAGAGAATACCAGTCTACAAGTTTCTTCAGCTCCTTGTTATCTTGTTTTAAATCTTTATTTTTTCTATCTTTAGTTGCAAGCATTTGATGCAACTCAGATATTTGATTTTTAAGATAATCAACCTCACTCGTTCTCGCCAATAGCCTCTAAGACATGGTTGTAAGAGAAGCAGCATATTGAGCACTGAGGGTTCTTGATGCTGCAACAATTTCAGGATCAGATTTACTAGATAGATATATCTCTGCTCCTATCATGGTGTTTACAGCCTCAGGAGAAAATATAAGTGGTTGAGGTATAAAAGGTTCATGGTTTAAATCTGGGACATTAGAATTTCTATCAGATATAATATTGTTCTGGATGAACAACAACTGAATCTATGAGGAATGCGAGATCTTTTTGTTGGAGTAAACCAATGGTAAAATTGGTTATATTTAAAACAACAACCCGAAGCCTTCAAATCTCTTCAAGATCTCGTTTGTCCACAATGTCAAGCGGATTTGATTTTCCGCCGACCGATAATATTAAATCTCAAAGCTTTTACAGCTTTTATCATACATAGATGGTTTCCAATATTATTTCCGCCGTATATAAACAAGTTCTTCCTAATAACGCCGAATGAGGGGGAGAAAATTTTAGATGAAAATATTATCATACTCTCTCTAATGCATTATTTAGTTGGAGATCATGTTTGAATTCTTAACTTGTTATATATACTGAAATCATATTTGCTTATTACTTGAAACACTAACGCATATTATCAAGGGGGAATTTAAGTATTACTGCAGGTATCAGATTTCTATTAAGTTTGTCAACCAGATATTATTTTTCATCTTCAAATCACTCAGAGATTATTGCAATTCATGAAACAAGTCAAGAGTATATTTGGCTGAGATCAATGACTCAACAATTTTATATGAAGATAATGCTACTTGTATCGCTCAAATCAAAGGAGGATATATCAAATATACGATCAAGTGATAATCTGGCAGATTTATTCATGAAGACATCACCAACTGCGACATTCAAGAAAATTGTGCAGAATATTAAAATGTGAAGACTCAAAAACTATTGTCATGCACTTTCCAGGGGGAGTAAAAGTCCTGAAGACTTGTGCTGATTGTACTCTTTTTCCTTCGCTAAGGTTTTATCCCATTGGGTTTTCCTTTGCAAGGTTTTAATGAGGCAATCTTAAAGCACTTGTGGATACATAAAGAGACTGTACTCTTTTTCCTTCGCCATTGGTTTTTCTTCCCACTGGATTTTTCCTTGGCAAGGTTTTAACGAGGCAGATTCTTTATGGGTGGTCATTCAAGGGGGAGTGTTATAAACAAAACGTCGGCCGCCGCCCCTATGTCCCACCATTAAATTATGTGAATGACCCCACCACTATTATTTTAAATCTGCATAGTAACTTGCATAGTGACTTGCATAGTAATTTCAACGCCTATAAATATGGGCTTCAGTTGTAATGAAATTCATAAGAAAATATAGAAAGAGAAAGAAAGTTTCAGTTCTTAAGAGTTTCTTTTCTCTTATAGTAGTAGTTTTCTTTTTAGTTTTATAACATGTATTGTATTTTGTGTTTTAAAAGATTTCAGAAATTTGCTTCGTGTTCTCTCTCTCTCTCTCACTGAAACCCTTTTCGTGTTTTCGGTGCCTCTTCGTCTTCTCCAAGTCTCTTTCTCTCTTGTGAGTTGAAATCCCTTTTTCTATTCTCGAAGCATATCTCTCTCGTCAGTTCTCTCTCACAACTCAAATCCCCTGTTCATTGTCGATCTCCCCAATTTCTGTTTTTCATCTTCGTTGACCCACTATCCAAAAATCATGTGATCCACAGTAACAACACCGTCAGGCAAAGACTTGGTGTTCTTTTTTTATCTCATTTTCTCTCTTCTTTTCATATTCGTGTTTGAGGTTTATTTTTCTTTGGGTTGTTGGTTTTATGTTTTGATTTATTTTTAATTTTGTGTTCTATAGCTCGAAAATTTCTCTGTGTTCTTGAAGCCCTCTCACTACTTTGGTGCACTTCATCTTCCCTATTCTCACATGTTCTCTCTTCTTTTGATATTTGTGTCTGAAAGTTTATTTTTTGTTGGCATTTATTCCTTTCATTTTTCCTGTTCAGAATTTTTGGTGTAAGAGGTTTATTGTATCGCTTGGTTTATTTCCCTTTGAATGCAACATCCACTAATTAGTTGCTGAGAAGTTGATCACAACAAGAAAATTGAAGCCGTTAATTTTTTTTTTTTTTATCTTTATAGTTTGTTTTGTTTAAGGTTTATTTTTCATTTTGTGCTTTTGTTTATTTTTCAGCTTGTATTTTACATCTTAGAAATCTCTCCTCGTGTTTCCGAAAGCTATCTCTCATGAGTTTTCTCTCCTAACTCATACCCCCTATATTTTCTCTCTCTATCTCGCTTCACTTTGTTTTCTCTTTTCTCTCATTTTCTCGATTTTTTTTTTTTTATCTTTGTATCTGAGATTTACTTTTCGATGGATATGGTTTATTTTTTATTTTATGTTTTGGTTTATTTTAGAGCTCGTAAATCCCTCTTCCTAGCTTCAAAGCCTTTCTTCTGAGTTTTTTCTCACAACTGACACCAACTGTATTTTTGTATTTGAGCTTTATTTTTTATTGTATTTTCTTGCAGTTTTCGTTTTGATTTTTTCGTGCCTGAGGTTTATTGTTTGTTTGATTGATTTCGCTTTGAATGCAAGATCCACTTGATTATTGAGAAAATGCTCAGGAAAAAAAAGTGAAGCTGTTAATTTTGTTATTTATCATTATAGTTCACTTTGTTATATTTATCTATTTTCCATTTAAAAATTTAACATTTACCGATTTTGATGTGATCTATTTTTTATCATTTATATTTATATTTTTTGTCAAAATTATTATTTTACTTGTTTGTTTGTTTAATTTCTTTCAATTTGAATGCAAGATCCGGAAAAGAAGATATTGATATATCACTTGTTTGTTTGTTTAATTTATTTCACTTTGAACGCAACATTTGCTTATTGAATATTCAATTCTTTTTTTCTATTTTAAACCACCCTAGGTGATTAAATCAATGAGGACGGAATTGCAGGATAAGACTTGACTCAAGAAGGTGACACAGAGACGTAGACATAGACGGTTTATGTTATGTGTTCATGATTTTCGTTAAATAAGTTATTTTGATAAGCACAGTGAGATTTTAATTTTTTTTTTAATAAGTGCTTTTGCAGACTCTCTCATCAATCTCCTGCCCCGCTCCCACCCGAGTGCCATCAATCACCACCCACTTTCATGTTTTTCCTGCCACTCCTCCCTCAATGAGCATGGACTCTACCATCGCATGCATGGTTTAAAGTTGGTCTATAAGTGTTTCGGTTTGAAGCTGTCTTTCCTTTGTTTTCATGTTTTTCCCAAAGAGCCATGCATCTTTACTTATTTCCTAGAACACCTTCCCGGTAGATTTTGCTATGCTAAGCCTAAGATTTATTTTGTGGAAGTTTTGTTTTTAAGATGTAACTTATAAAGCAAATAAATAAAGATTTCAAGTATATTATTAGTAATATTATATATTTTAAATGTAAGTTTTAGAAATACATAGTAAGTGCAAAGAAAAAATTTTGGACCCTTTAAAGAGAAATTGTTAAAGTTTAAATTTATTAAACTAAATTTTGCCTTTTTATTTTAATCAATTTTATTCTCATTTGTAACACCCTAATAAAAAGTTCAAACTACATAGTCTATATTTTAAAAAAGCTAGTCAATAATATAATTGAAATCTCATTAGAATCTTATAAAGAATAAGAATTTCTTCTTTCCAAACAATGTGGAATCCTATACACCACCTACCATCTTTCTTATTATATAAGATATTGCAGCCAATCATTGATATTCATTTGTCTATTTTTTACAAATACTCATTTAATGGAATCTTTCTTATCAGTCTTGTAGT
The DNA here is from genome assembly GCA_036898215.1 of Platycarya strobilacea. Taxonomy (NCBI): domain Eukaryota; kingdom Viridiplantae; phylum Streptophyta; class Magnoliopsida; order Fagales; family Juglandaceae; genus Platycarya; species Platycarya strobilacea. The sequence continues at coordinate 15,789,044 of CM072557.1, forward strand.
TTCTATTTATATGGTGATGATTTTGTATTGAATCGAGAATATAGATATTCTTGATGTATTGGTAACCTTTAAATATTATTATAAAGAAGACAATCAATAATCACATTATTGTTGACAGTGAAAATTATTGTGTCTTACTTGTGAGTTTATGTTGACTAGATTATCAATTTAGTTTAAACAATGAAATGGTTGAAAATATCCCATTTTATTTTTTTGTTGTTTACCCTAACACCACATCACACCTTTGTTTTTCGCTCTTTTTTTTAACGGAATATTCATACTCTAATTAAGACTAATTTATTTCTATTTTTGTTTAATTTGATTCCTAAGTATATAATTCTTTTGAAAATTTCTATCCTATATGATTTTTCTTATACTTTTAAATTGATTCTACACAAAGTCGATTTTATGTAATCGACTTGTAGTCGGTTGGCGTGGCGTTGTTATTTAAAAAAATATATATCATCTTCAACTTTCAAGGATCCCACGTCTGAAGAGAGAGAAAAAATCATTTTCATCTTCAACATTTGAGGAGCTCACGTCTGGTTTCTCCCTCCCCCAAATCATCTAAAGGAATTCTCTCATTCATCTTCAACCCTCAAGCTCCAGCTTTCCCTGAAATCATCTAAAGAAACCCAAACCCTGGACTGGTAAGTGGCTTCATCACATTAGAGGAAAATCAACCCCTCTAGTTCCATCCCCAAAATCGCATTTACCCAACAGTAACTTCCATTGTATTTTCTGAGTGAGATTTCTATAATGGCAACAGTGGGTATCATCTTATGCCCATTCATCCATCCAGCATCTTCGAGATCTGGGTTATATTCTTGCAGCGGCAAGTTTTGGGGCTATTCGAGAGCGACCTTGCGATGCCGAATGACAAACTCAACATGTGCTTCTTTACGAAGCCATGTTCAAGAATAGGCTTCGTCTCCCTTTCATCAGACCAGTTCATGAAGTTCTTCAGTATTTGGGTTTGGCTCCGGCTCAGTTACTGCCCAAAGCCTGGCGAATACTATTAACTTCTTGTATAGTATTTCGTTCATCTTTGCTAGAGGCAGGAGAGTTATATCCTGACCTAACAGCTCGAGAGTTTATCTCTCTCTACCGCCTAATTAGAAAACCTTCTCTAAGTTTGGCTGGTTTTCAGTTTCGGGACAGCGAGATGAAATTAGGCACTCTTGAGAGCTGATACTCCAATGTTAAGGATTATCACAAGAAAATATTTTATGTAAAGGGCGACGGATGGCAATTCCCTGAGGACAAGACTAGAGGGGAATTTCCCATTCAGGTGAATTGGGGTGAGTTACCTCCTACTTCTCTCCTGTACATAGATCTTAACCAGAGGGAGCGCGCTCGGGTTGAGATCGTCATAAGGTGGGCGCAACGCCACTTTCATCGGCTGGAATCTGATCTCATTTTGACCAACCACAACATCAATACCTATTTGGTCGAGCTGAAGCGAGGTTACGCGGAGTTCCAAGATTTTTCCAGCATAACAGTTACTGAAACACCTAACCGCCATGTTGCAGCTCGCAAACATGCTGCTCCCCCTCAAAACCGAGAAAGGCGTGCAAAGTCTCGCCGAGAAGGAGGTGGGCGAGCTGCTGTGAAGACACGGAGCCTCATATTCTCACTTTCGCTCAGGAAAGGTGAATTAAAGCTCGCCATGATATCAGGATTGCTTGTACTTCACTTAAGCAGAGTCGAGCCCAATCCTTTCAAGTTTAGCCCCCCCTTCAATCCTCGTCTGTAATTGCGGCATCTGCTAGTGAAGGGAGCAGCTAGCATACAAGGTCCAATCCATTGGAAGGGCAGGAGGCCAGAACACCAGAGCCCTTGACTGTGTGTCTTCTTCAGATCGCCAACCCCATCTAAATGATAAGTCTCTGCCTTCGACCTCTGAACAGGATATAGATGAGGTTGAGCTAGTCTTTTTGGCTGCCTTATCTAATCCTCCTGCGTACGTTGCGGGGACTCCATACTTTCAGGCGCCCGTATTATCATCTGCACAGGCTCCTGATCAGGAGGGTGTCCCCAGATCAAAACGTCGTCCTGCGTTTGGAAAAGGTCACCCTGAAATGGGCGAGGGAGATGAACTTCCCACTCTGGGGGTTGGCGGGCGAGAGGTGGCTGTATTTGAGCGCTTAGAGACAGAAGACCATCATTTGGCATCGAGGCTCTCTATTCCAGACTCGACTAGTGCCGAAGCCAGTGAGAATATTAGGCGGGAGTCTCTTCGAACTCCTGGCGATGATGCCAGATCAACGATCAGGTCTTCTTTTGATCGGGCTTTTCAACACTCCACACATCCTTCACCTCCAACCACTTCCATTCCTGATTGTTCAGAGCAAACGGAAATCGTGGTTGACCTACTCCAGTCCCTTTTGGCGCAGGTATTCACTTGTCCTTCTATTTTAATTTTGACTTCTTTCGTTTCTCTAACCGTTTGTTATTGTTTAGGCCTCCGACCAAATTATTGGTTCAGTCGGCTCCGAGGTGACGAGGCTATTAAATGGGAGTGCACAACAGACTCGGGAACAACTTCTAGAAGCCGATGAGAAATACCGAGAGCTTGGCGCTTCGGTTTGCCAACTTACAGAAGATAGAGATCTTCTAAAAGCCACAGTTATGGAGTTAGAAGAGGAGCAGGATTATTATACCGAAACTCATGAAGTCATGCTAGAAGAAATTGCGACATTAAAAGAGAAGAACCTGTTCCTAGAGGCGAGTAGGGATGACCTCCTTCAGGGTCAAGAGTCTATTGGGCAGACGCTCGCCATCAAAGAGAACGAACTTTAAGTTCTTAGGCGTCAGGCGACTCAACATCGTTCCCTTTGCATAATTGTCTAGAGTCAAGGTTACGTAGAGGGCTTGAAGCGGCTAAAGGAAAAAGTCATTCGGAACCCATCCTTCGATGTGGCTAGCATGGATCCCCGAAAGCTTGCTTCTGACCCCATAGCGAAGGCAGAAATTGCTAAGATCGGGACACTAGAGTGCCGTTATCAATATACCATTCGATGTGTCGTTGTATGGATTTCAAATGTATTTTTGGCTATATATCAATATACCATTCTTTCCGCTATATGTTTATCTTCTTGTTGTGTGGTGGGTCAACTCGCCAGCTCTTATACAATGGGTACAAATATAAAGATTATAGACATAAATCTACATATATGGACCACATTTCAGATATCCATGCGCTATATTCTTGTAATTAGATTGAAGACACTGTAATCTAAATTATAAAACAACTAGAGATGATCATTTAATGGTAATTATACTACCCCGCAAATCTTTATTAATGAAACTAAATTATCTGTTGATAAAGATTTATAAGGAAACACAAGAGCCCATGCTATTTACTAGACGCTAGAAAGATGGTGAGTGATTAGGACGAGTACAGTGTTCCAGGCGAGGTTCCAGTGTTAATATAGTTGTGAAATGTAATTTAGGCGAGCATGTACCTTGTTTAGCGATCTGTGGGTGCGGTGATCTGTGGGCGAATCGCGGACAAGATCACATTGTCTCGACGTGGAAAGGCCTTAATCAGATGTTTTGGGAGCTACGATGGAGGGGAGTGAGGTAAGCGGGCCGATAAAGTTATGATGAAATTACGATGAAGTTGGTGAGGCTCTTGAGTAGTCCGTATGTGATTTGAGGCCCGTTTGAAAAAGTGACTGGCCGAACTCCTTTTTCTCGACAAGCGAATTATAGGGCGAGGCTTAACCCCAGGCGACCCCACAACTCGTTTAGCGCTGGTGTGATAGCGAAGGCGAAGGAATGGGTTCCTTTCTTTCGGCGAGTGAATCGAGGGGCGGGGCTTCAAGCCCAGGCGACCTTGAGATTCGTAAGGCGTCGGCGAGATGGTAAAGGCGAAGGAACGAGTTCCTTCCCTTCGGCAAGTGAATCGAGGGTGAGACTTAGAGCCCAGGTTACCCCGCGATTCGTAAGCCGTCGACGAGATTGTGAAGGCGAAGGAACGGGTTCCTTCCCTTCGGCGAGTGAATCGAAGGGCAAGGCTTAAAACCCAGGCGACCCCGCGATTCCTGTGGCGCTGATGATTGAACATATCTGTAGTGACCTCAATAATTCGCAACTTTCATATAATATAATTCCAGTGAAGAAAAACTGAGATATATATAATATTTTTTCAAATGTTCCGCATTCCATAGATGAGAGAGAGCATTGCGTTCGCTGTCTGTAAGTTTGTACGATCCTAGTCGAGTACTCTTGGTGACAACGTAGGGTCCCTCCCACTTAGGTCCAAACTTGCGTTCTTCAGTGGTGGTTACTCCTATGTGCTTCAAAACTAGGTCCCCAGGTTTAAAAGATCTTGATTTGACTTGCCTATTGAAAAACTTTTCAGTCATGCGTTTAAGGTATTCCACTCTTATAGCCGCCTCTACTCGCCTTTCTTCGAGGAGGTCCAATTGTTGTAGTAGCTTTATTTCATTATCTTCTGGATGAAAATTTTTTATTCTTGAAGTAGGGACTCATATCTCTGCTGGGATGAGAGCCTCGTTGCCGTATGTAAGAGCAAATGGGGTCTCTCCCGTAGGAGTTTGAACGGTAGTACGGTAGAACCATAATACTCCGGGGAATTTGTCTGCCCATGCTCTCTTACAGTTTCCTAGCCTCTTTTTAAGGATAGAAAAAATAGTCTTATTAGTTACCTCTGCTTGGCCATTTGCTTGTAGATGTTCGGGCGATGAATACCACACTTCAATCTTCAACTCTGCGCACCACTATTGGTAGTGTAAAGAGTCGAATTGACCTCCATTGTCGGATATGAAACTTTTTAGTACGCCAAACTGGCATATAATAAACTTCTAGAGGAACTTGGTAATAGATTGGGTAGTTATAGTAGACAAGACTTCCGCCTCCACCCACTTTGTGAAATAATCAACTGCTACCATGATGAATTTAACTCATCCACGTCCCATAGGAAGAGGACTTATGAGATCTAGCCCCCACTATGCAAAAGGGGAAGCTGCTACTACGGATGACAATTTTGTAGGCGGGAGGTGCAGAATATTGGCATGTACTTGACATTGCATACACTTTTGGGTAAACTCTTTCGAATCTCTGAGAATGTTTGGCCAGTAATACCCCGCTCGACCTATCTTGTTTGCCAGAACTCTTCCTCCAGAATGACTCCCGCAAATACCTTCATGAATTTCTGCTAATACATACTGAGACTCCTGTGTTGATAGATATCTGAGCAGCGGTTCTGAAAATCCCTTTTTGTACAATATCCCTTCTAAGATAGTGAACCTGGCGGCCCGGTTTTTGATTTTTCTTGCTTCGTCTATGTCGGTAGGCAACTTATTATCTTGCAGAAAATCTATTATATCCTTAGCCCATCCGGGCTGAACTATCTCTGTTTGGAACATTTATTCTCCAATAGAAGGAATATCTGCTTGCCTTACCTCAGTTTTCTTGGGAAATGGGACATATATTTGCCCGGATGCTATTCTAGCTAGGCGATCAGTTTGGCAATTATTGGCTCTCGGGATTTGCTGAATAGAATAATACTGAAAATAATATCTTACTTCACAAACTAATTGAAAATATTTTTTCAGTCATTCCCCTTTAGCAGTAAAGGTACCGGTTACTTGGTGAACTACCACTTGCAAGTCGGCATGAACTTTCACTTCTTTAGCCCCCAAAAGGCGAGCAACAGTCAAGCCGATTAAGAGTGCCTCATACTCTACTTCATTGTTGATAACCTTGAAAGTGATTTTAACAGCGTAATTGTACTTTCTACCATCGTTAGAAATGATATGGATACCTGCTCCTCCTCCTGCTTTACATGCTGACCCGTCCACATATACCATCTAAGGCTTGTTGGGGGGTGTTTGAGCAATTTCTTCTAGAAAGCCAATGAGCTCTACTATAAAATCAGCGAGTATTTGTCATTTGATCGCCTTTCTAGAAGCGTACTGGATGTCAAATTCGCTAAGTTTTATAGCCCACTTTGCTAACCTCCCTGAAGTATCTGGTCGTTGTAAAACATCTTTTAAGGGTTGATTCGTAAGTACTTGTATGGTGTGAGTTTAGAAGTATGGTCTGAGTCATCTAATAGCTACCACTAGGGCTAGAGCCATCATTTCCAACTTAGGGTACCTGGCCTCTACCCCCCGAAATGCTCGACTTACATAATATACCGGTTTTTGCCCGGTTACTATGTTTCTTACTAGAACAACGGATGTTTCATTGGGCGAGATTGCCAAATAAGCAGTGAACATTTCGCCGGGCTCGGTTTGGCTAAGCAATAGCGGGTGAGTTAACTATTCATTTAGCTCATTAAGGGCTCTATCACAAGAAGAGTTCCACTCCTAGGCTCTCTTCAACACTTGAAATAAGGGTAAACATTTGTCGGTGGATCGAGCTATGAAGCGATTCAAGGCGGCCACTCGGCCCGCCAATTGCTGCACCTCGTGATGATTTCGGGGTGCAACCATGAGAGATATGGCCTTCACCTTTTACGGGTTGGCTTCGATTCCCCTTTCGGAGACCATATAGCCTAAGAATTTCCTTGACCTTACCCCAAAAGAATACTTACTTGGATTAAGCTTCATCTTATATTGATGCAAGACTTCAAAAGCCTCCTGCAAGTCTTCCACATTCCTACCTATCTGGTGTTTAAACATTCGGTTGACCAGGTGTTGATACGAGCTTTTGCATTTTTCAACCCAAAAGGCATCACTTTGTAACAATATAATCCCCGGTCTGTAATGAAAGCTGTTTTTTCTTCATCCTCTGCATTCATCCTGATCTGATTGTATCACGAGTACGCGCATGAAGTTAAGTAACGGATGACCAGCCATTGAATCCACGATCAGATCAATGCAAGGAAGTGGGAAACTATCCTTCGAACATGCCTTGTTAAGGTCGGTGAAATCCACACACATCCTCCATTTGCCGCTCGCCTTTTTTACCAACACTACATCAGACAACTATTCTGGATATTAGGCTTCTCTGATAAACCCCGCTATTAGGAGACGGTCTACTTCCTTAGCTATGGCAGCATATTTTTCGGCGCAAAAGTTACGTCTTTTTTGTTTAACTTTCCGGATTTCCTGATTGATACACAAATGATGTTCAATGATAATATTATCTATTCCTGGCATATCTTGATGAGTCTAGGCGAAGATGTCTTGATGTTTAGCCAAGAGTTGTTTGAGTCCCTGTTTCAGGTTAGGTTCCAGACTGGAACCTATCTGAACCTTCCGCTCGGGCTTTACCTGGTCGAAGGCGATCAGCTCCAGTGGCTCTCCGGGTTCGGCTTGTTTGATGGTTTGTTCATCTCGAAAGTCTTCATCCCGAGCGGCAACTTAGCTACAACTTCACTATATCTTGAATCCTCCTTGGTGATGCCAATCACCATTTGGCTTAGGGGTTTTAACTCACGAGAATAACATTCACGGGCTAAGAACTACTCACCTTTAACTTCTCCTATACCACTTTGAGTTGGGAACTTCATTTTCAGATGATATGTAGAAGTCACTGCCTTTAGGCGATTTAAAGCAGGACGCCCCATTATGGCATTATACGAGGAAGGGGCTTTGACCACTAAAAAGTCAACCATGATCATTGAAGTTTTAGAAGCCTCACCGGCCATAATAGGTAGAGTTATGACTCCTTCGGGCTGTATTATCTCACCGGTGAATCCCATGAGAGATGTTGGGGCTCACTGTAGCCTGTCTCGCCCGATTTTCATTTTTTTTAATATGTCCCAATAAAGAATATCTACCGAACTTCCGTTATCAACAATGATTCTTTTAGTTATAAAATTGGCAACTAACTAGTTACTACCAGAGTGTCATCATGAGGCTGCATCACTCCTTCATCCTGTCTGTCAAAAATGATAGGGACATCTTCAGAAAGCCATATGTCTCTAGTCAACTCTGACGTGACGAATATTTCTGCGTAGCGTGCTTCTCTTGCATATGCCTTGCTTGAAGCTGAGGTTTCTCTCCCTCTGGGTACTCCCCCAGCAATAGTTCAGATTTCATCTAAAGATCTCCTATTTGAGAAAAGTCTCTGGCACTTCTTCCTTTATGAGGGCTCGGACTGCGTTGGTTATGATACTCCCCTTTCTTGTGCGATTCTCCTCTTTCCTCTTCATTTCTTCTCTTTAGGGTTCTACAGTCCCGCGTATTATGCCCAGTAGACTTGTGGTACTCACAATACATATTTCATAGTCGACGCTCGTTCTGGTTGCTATAATGCCTTTCCTCAGGTTTTTTATCTACTGTCAAATTGTTGTGAAAGCGTGGGTTATATTGCGCACTCCCTTGCGACTGCGGGCCCCCTTGTGTGTTTCGTCTCTTCGAGTCATTGATACCTCTTTTTCTCACTAACAATTTGGATTCAGTTTGATTAGTACGCTCTATTTCTTCCCGCTTAAGTCCTATGAGAGCTTGCAGAGTGTCTTCAGCATTTATATACTCATCCGCCCTATCCAAGAATTTAGCCAAGGTGGCTGGAGTTCTTCTAGCTATCTCTGCCAAGAAAGGACTTCCAGGCCATATTCCACTTAGAAGAGCAGTTAAAGTGATCTTCTCATCCTGATCACCTATCGTCATCAACTCCTTGTTGAATCTGGAAAGATAGTTTTTAAGGCTTTTCTGACTATTCTATTTGACCGTGAGGAGATACGCAGCCGGTCGTTTCCTCTTTCGACTTCCTAAGAACTGGGTGATAAAAAGGCGAGCGAGACAGTCAAAGCTATCTACTGTGCCGGTCAGGACTGTTCCAAACCAGGTTCGAGCTACTCCTCTCAGAGTAAGTGGGAACGCTCAACACGCTACCTCATTAGGATAACCATGCAAACTCATGTGCGTCCTAAAAGTCTCTATATTTTCATATGGATCAGCACTCCCATCATACAGTTCTATCTGAGGTGCTCGAAACTTCGGAGATAATGGTACTGCCAAAACATTTGCACTGTAAGGAGTACCGAGGTGGTTGCGTAATTGCCCAGTAATAGAAAGGGTTTCTATACGCTTGGCTATATTTTCATACTCGTCTTCCAGTTCTTTGAGTTCCAGTTGTATTTTACGCCTCTCTTCCTCCACTTCTTCATGATTATGTTCATTGACTCGGTGAGATTCCGCGCATCTACTAACGGAAGGTTCTTTATGAGCAGTCAACTCTTCATTATTCTTTTGCAGTTTCTCATTTTCTCTAGTGATTGTTGCTTCCATGGCAGCTAATCGTTCTTCCATTGGGATGTATTTTTGAACTGTAGTTGTTACCTCGTAATCACAACGCGATCGGTTTGCAGAGAACACCAAAGGATCCCATAGACGGTGCCTTACTCGGGACTGTAGAACCCTAAAGAGAAGAAATGAATAATAAATCTCACAAACGGCGATTCTCCTCTTTCCTCTTCATTATCTCATTATCACAAAAATGAGATAATGTTTATGTACATATAGCGAAGATGGTTTTTTCAAAATGTTGCAAAAATGAAGAGAATCTCATGTTTGAGCTTGAGAGTTTTGCAGGATTTGAAAGTAAAGTTGGCATTTTAGGTGTAAGTAAGAGTGTAAATGGTCCGGTCCGGTCCAAGAAATTTGTGGATCGGTTCCATTCGGTCCAAGAATTCTCTCACCTTGGACCGGACTAAACTCCTATTCGGTCTATACCGGTCCGGTCCAGTCCAGGGGTACCCCATATGATTTAATGGACTAAATTTAATCTAAATTCTGCAATGATTAAAGATATTTTTTGGTCTAAATTTAATTATTTCCTGTCCAATTGGTAATAATATATTAAATAATAATAATATACTTATTACTTATATATTAATATTATAAAAGAAAATATTATATATTAATATGTTAGTATATATTATATATTAAGTATGTTAGTAAACTATAATTAATAACACTATTACATTAATATATTATATATTTATATGTTAGTAAATAAAGATAAATTAATAATAATATATTGAATAATAATACACTTATTATTTATAAGTTATTACTAATACTCTATATAGATATTATGTATACTATAATTTATATTTTTATATTACAACTAGTCAAATACTATAAATTATAATATGTTAATATCTATTATATATTAATATGTTATATAAATTAATATTAATATTATAATTTATATTCTATTATTTATATATACATATATATATATGGTAGAAGGTTCGGTTTGGTTTGGTCTCCTTGGACCGATATCGGACCCAAATTATTTAGTCCATATATAAATTGGACTCGGTCCCGATTTGATTCGGTCTATCAATCCGGCTCAATCTTTTTATAACTCTAAGTATAAGTTTTTTGAGGAAGTTCTGAAATTAATATAAAAAAAAATAGAAGAAATAGGACTGTGTCGTCATGAATTTTGGTTTGTGTGTTCTTTTATTTGGGTTTTAACTTTTTTCATGGACTAATTCTTTACAGTAAGTTTATACAGAGTCGGTTTTATGGTGGAGTTGGGAAAGTGATGTGGCGTGAAGTCATCCTCTTTTTTTTTTTGTAAAAAAAGAAAAAAACATAAACGTAGTAAACGCGGGATGGGTACAGAGAGAAAGTCTATTTCGTTCAAAACATTCGAATCCCACGTTTTGGAGAGAGAATATTTGGCGACGTTATCGGATCAACATGTCCTCCGACCACCATCGGCTTAGTTCCCCGGCGAACTACAATGAACTTACTGACGAGTCCGATTACAATACCATCGTCTCCCCTGATGACTTCATCTCCATCTGTGGTTCCGGTTCCCTTCTCTCCAGTACGCACAACCAAGGCACATTTTTCATCTTCATCGCTCTTTCTATGTTTTTTAATTTTCTTTCTTTCGGACGGCCAATCTTTCTGTGCGAACCAGAGAGGAGTGCAAGGAGTACGTTCCGGATCTGATCAATTTTAGAGTCGCAAAATTGACCGGCTTTCGGCACGTATTCACTCATGCGATTTTCTTCGAGCGTGGCATTGCCAAGCCAGAAACCAAGGTTCCTTCTGATAACATTTTTTATTGTTATGTTCATTTATATAATCTGTTGGAAAAATTAAAGGATATATTAAGTTGAGGTTTTTGCGCCATTTTTAGTTTTCATTTCTTTTACTTCAATTATGTTGAATTAGTAAATTTGGATGAAAATATAACGACCTCGTTGCTTGTTGCTTGTTAATTTTTCAGGAGATTTCCCACATAAGTGTTGAGCCTCATGAAGATGAAACGCTAATAGTTACACTTTTCGAGATACTAAAATCAAAGGTATATATATGTAGTGTATGGCTTCAGTTGCTTTCTTGTGTTTGATCGGAAAATTGTTATGAACTACAAGTGAAAGGAGCTAAATTCTCTTCAAAATTCAGCTCAGAATAATACTTTTTTAATGTTCAGATTCCGGATTTTATTGAGAGGGACCTCGAATTTCAATTTCTAGCTGTGAGTTGCTATTGTTATAAACATTGAACTGGTCATATCAAGTTACGTCCACGGATTGGCTCTCGGGTTTAATTATAAATTTATCTGTTTCTCTTGCAGGTTCAGCCAACAACACTTGATGGGAAACCGTTTGATAATCTATCGGTTAGTTTTTCTAATATGTCAGTTAAAAGTTACATAATAGTAATTTGGGTGGTAACTATAATAAATTTAAACTTGTTGGGATATTGATACGGGTGCTTTGTGCTTGGTCTAGTGATGAGGAATTTTTTCAAGTTCGATGCAAAGGTATTCCTTTCCAGCGTTTTAGTCATCATAAGTTTGAGAATATGATGCGTTGGTAACTTTGAGATTGGGAGTTATCTTAGAGATTTATCATGCAAATACCTGTCTACTCAGGTTGTTCATCTTTCAGATAAGAATCCTTAGCTTCGTTTTGGCTTATTAGCCAGCTTCCATGTAATATACTCGTAATTTTCAGACACTATAGGGATAGCGGCTATCCCTCATTTATGCTTCAAATGCTTGAAAAGATATTGTGTATGCTGCTATTGCTAGTTCTCTGTTATCATATATCAGCTTGAGGACTTGGGAGGCCTCCCTTTGCATCCCTTGTATATGGATGAATCTCATCTTTAGTTTTCAATATCCCTTCATTTTACGTGGTGTTTTCACCCTTTTCATTGTAAACTTAAACTCAAAAATAAAAATGAGTATCTGTGATGATAGTTATGCTAGTTATTTTCCAACAGGAAGCAAGGAGATCTATTTTCAGCACTACGGACGTTATAACATCAATAAGATTTGGTGAAATGATATGTTACCTTGCCGTGTTTATTGTAGACACTGGTAAGTGCTATTTGAATCCATATCTATTATGTATAATTCAAGATAAAAAAAATATTTCTACGAAGGAAGTGATGGAACATGACGACAAGTAATCTAGTAGAAACACAATATTGGCCTGTAATCTTGTGGGCACAGTCGCAATGATCTGTAGAAAATTTTGCACTTACACATATAGGAGCCTATTTTTTACTCTTTTGTGTATACCTTCCATTCTCCATTGCTTGGTTTGATGTCTTGATCAGACATGACACACAGAGTGGCTTACATAGCACAAACTTTTACCTAATAACCATATATATATCAACCTGTTGGAGATGATTTGAAGTCACGTCTCTTTATATGATATATGATGGTGGTTCACTCGTTCCTACCCAATGTGGTCTCCTGGCTTTACTTATCGTATATATTTCCTACAAGGATGTTATTAAAGATAATACAGTAGATACATTGTTTCTAACATATATGGTATGCTGACCACATTGTACATAAACTGAAGCTGATGAAATGTTTCTGTAGCGTATTGGCAGCAAAGAACCTCAGCAATGTCGCCTATGACAGCTTTCTAGATCACAGACTTTCCTTACAAACCGTAAAACAACCATCCATGAGTACTTTGCAACAACGAATTCAGGCATTATGGAAGAGGAGCCCCCGGAATCCTTCAAAACAGTGGTTGACATTGAAGATTGTATCGCTGCTAAGAAGATTTATAAACATTTGTTTCTATGAAAGAAAGAAAAATTAGAAGTGCTGAGAAGATAATGATGTACTTGCACAACACCTACTTGAACCTCATTTATCTGCATGCCTATTTCAGGGAGAACTTATGAAGTCTTGTAATCATAGCTGTAATTGTTCTCCTTTTCAGATTCATTTGAGATTTTTCTCAAACTCATAAACATGTGGTCTCATCTATGTAAGATTTTACGCTGTTTATTTATATTCTTGGAGAAAACACAAATTGAAAGAGGAAGATGAGGTTTTCCCGAACAGCAGTGGAAAAATATAGCCAATTGGAATTTCTGGCCTTGTTTTTTTTTTTCATAACAATTTTTTTTTAAAAGAAACTAAAGTTGACTGATGTTAATTACGGGGTGCTATAAAATTACTCGAATATGAAAAACGAAGTACAGATTTATTTATAAGAAACATAAATTGTTTGAAACGATTATGCACAG